>CP092088.1:60181268-60211268 GCA_029203775.1 Neoneuromus ignobilis | reverse complement strand
GGGAGATGGAAGTTTTAGCTCTTAACAGTATTGTAAATATGTTTATTTTGAAAGTGGTGCAAGTCCATCTTAGATTAAAATTATTTTTAACTGAATATATTACGGCAACATTTAACTCCGGTTGCTGCTGTATGGTGAAGCAAATGTGGTGGTTTAACATCATGTCTGAAATGTAGGGTGTTTTTATCCCTTTTTTCAACCCAACTTTTTCAATTTTTTCTCAACCCAACATCTGGAGGAAACGGTTTTAAAAAGAAGGAAAAATACCGATGGAGAAACTGTGAATTGGTTAAGTATATGCTGGATCAGATTTACAAGGGATACACCATACAAAATGTTATACAAAACTTCGATAGAACGAGATGCTGAATTTAAAATTATCGATTTATCACCACAACGAGGAAGACCAAGTAATTTCGGAAATATAAAATTACCTTTTATGTATGGAAAAAGGAGATCTATTACATCTGACAAATATAAGGACATGATGGATTTATTACCATATATACCTCCCGTTCATCATGAATATTTTAAAATGTTAAATCCTGAGTAAAATTCAATATAATTATACGTATAAAGTAAATGATTAACGAAAATGTATAATTTCATTGAAATTCTTAATAAAAATGAATTGTTTTTTGTTGTGTTGTATTTTCTACTATAATATTTAAAAACTGTTTTCTTTGTTTCATTTCCCTTTTTATCAAATGAATAAATATTTATATTAATTTGAATAGTATTTTGTTTTTATTATTAAAAAAAGGCCGATACAACTGAAATATTATCCAATTAAATAATTCATTAATTTTGAAAGTGAGGCAAGTCCATTTAGTTATAATAAAACCTTTATTTTTTTAGCCAGCACTATAAACACTATTGGATTATAAACTTACATTATCTAATACCACAAAATACAAAAAAAATGTCTATTAATTCTTACCAATATTTTTAAATTTATTGAAATGCAAACCCTTAAATATCTCGCAATAACAAAAAATGGACTTGCCTCACTTTCAAAATAAAAGGCTCATATATATATATATATATATATATATATATATATATATATATATATATATATATATATATATATATATATATAGGTGACCTAAATGAGACTAAGAGGTTTAGACATACATTACTTGCTTACATTTTATAAATATAATTTTAAAATATATATTTTTTTTTTAATATAATTGTTACATTTTATATATACAATGACTTTCGTTTCGACCAATTAAAAACGTCCAAGAAACACTGAACATTATATTAAAATGTACGAAACCGTTCATTTTGTCATACCCACACAACTGCCATTTTATAATCGTGTTCGATTTCGTTTCGAAACAATTGCCGGTCGTCGTTTATCTCCGATACGCGATCAGTCCATCGGAATTAATTCCTCGTCGCTTATCGAGTACGCTTTGGATATTTCTGAAGTTTACGACTAGCCGTGCATTACGAAAAAAAAATGAACGTATAAGGAATTAAGTCGGTCGGACCAATTACGTATCCGTAGATTCGTAAAAAAACGATTCTAATACGAGAACCGAAATAAATTATCTCCCGTGTCGTAAATAACCGTGTGTAACTAAAAAATGAGACCAGTTTTTACTTACACACATACATATGTTTATATATATATATATATATATATATATATATATATATATATATATATATATATATATATATGTATAGTGAGTGTCACTTAAAATCGTACAACTAGGTTTTTAAGAAACTTTTTATTATTATAAAAGGTCATCCAAATGTGACGTCTAGATTTACGTTTTATTTTTTCCTTTATGTCTTTTCATTACGTATTGGACTATACTACGTTAGTGATTTATAATTTTGGAAATTTCTGCATAACTTTGACCATTTTTATTATAAAGAATAACTAATTCATATACTTTGATATATATATATTATATATTATATATATAATATATATATATATATATATGTTATATACTTTTCAAAAAAAAGATATATCAAATATATATATATATATATATATATATATATATATATATATATATATATATATAATTAATAAACAATATCTATTTTAATTTAATATAACCTTAATTTAACAATTTTCATCATCATCATTACTCAGTACAATCAAACGAGAACGTTTTTTCGGTTGAACGATATCAACTTCACTATCTGAACATTTTTCTTCAGTTATATTTTTGTCACTTTCTGGCCTTTTTAAAAAAATCTGTAATTCTGGTTTGTTTGCTGTTCCTTACCAATTCGTTGTAGATTTCATGGTATGGAGATAGGCAGTTTTGTGGCTCCGTTTTGAATTTTCGGATTCTTTTAGCATTCAAGAAAAATGATTCTAGATTTTTGGCTAAGCTTAGACTTTCCTGTAATTTTTTTAGTGTTAAATTATTAACTTTTACAATCTTCATCACTGCTATTGTCATCAGCATCGATTTGATTCACAACTTTGGATGCATTTACACCAAATCCGCTTCGCCAACTTCTTCTTCCACCAATAAACCTTGAACGTCCTCAATAGCCATATATTTTATAATTTTCTAATACATTTTCCATAATAAAAATCGTGTTATCTAGTGTTGTAGAAGAGTTTCCGCAATTTTTTTACGTATTAGAGCGAAACCGTGTTATAAGAGGGTTATCTTATTGCATTTTAAGTACAATTATTTATTGTAACTAAAATTCATGTATTTTTTTTATTTGAATCTTGCGATAAAATGTTTTTTTAAATAAAACATATTTTTTACAACTGCTGTACGATTTTAAGTGACACGCTGTATACAATGTAGTTGTATCGATGTGTATGTATGTATATAGACCGTTCCACTCGCGTGAGTTATTTACGCCGTCATAAAACGAAATTTCGGGCGTGCACCGATCGAAAATACTGATATTCCGACCGGGTCGCCACCGTATTAGTGTACACGTGTGTGTGTGTGTGTGTTGAACGATCGCGTCGCTGACGATCTACGGTTGAACGCAGGTACGGACGACGCGATTGGCGCATAACGCGTTCGTGTTTTGTTTATGGAACGGCGGCGCGTCACGGGGGCAAAAAAAATACATACACACACATATTACTAAACAAAAACGAAACGCCGTGGCGGCTATAATGATATGACCGTTGCGATTGGTCGACGCGATCACCTGTCAGTGCACGGTCCGGTCAAGCACCGCCCGGTCGCTCGTTCGTATCGCAGATAATGACTGCTCGGTTCCAACGTGTCGATAATATATGACGATTACGTGACGGGCGCGATTTTTTTTCTGTTCCAAATTGTTTTTTATTCAATAATTAGGAACATACATTAGGCACTCAATTTACGCGCGGATTCGTTTTACGCGAATGAAAATCGCGTAAATTGAGTCTGTCGGTACGATAGAAAAAATATTGGAAATGAAAGCTAGTAGAGTTGTGGAAACACATATTTATTTCACATAGCTTAACAAAAAAATAATGACGTTTTAGAAAACAAAAGTGGATAAATTTTATTCGGCGTCACTATCGCTACTGTAATTCAAAACAATCAACTTTTTATATATTTATATCGTGCTTTTATACGTTCAAGTAAAAATTTGCGTCACTCTGATATATAATAAATTCCATGAAAAATTATATAAAATGAAATCTATCTAACCGCGTATAAAAAGTTCCGCGTAAAAAAATCCCACGTAAATAAAGGTATAATTTGCCGCGTAAAAAAATTCCGCGTAAATTGAGGAACGAGTGTATATATATATATATATATATATATATATATATAATTAATCCTCACATAACGCGAATGTCAAATTTCATAAATCACGTTATACGAGACTCAGATCACTGGTAATATAAATTCGCTATTTATAACTACATAAGTAAGAAGGACAGACACAAATTTAACGAAGATAAAATTTAATTTTTATGTTGCGCGGCGAAAAATCGATGAAAAAATATAAGGTTACTACTTGTAGGCCGTGTTATATCGAAAACCGCAATCGTGTTGCATAAGGGTAACTACAATTTGTAGTCCGCGTTCGAGCCGGATACTTGGCTTCAGCCTGCCATGCCTAGAGGTAAAACCGATACTGTGAATGATGAATTTTTCTAGTGTGCAAATTTTCATTGATCAGATATAAGTTCAGCTACATCAAGATAAGAAAATCTCATTTAAAAATACTCACATAAAATGGTTTTTTGAAAATTTTCCCTTGCACTTACCTTCATAAACACTAAAACACATCCAAACAGAAACACCTGAAATCACCTCATACTGGTACAATATTTTCCAACAAATAACACACCACACAAACTCAGACTCCATTTATGTAAATCTATATATTCGAGCAATAAATTTCATTTGATTTGATTTGATAATAAAATCAATGACAATAAGGCCGACAAGCTAATACCGGTCACAAGGTGGCGAGGGTGGGAAAATCACCAGCTAAACATCGATTTGAAGATATCTTGTTTTTTTTTTAATTTTTCCCAGATTGCGATTGAAGAAAATTTGAGATAAAATCTAGAAGCAATGATGAGAAGATAAATGAGCATCGGGATTTGTTATACAGTCCTAAGTATGTCAAACGTCAGATATAAAACAACATGAGGACAAAGAACATTAAAACGTAAAAGAATTTCATTGATCAGATAAAAGAAAATTAGTATGATGTTCAAGTAAAAATTTATGTAACAAAATACAAAAATGTAGTTAAGAAAATATGCTATGTGATTTAAAAAATGGTATGTTTTAAGAGGGTATTCTAGTCTAGACGCACGAATTTTAGGTGTTTTTTCGGGCGCTATAAAAAAAACAACAAATATTTTTAATATCCATATTTTATCAGTTATTTATTGACATTTTAAGAGTATAAAAAAGTATTATTAAAAACAAAAAAATCCAAATTGAAAAAGGTACAGGTTGGCAAAGTGGGGGCTCGAAAAAAAAGGTGTCTCATGGTTGACGTGGTTCTAACCCTTCCGGTCATCTGAAGCAAATTTTTTTTTGAAATTATTGAAAAAGAAGGTTGTAGTAGTATCCTCACCTAGGGAAATTTAAAAAAAAATTTTTTTCGCAAAATGGCGGCAGTGTGAAAAACAGTCATTTTTTGCCCAATTTTTTTCAACTTTCGGAATTTTTTAAAAATAGTAAAAAACAAAATTTTCAAAAAATCCTAGGCGGGTGCAATCACTGTTATTTTGAGAAGCTCTGTACCAAATTTCAAGTAAATCGGTTCATTAGAACTTGAGATATCACGTCAACCGTGTCGAAAAAAGTAGTTTCGAGAAAAACGCGTTTAAAGTTTGGAGTCGAGTTTGTTTTGATTGATTGGCGCGTCACAAAAATAGCTATAACTCCGAAAATAATTCGAATTTCGAAAAATCCTCTTAAGGACGTATTCTTAAAGGTCTAAACTTTGAAAATATGCAAAAAAAATTGATTTTTTCCAAATTCTAGACTAGAATACTCCCTTAATTCAAAAAACAATAAACGTTAGTTCGAAAATGGCATAAACAAATTAGAATCGAAAAAGTAAACAATTATTAAATATTTGAATTAAAATTTATTGTATTATCATTGTAATTTATTTCATTAAAAAAATATTTTTTACACAATGTTTTATTATAAATTATTTCGGTCAATATACATACAAATAAAATTGTATTGTATTTGTGCAAGAATATAAGTTCATCCAAATGTGACGCCTATATTTGTGTTTTAATAAAAAGGTACATGTGTAAGGTTTCTTTTGTTTCTTTCTAATAAAACACAAATCTAGACATCACATTTGGATGACCATATATAATTTTAATTTAGAATAAATAAATCAGTAAATGTAATTATGAACTGGTATAGATACTTAATAACCATAATAAAGAGAAATGTAAGATTCAAATAACATTTACATTCTTTCTTTTATACACACACACACACACATAAACAATATATATATATATATATATATATATATATATATATATAATATGTATGTATTTATATACAATGCGTTTATCTCCATGTTTTATGTGTCATATATTTATGAAACACTAATTTTACGAGCGCACGAGGGTCCAATATTGTGTCATATCTGTGTGACATTTCATTCAAGTGAAAATACGTTTGATTTTCGCCGACACGTCGACGACGGCCGATAATTGAGGGTTTTTTCAGACCGAAATTGTTACATTTTATTGCACTCAGCACCTTTTCGGATATTGTGAAATATTCTCTCGATTCGTCGAACAGATTTTCATTTGTCGCATCGGTATTTTCTGTTTTATTACAAGCGTACTGAAATGTTGGACGGACGACTGGTTTTGTGCCGATATCGCAATAAGGAATACGCGGACAAAATGTGTCAGTTCGCTTCGAATCTGTTGTAGAATTTTAATAGTAAAATTAGGTATCGTTTTTAAATAGGTTTATTGTTCGAAGAAGAGATCAGAAACTTCTAGGTATCGTCGATCTTTGGAAAATAAATAAATAAAAAAAACAAATGACTTGCTGTGAATAGTACACAAGGATGAAATGATTCGACGACAATTAACAACCTGCACAAATAATTCTGTTCCACTGATTTGAAATTACTGTGTTATAAATCAAATACTTTTTATTGCACATTAAGTGATTCTCAAGATACGAAAAAGTCTAGAGACTCTTCGTCTAAATCCAGTTTTGATCACACATTTAAATTTATTTTTTTTTTTGATAATTTTGTATGTCTTAAATATTTGATTGTGTAGTAGAGAAATTATATAGGGCCATCCAAATGTGACGCCTAGATATGTGTTTTTTTTTAAAAAAAAAAGAAACGTGTGTAGTATTTTTTTAATAAAACACAAATGTAGGTGTCACATTTGGATGGCCATAATAATAATAATAATAATGGTTTATTGGACGAATAGTTTCATGTACATTTGTTAATACATTTGGTTTGTTTTTTTTTTTAGTTTTCTATTTTTTATAATCTACTTTTGGGATGATGGCTGGTTTTGGTTTGGTGGGATGTGGATTGTGGGGAGGTTTGCAGGAAAGTTTCAAAAACCTGCTTGGGGTGTTTGGTTTTTTGGGTTTTATCTCTAAGCTTAACTAACTTAATTAAATTGTCTGGTTATTTCTAAATTGTCTTAATCTATATTTTTTTTTTTGAAGGATTGTCATTGGGTGTGGTTTTGTGATTTCGTGATTCCTTGGTGAACACTTGTTTTGTGTAAGGATGACCATATATATGTATATAAAGACTCAGGAAATGTCCTCACATAAATATTTATAAATATATATATATATATATATATATATATATATATATATAGAGAGAGAGAGAGAGAGAGAGAGAGAGAAAGATTATTGATTAGGAAAGCAAATATTTAAAAAGGGCCAAGAAGAAATTTATGGATAGATGAAAGAGAAATATAAGAAAATTGATCAAAATGGACTAAAAAAGGAATTAGAATTTTTTGTAAGAGGCTCCCATCCAGCCTTATGTAAAAAAGGCTGATGATGGTGATATATAGGTATATATACATCATCATCATCAGTTATTCTTAATCTCTTACTGGATGAAGGTTTTTCTCAAGATTTTCCACTTCAACCAATCTAATGTTTATATACATACATACATACACACACACACACACACACACACACACATATATATATATATACGAGGGTCGTTTGATAAGTATGGTAAAAAGTAAGAAAAATGAAATTGAAAAAATTAATTAAATTAAACAATAAATAAATTTACCATACTTACCAAACGACCCTCGTGTACATATACATATATATATATATATATATATATATATATATTTGTATGCATGTGCAAATGTCTATAGAAAGTGGATAATTCGATATCGTAAGCTAATTATTCCCTAAAACAAACGCACAGTATTTAATTCACCGCCAACTCATTTCGTTCCTTCGCCAAAAAACAAAAAGAAAACAATCGTTTCGTTTGTTGTCGACAAACAATAGACTCTCGTGACCATAAACGAATAAAAAGAAAGTCGAAAAATATTTGTCAATAAAGTACGTTTTTATCCATATCCGACGTTGCCTGTACCTATGAAATATCATCTACCTGTGGAGCCAATACGCGCATACAACATCCACAGCGCACGGACCAAACGTCGTCGGAACGATGTCGGTCTTATACGTAGTTTATAACCGACTTATTTATATCGTAGCAGAAGCAGTTCATATAAATTTACTGACTGGAATAAACTATATTGACGGTTATATAATAATTTATACAGAGAGTACGACGACGACGACGACGTGGTGAAAGAGGACGAAAAATACAAGTAGCCGAATTTTATTCGTCTCACCATTATTTGTCCACGCTAATTTACACTCATAAAATACACAGTGAGTATTTAGTGATTGCATTGTAAAAACGTATCATGTAAACACAATAAATGTGTTTATTGTTCGTTTGAAAAATGTCGACAGGTTATGACATTTTTATTGTTGTTAATCATTTTTATTAAATATTGTTTTATATACACATTTATTTACTTCCACTTCATATACAGATAAATTAGTGTATATATATATATATATATATATATATATATATATATATATATATATATATATATATATGTGGTCATACAAATGCGATGCCTACATTTGTGTTTTATTAAAAAGAAACATGTTTATAGAACAGTGACGGCGAACCAATGACCCGCGGGTCAGACACTAACCCACGAAGGCTTTTTAAATGACCCACGCGTTGATTTTTATAAACTTATTTTTTATATCATAAAAGAGAGAAAGGACAATCGAAAATATTAACAAATTAAAGTAAAAATATTTTCAAGTTTTTCTGTTGACAAATTTTCGGTGTTTCCAAATTATTGGTACCCTTTCCCCCGCCCCGCCCCTCCAAGTGACTCTACTGATTTAGTGACCCACGGGTTAGTATTAAAAAAAAATAATGAACAAAATTTGACCCACTTCTCAAAAAGATTCGCCATCACTGTTATAGGGTGATGTATAGAGAAGCATGTGTATAGTTTATTTTGTTTTTTTAATAAAACTCAAATCAAGACGTCACATTTGGATGACTCTATACACAATATATATACAATATATATATATATATATATATATATATATATATATATATATATATATATATATATATATATATATATATATATGTATATATAAAAATAATAATAATAAATATCATCTACACAAAAACATTTATAGCTTTCTAAACGTTTTATTTTTCATTAATATTTACAATGATAAAACAAATTCGGAGGTAGACAAGCAAAGTGAGTAGAGGGCGGAACACCATTTTTTTTTAAAAAAAAATTAATAAATATAATTGAAAAAGTTAAAAATAAAGAGTCACAAGAATAGAAAAGTACACAATGCCAACTTGGATTAATATATAATCTCTGCGTACTTCAAGTATTTTAATCATGGCCTACTATACTATACTCGTACAATTTTGAAATAAATCAGAATTAAAGAACGTCAAATCGATTGAAAGGTTAAATTTATTAAAAAAAAAATATTTATTGTGATAAAAATATATTTCACGTATTGTGAATTATTATAGATTTCAGAGAAATGAAGTGAATTTATGAATTTTCAGTAGTGCTTTTGTATAAAATGTCAGTATAAAGTGTTAAATGTCAGAATATATAATAATAATAATGATTTATTGTGGCTGAGTACTTTACATATACATTGGTGTATACAGAGTTTTTGACTTAACTTAGCTTATTATTTCGAATAACATTTCATTCCTAATTTAATATTTATAATTATTATAATACATAAACTATCATACTAAACTAGCTCCTTTTAATTCGAGAATATTAAAATCATTAACCTTTAATTAATAAACCCTGATACAAAAGGTACATAAAATAAATATTACTTTTAATTAAATAATAAATTTTTCAAAATTCTTTATCAATACTACTTTACTATAATAAAAATTAGTTTATCTTTAAATAATACAAAAAATATTAAAATTAAATTTATTTATATTAAAAAACTTTATTACAAAACATAATTAATAACATTTTATTTTCAAATTATATTGATTTGCACAACCTCTTTTCAATGTAAATGAAAAACTTTTCTATAAATTTTTCAACAGAAAAACTTTTCTATAAAGAATATATATATATATATATATATATATATATATATATATATATATATATAGAGAGAGAGAGAGAGAGAGAGGGGGATATTGAATCAATCAAAGTGGTAAGTTTTGAGGTAGACCTTCATCCAGCAGAGGTTGAGAGATGGGCTGATTGATATATATATATATATATATATATATATATATATATATATATGTGTGTGTGTGTGTGTGTGTGTGTGTATACATACCTAAAATCGTTTAAATAATTTATTAGATATTAAATATCTACAATAAATTAAAATTGACGAGTTCTTAGTATAGTTTCTATTTTCTGAAATTCTGATATTTTTAACATATATATATATATATATATATATATATATATATATATATATATATATATATATGCGATCCCAACGAAAGTATTTCCTTAAAATTCCCGGTATTTCTGATAATAAAACGAAAAAAAGAACGAATCGGTGCCCGTAATAAACAAGTCGACGGGACTGACCGTCGAACGAACAATGGCTGACCGAATGTCGGCTGAGCACTAATTTAGTAATCAGACCTCAATAAAAATTAAGTGCACAAAACCAACCTGTGTCGAGGATCATCTCTCGTCCAAGAAAGTACCGTCCGTTTTTCTTTTTTTTTAAGTACGTGCACGATGTCGTCCTGCGGACAACAGCAGAACGCCAACAAGACACGTACAAGACACGAATGGATTAGTGAACGATTGTAAAAAAAATGTTTTTCGAGAAAAAAAAGGAATAATAATGTGCAGTGATTCGAAACAAGTATGCGTACGGATTGTGTGGTGGAAAAAAGGTTAATAAATTTAATCATAAAATCGATGGTCTTTAAAAACTAATATGGACTGTGTTCATAACAATACAAGTATCACACGTAATACACATCTTTTTCTCTTTCTCTCTATATATATATAGAGACAGATACATTCTTTAATTATTTAAACGATTTTAGATGTGTATATACACACATATGAATATATATATATATATATATATATATATATATATATATATATATATATCAGCAGTCCTTTCAATCCACTGGCGGCAGTGTGAAAAAAGTAATTTTTTACCCTATTTTTTTCAACTTTCGGAATTTTTTAAAAATAGTAAGAAACAAAATTTTCAAAAAATCCTAAGCGGAGGCAATCATTGTTATATTGAGAAGCTCTGTATCAAATTTCAAGTAAATCGATCCATTAGAACTTGAGATATCACGTCAACCGTGTCGAAAAAAGTAGTTTCGAGAAAAACGCGTTTAAAGTTGATTCTTTCCGGCCAGACCGGATTGGTTGGCGCGTCGCAAAAATAGCTATAACTCCGAAAATAATTCGAATTTCGAAAAATCCACTTGAGGACCTATTCTTAAAGGTCTAAACTTTGAAAATATCAAAAAAATCGATTTTTTCGAAATTCTAGACTAGAATACCCCCTTAATGTTTCTGTATAGACGATATTTATTACAGATTGGTATTCTGATGTCCATTCAAATCTAATGCCAATATATATTAAATTTATTTTATCTAAAAAACTGTCCGAAAGGTCTATCTAAAAATCTATCTTTTTCCACTTTTTGTTAATTTTAATATTTTAAAAAAATTGTACTTCCATCATTCTTAATAAATCATAGAAAATAGCAAACAAGGGCAGTTTAAGAATGCCTATCCTTCAAATAATGTTTTTTAAATATATAGTGTCCTTACTTTTGTCTCTCTCTATCTACCTATATATACATGTATCTATATATATATATATATATATATATAGATACATGTACATGTATATATATATATATGTATGTGTGTGTGTGTGCCTTTGTGATAAAGTGTTCGTGAGCGTAGTATTTTGCAAAAACGGTTTTAAATTGAACAATAGTTCCGTTAAGTTAATGTCAAGCATACGTTGTTAAGGTCTGTACAAACGGTGTGATATGGGACCATTTGTCTTCGGTTGAATCACGACTACGAGAATCAAGCGGTCGCCGGTTCGGTCCCGCGAGACGCGGCGATGTTATTGCGCCCGGGGGACCGATACGACGAGCGAACGAACAGCGCCTTGCACCACACATACACACAATTACATAAAGTCTTCCACGTTCGGCGCACAACTCTATACGGACGACGGAGAGGATGTTTTTCGCGTATAAAAAAATTATGTACGCGTTCGGACGTGCGTGCACCGGATTGATGGTACGCCTTTTCGTATAATTCTATGATCGTTTATTCAAATGATTTCGTATTGTTTTACGAGCGAGATCGTTGACAGTAAATAAGTGGAGGATGATTTGTACGTACGTATAAAATAGACTGGATTGAATATCATGAGGGCGGAATGCGAGAGTGGCGATAGAAGTGGATTTTTGAAGGGGATAAACAGTTGAGGAAATAACATTTAAATTATATATATATATATATATATATATATATATATGGAGGGAGGTTGGTTATGGGTGGTTATGTACGTATGTGTATGACATAGCATTTTCCTGTGCTACAATCATCAGAACTAAATAAATGAAATACAAAAAAAAAAAAAAAACAAAAAAACAAACAGAAAATAAGGGCGGTTTAAGGACATCTATTTGAAGTATGCTTGAATACTAGATTGAGAATAAGTATATAAAAGTAATTCAGTTAAAACAACAAAAATTTGAATTAAAAACCAGAGACATTAGAAAATTCTTTGAAATTGATTGAGTAAGGCACTGAATTGGTCGAAGTGGAAATTTTTGAAAGAGGCCTTCATTCTGCAGTGGATGGAAGGGAGTTGATAATTATATACAAATATATGGGAGGGGGGTTGTGTATGTATATGTGTGACATAACATTTTTCTCTGCTGCAATCAGCAGTACTAAATAAATGGAATTCAAAAAAAAAAAAACAAACAAACAGAAAATAAGGGCGATTTAAGGACATCTATTTGAAATATACTTAAAATCTAGGTTAAAAAATAGTATATAAACATAATTCAGTTAAAAACAATAAAAAATTGATTTAAAAACTAAAGACATTAGAAAATTCGTTGAAATTGACTGAGTAAGGCACTGAATTAGTCGAAGTGGAAATTTTTGAAAGAAGTCTTCATCCTGCAGTGGATGGAAGGGAATTAATTATTATATATATATATATATATATATATATATATATACAGGGTCATCCAAATGTGACACCTAGATTTGCATTTTATTAAAAAGAAACAAAAGAAACTATACACATGTTTCCCTATACACCACCATGTTTCTTTTTAATAAAACACAAATCCAGGCGTCACATTTGGATGACCCTAAATAATTAAAACAATTGTGAAACGATGTAAGTAGTCCATTTTCAATAGACTTAAATGAATAAATTCTGGAACTCTTTTCTTCTCTCCATCCGGTCATATTCATGGTCGTTCTTTTAATATTAACGATCAAGTAGCTAATGGTAGTGAATTGTAACAATTAATAAGACTTTCAACTAGCAATGAGTCGACTTAAGTTGATATGAAAAAAAATAAAAACGTTAGAAATAAATTGAACACGATTTATCTATTGTGGTTTGATATATAAATAAAAAAAAACACCAGACATAAATGCCACAAATGCGGAAATTTTTAAAATTCTATAAAACGAATTGTAATAAGTGATCTGAATTTTCAATAATTATTAAAAATAAAAACAAACCAACGTATGTAATAAAATATGGATAAAAACATGTAATACGAGAATTTATATCATATTATAGATGATAATTGTAGAATATATATTTGACTCATTAACGCAGCATAGAAAAATAATTCTATAAAAACCATTTTTTGTTTATGTTATAAAATAAAACCGAAAAAATATTCCACTTACCTACTTATTGTGGGAGACGATCTGTTTCTGAAAAATAGAAACAAGAGCGTGTATTACATCAGGCCCGTGCAACATTTTAAGTGAAAGTCCCAATTACATTTTTTTTAAAATCAGGCGATATGGTGTTTCCTAGGTGTGGACGATCCAAAGATGTTTTGAATAATTAAATGCAAATGTGTTAATCTTGAGATCTGTAGCTTTATTATAGGAAAAATTAAAAAACACTTTTTTGGTAGAAACAATGATCAAAAATATCATTATTAAACACTTTTACATTTGTATATATTGCTAAGTAATTATGTATAGAGTCATCCAAATGTGACGCATAGATTTATGTTTTATTGAAAAGAAACAAAAAAACTATACACACGTTTCTTTTTAATAAAACACAAATCTAGGCATCACATTTAGATGACCCTATATTTTATGTGTAGCTTGTTGAGAGAGACGTTGTTACATTTTTTTAGTAGAAATAAATTTGGGACAAACTTTGTATATCTGAATAAATTATCTAAATTTATGCTTTCAATAATTTTTAAATACTGAATTCTGTATCCACAAATGTCAGAAGAGCCGCAGGTTGCACAGGCCTGTATTAAAACAAACGAAATAAAAAAAACAAACGCACTAAAACAATCTGTAAACAATAAACAATCTACGACTAGGAAACAGGATTTGGGATTCTGATCGACGAGTCCTACGAACAGAAAAAACAAACGAACGACGCGTATTGTTTAAATGTATATTTTCTAAAACAATTGAAACGAAACTCTACAAAGGTATATTGTTAAGTGTTCTTCAAATCCCCACAACACATTTCATTTCACTACACTATTATATCATTTCTTTTTTAAATATTTATCAATAACATACTACGTATATGAATTGCAACAGAGATAGAGAAACGAATGTAACGAAAATGGAAAATCGAAACGTATCGACGCGAATAGCATAGTTCATTGAAAAACGTGCTGCATTGTTACATACGTACATGACATTTTTTTTTTTTTAATTTCCGATCAAAGAAATCGATTACACATATCCATTTATTCAAAAAAGCGTCCGTTTATGAAACGGACCGAAAAAAAGCGTTCGAAATATGCGTATGTATACTTTCTAATTTATAATACATATACAGTTTTGTTTCTAATATAGATTTATATATAGATTTGTTATTATTATTATTAAATTGCGTTTCTAAATTAAATTTTGAAGGCACACCCGCATTAGTTTTCTTGTTTAAATGCAATACCTTTAAGGTCTTTTTTCGTTTTTTTTTTTTATTACCGAACACACCGACGACAATCGGTCTGTTCAAAATCTTAACCAAAATCGAACCTACGTTCGAAATAAATCAATAGAGAATCGAATAAGATTTTTTAATTTCCGTGCAAACAGAATGATTGTCGATGGATGTTGTTTCCGGTTTAAAAAATTTACTCGTTAAATATTTCTCGCATATTTTTTTTGAAAAAATACAACTTTCTTCAACTAATGTTTAAAGATAAATATAATTATATTGGACGGTATTGAAAAAGTCGCCCTCACCGAAATAATTAAATACATCAAAGCTTATATTGTACTTGATACGATTGAATCTTCAGTTTATTTCCAAATTCGAACATATATTTATATATGAAAAAACCACTGATGAACAAGAAATATTATTCATATGAACTACAGAGATGTGAAAAAGACCAGACTCATGGATAGATGGAACAAAGACATGAGAAAAAAACGCCAAAATGGACTGAAAAAAAATTTAATCGGTTAAATTGGAAAGTTTTCAGTGAGGTTCTTATTCATTAGTGGTTAAAAAGGCTGAATAAATATATAAATATATATATATATATATATATATATATATATAAATTACCTTCCTCATATTACTATTATTATTTTTTACATATAATACATGTGATGAAATAAACATTTCTGGAATGTAAAATATTTATCACTGTAATAAAAAAATATATTCACACCTAACGAATCAAAAGCAACATCGAAAATCCAATTGAATATTTTTTCCAAACAAAGTCTGTGCATAGAAAGAAACAGATGTATATATACAAATATCTTTATATGTTATTGTCTCGTTTTAATAAGAATTAAATATGAAAATTAATTAAATATGTTTTCAAATAGAGAGAATTAAAAATTGAACAATTGGAAAACAATGTACTTAGTAAAAAAGAATATAGAAATAATATAAAAATGTATATGTATAATTTGTCTTTGTTCTGTTGTATTTATATGAAATCGTTCTGACAGATCGAATGTGTGAAAAGAACTAGAAAAAATATAATTTTATACAACGTTTCGAACATAATAAGTACATGTGTGTGACTGAAATATAGGTTAAATGAAGTCGTAGACACGTATGGACATTTCTATAATTTCATTTAACCTCAAAGACAATTATGTACATTTACATGTTTTCATCGTACTGTAAATGTCCCGTTTATTTAAATCTATTATATTTTTTAGGTACATCTTGTCGATTGCGCGTTGTTCAATTCGACACACGTCTTTTAATAAAACTAAACACTGGACAAAATTACAAATAGATAATTTATTCATATGACATAAACGTACAATTGTTTTGTTTTGTTCAATTTTCAATTTAATGGTATGTTTTAGTTCGTGCACGATTATATTATATATTTATCACTTACATGGATTCGATAACGTCGTTTTATCCAGTTGTTATATATTAAAAAAATATTTAATACTTTTCAACCAATTTTCGTTTAATTGTTGATAATAAACACAGCCAACTGTGGGATTGTTTTTCATATTATTAAATATGTAGTAAATGCAACTATTGAACAATCTCTACAAATAAAAATACTGTTAAAAATTAATTATTAATTTGGAAATTTTGTCGAGAATTATTATAATTTATTAGTTAAAATAAATTATCGTGTTTTTGGTTCATTTTTACATTTTTCTACAGATATTTCTTTTTTAAAAAATTATTCATGATTTTATGTCACTTTTGATTGTTGAATAAAACTAGTCTATAAATAAATAATTTCATAAATTATTTTTTAACTTTATATCGGTTTAATATAGATAAATAAATGTATCATGTATAACAATCAATTTGAAACAATTTCACGTACAAACTGATTCGTTTTTGGTTTTTGTATAACGTATGTTTTTAATTTCGAATAAAATACTTAGAACTAAAAGAAAAATTAATATTAATCAAATATATTTTTTCTTAACAAAGATGTAAACAAATATATTTGTCTACGAAAAATTTCAATTGTCTACGTTAATATTTTCAATCATAAAAATGTAACAAGAGTTAACAATAAATATAAATAATAGTTAACAATTGCAATTTGGCATTGAAGCAAAATTTATTTCCCCAAATGGATAAATATATAAATACTCTCTATCATAAGATTCAATTATTGAACATTTTAATAAAATTGAGGTTGTGTTTAATGCTTCTTTGTTGAAAATAAAACATGATTAGAAAATATATTACAAAAATTTCCTTATATGAATTTTCCAGAAAAAATAATTCAGTCGATGTTTAATCTTTACTATTAAAATATATTTTCAGTTAAGTAATTTGTACTTTACATAATTGAACATTTCAATCTGTGACGTTTTTTGGTATTAATTTAAATATGAAAATGAGGTTGTCATAAATATTTTTTCACTGAAAATAAAATATAACTTGAAAATACATCAGAAATAATTACTTGTATGGTATTTTGTGGAAGAATAATTTAATCTCTGCTACTAAAATAAATTTTCTTTTTTTAATTTGTACTTTGTGTATATAATGATATATGTAATTTATTTAGTTTTCATTAATTGATAAAAAAAATATTAATGTTAATTTGATTTAGAACATATATTAATATATATTAATCTCCCTTCCTTTTTTTTTGTTTTAAAAATATTTTAAACGGGAGGGAGATATTTGCCAACCTAATATAATATAAAAAATATTTTAAACTGTCATAATAAGCTGTTAAAATATAATCTATTTTTGAGAATGAAAAAAATATTTTTTCACTCATACAGATTTTTTTAAGAGAAGAAATTATCAAATATTAATTTGATTTATGTATCAATACTGATATAGGTAAAATAATTATATTAAAATGTCATAAAATGTGAATATTTTATATATTTTTTTAAAAAAAATAAAATTACCTTCAAACAAAGCTTTTATTCTTTTTACATTAGTTTTATATTTTATATCAATATATTAAGATATATTTCATCGCTGGACGTTATGTAAGTGGCATAACTTCACATGTTCACCCCTGAAGTTTTTCAATTTATTATTTTTTAAAAAAAAAACAATTATTGAGAATATAAAAAATAAGCGAAAATAAATAAATAAATCAGATTTATTTTACAATTTTTAAAAAAAATCAAATATCTTTTTATTGAAGCTTTAACCTCAAACACATTGTTGTGATTTCATATTAGATAGTAAAGAAATAAATTGATTATTTTATAATGACGGCAATAAATTTATTTTTATTATAACTTATGTCTAGACAAGATAGAAAATATCGATGTGATTAATAAAGAAATACTTAATTGATAGAAAGAAATGTTTTGTGATGTTATAAAATTGATCTAAGACAGTTTGTAATTGAAAAAATATGGTACTTTATATTTGTTTCATTAATATATGAAAAGAAGAATATAAAAAAATGCAAATACAGTTCAACTGAAGTTTAAAAATTTGGAATGAGAATTTTACTAAGCCCTATAAACGCCGCTGTATTAAAAAAATTACTCCTTTTTAGATTCAACGTATTCAAGTATTTTCCATTATTTTAAATTCTTACAAGTTTCAAATCTAACAATTTGTTTTAAATCGCATAACCTCACAAGTTATTCATTGACATTTGTTAAATGTTATTTTTTGGATTTATATATTTACTTTCATTGGATATTAGAATACTTAGCGAAAGCAAATGTATAATATATAGAGTAGACAATCGAAAATGATATATTTTAAGCTTTCCAAAGCAGCCATTTTAACTTTAAAAAACCATCACGTTATTCAAAATTAAACGAATATCCATAATACAACCAAAATTAACAGATTATTTTCGAACAATCGTAATACATTCATTAAACAGATAAAAAAAATTAATAAAATACGTAATCTCATTAAGCCGATTTAACAGAGTTTAACGTTAAGCCCATATAAAATATTTACAAGGTGGAACAAAATACGGCCTCGCCGTTAAGCTGTCACGGAAAACATATTTTTCAGTGAATGCATGGAAAAAATAAAACTGAAGATTCGACGTATCCGTGTTCCTTAATCTACTCACATTATTATTTACTTATTTTAAATATATATATTTTTTTGCTAACACCTCGATTGCTTTAAAAATTAAATAAGAACTTAATAAGAGACTTAACAGAGTTCGTCAGTTCGCACTAAAAAAAAAATAAACACAGATTAGCTGTTCTTTTCTTAATGGTATATATATTTATTTTAATATTATGTAGTTTTACGGAATATCTTGCACACTGTTCACACAAAATTGCACCTTTTTTAAAAAAATTGGACATGTCTTAACATATTCTTATCTAATATATATATATATATATATATATATATATATATATATATATATATATATATATATGATTTATTGCGTCTCTTAATAATACAGATCTGTATTGTACTTATTGATCACCATTTTGAAATTAATTTAATAAAAAAACACTTTTTTACTTTCTTTTTATGCACTGAACATAAGTAGAAAGGCGTGCGTTTGATGATCGAGTTTTCGTTGTAAGTTTTTAATTATTATTTTTTTTTGTTTCAAATATAAAAAAAATACTTAAGTGTCATAACCTAACAATTAACAATAATTCGATACTTAAAACTAGTTTTAATTGTACATAATATACATTTTTTAAAGAAAAAAAGAAAAACGTAACGAAATTGATGCCGAAGTTTTGTCCATTCTCTCAAATCTGTACATGGTTTAAATATATTTTTGAAAATTTCGATTGTCAGTGCCAATAAAAGTATTAGAAATATAATTGTTTGAATGTGTGAATAAGCACTGTAAATAAATACTATGATACTAATTGTAATTCTTACTTGTAGTGTTTTAGCAGCTTCGACATTTTCAAAGATTTTCTAAAGGATTGTCATCATAAACAGATAAATTTCGAGAATTTTCACACATTCAAGATTGAACATTATTGAATGTTTTCTGCGAAAATCGGTTCTAAAAATAAAACGAATTAGTGACGTATCAGCTTTTTATGGAATCTGTATTGTTTGGAAAAATGACTGCAAGTCTTTGATCGCACGTCGTTGAGATATTTACTTAATGGAAACGTTTTTATATCGTTTTAAAAAAATACTTAATACGATTTTGCAACACACTTGTACGAATTCTCGGAATTCGTAGGCGTAGCATATTTTATCGTCGAATTATTAATAGAGTTAACAAAAATCCATAAAAAGTATTAAGGACGACGAAGCTGTTAAACGATGTCATTTAGTTTACGACAGATTAAAAGCAGACGAACAAATAACGAATTATCAACAAGTAATGTAAATATTTGATGAAAAATCATGATAATTAGCAGGTCTGCGCTAAACGTGACTCGGATATTTGCCGTTTCATTTCGGTCGACGAATCGACTGCATGTCGATTTTTCTTCAAAATTAACGTCAATATTATTTCGTTTAAATAAAATCTATCGAGTTTCTAATATCATGAACGCATGTCGAAATCAGATCTGAGAGCATAAACACAACCGTATATTCGAATCAACAACAATGACATTAAATATTCACTCCGTTAACAGATAAGTGATTGTTCGAAAGTGTCTTTGATTAAGGACCATGACATACAAAACAGTGCTCACAAGTGCATACGTATATCAGTGGCGACCAAACGTTCGTTATAAGAACCTTTTTTTCAGGTTTAGATTTCTATACCGATTTTAATTCGGATGTTTGTCGAAGAGAGTCGTTTGGATACCACAAATATAACTCGACTACATTCTCTGAACCATTTTTTACAAAAATTTAAATCATGCTAACAATTACTTAATAATACAATT
This sequence comes from Neoneuromus ignobilis, assembly GCA_029203775.1. Taxonomy (NCBI): domain Eukaryota; kingdom Metazoa; phylum Arthropoda; class Insecta; order Megaloptera; family Corydalidae; genus Neoneuromus; species Neoneuromus ignobilis. Next base: position 60,190,192 of record CP092088.1, on the reverse strand, counting down.
AGACTTATATAAATCAGCGTTTTATACAGCGAATATACAGAAATTCAAGTCATTAGAGATGTTCGGACGCGATTTAGAAATAAAAACGGATATAGAGATTAACATAACGTCGACGCTATCAAAAATGAGGTCATTTTCAATAATCTGAAATCATTCAATCGTCAACAAAGATTGAACACACAATAAAAGAATTGCATGTTTATATTATTTTGTTTAAGTAAAACTTGTATATAGAATTAAGTTGTTTACTTTGATATATTTTCAAAGGTTATGTAAATTGACATTGTGATATTTTTACAATTGTAACCTTACGACGGATTAATCTGACAATGTTTTCAAAATGGTGGAATATGATTTGCTAGAGAAAATATGTATTTTAATAAAAATGTAACTAATTAGATTTCTTTGTTCATTTTACTAAAGATAAGTAAATAACATTTTATAAAATCCTCATATATATATATATATATATATATATATATATATATATATATATATATATATATATATATACTCCACCAAGTTGAGGATTGTTGAATATAAGGCTGACAATCCCTTCTTTTAAAAAACAATCATTATAAAATTAAGATAATAAAACTTCTATTGAGCTAATATTTCCAGAGAGTCAAAGACCTTTTAAGAGCTGTAGCACTGATAAATAGTAATAGTATATATATATATATATATATATATATATATATATATATATATATATATATATATATATATATATAGAGAGAGAGAGAGAGAGAGAGAGAGAGAGAAATGTGTAGTACAGTTGAGATTGAAATTGTATATTTTTTAATTGATTTATTTTACTTGCAAATCACTTCGAGAAGAAGCCTTAAACTTGGATTAACATTGTCAGAAAAGCCAAAGTTCTATAAAGGCTGTAGCCCGGAAGTAAGGCAGTAGTATTAATGGTTATAGTTGTAATTATATCACAGTAATGGGTTATGTATTTTACACGAATTTTTAAATTTTATGGTTTTTGTTTAATCAGAGAATATTTTTGAATTTAGAATGTTTTTTAAAAAAGTATTTTTTAATTACCAAACATTTTTATATAAAAATATTAATTCGGTTTTGTTAACCGATAAGGTTTTTTAAATTTGAAAGTTTTATATTTTAATAACATTTTTAATGAGCAAAAAATACACAAAAAAAATTAATTAGAAAAATAATTCGGTTTTAAATATTAATGAAATATTTATAAATTTTGAAAATTGTATGATTTAAAAATATTTTTCAATTAGCAAAAAAACAGTTATTTTATTTTGTTTATTTGCATTTAAAAAAAAATGAATAAAAAAGGGTTAATATAAAAATGGATGTTTTTCAAAGCTATTCTTTTTTATTTACCTCGTGTCAACGTCATGCTAATCATTTTTAACGGAGTTCGAACTCGATTTTGGATTATTCATTGACGTCACGTCGACGAATGAAACATTGCGAACAAAATGTCCGATTTCGGTCATCGATTTTTCAACGAAACAACAAAACGCTCTTTTGTTAATTTCGACCAATTGCTCAGTTCGTCTCGACGATCAGTCACAAATGACAGTAACGAACATGTTTTTGTATTTTAAATGATTAAATTGAATCGCGCGAAAGGCATACGTGGACAGGTCCTTAGTTCGACGATTGTAACGCACAAATATAAATAATACCGATACTGTTTGTTTCAACAGGATAGAAAAAAAGTATAATATTTGTATATATATATAGATATCAATAGAACTAACGATCATAAAAAATAATAATAAAAATAAACGCTCGATCTGTCCCGTCGAACAACAAGTTTAAACATGTCACAGATAGCTGAGGTTGTATTCGTCGTTTGGCTGCGCCGATCAGTCCGGCGTACACAGATGATGCATCGGGACCTGGTGCTGGTGCAGCTGATGCGCGTGCTGGTGGAGGTTGGCCGCGACGGCCGCCATGTTCTGATGTATCGCGTTCTGGTGATGGAATCCCGAATGGACTTGCGCGCTCGCTATCATCGCGTCGTGCGCGCTCGTGCCCGGCTCGACTTTGAACTCTTTCTGCGTCAGCTCTTCGCGTTTCTTCACCTGTTTGCGTTCCTTGGCGCGTCGGTTCTGGAACCAGATTTTCACCTGACGTTCCGATAGGCCGAGACTGGCGGCCAGCTCGGCCTTTCGACGGATCGTTATGTAGCGACTGTAGTGGAACTCTTTTTCGAGCTCGAGACGTTGGTGGTCGGTGTACACGACGCGGTATTTGTCTTTTGTTCGTGTCTTGCCTGAAAAGAAACAGATTTATTAATAATGGGTCGGGCGATCATCGTCAGGAAAAAATAATTTAAATATGTAGATAAGAAATCAATTTTGTTGGGGCGTGATATGGGAAAATTCGTTGGAATGGAATAAAAGAGAAAAATATCGGATAGCTCGCTGTGGAATATTTTGATAGAAGCCTTTATCCAGCAGTGGATGGAAAGAGGACGTTGATCAGAGCCGGATTTAGATGAAGAAAAGCTTCAGACTATACTTTATGACACTGCATGTGTAAGAAAAACTATGACAGTATCAAAAATATTATGCACTTTGTCCGGAAGCTCTTTAGATTTTAAGACTCTAAGTTTCAACCTGCTAAGCCTCTATAGGTAAATCCGGTGCTATATGTGTGTATGTATTCGATTAGGAACCAAGACCCAGAAGGAGACTCTCGGATAGATGGAGTCTCTTGGACCGGTTGAAGTAGAATATAAGTAAATCCGGCACTGCTGCTGATGATACGACGTTCAAATATTTTAATGCCGATTCTTTTACGTCGAAATCCTACCCTGCGTCGGCTCATACACCGTTTGTAAACGGACTCGTTGATAAAACGCGCCTATCTCTCCACGCACAAATCCGTCGGATTAATGGCGGCGTATTTGAACTGAGATATCTAGCAGCCCGGCCCCGGTCCGACTGTTTGCCGAGTGCAAAGGAAACAGACGATACGAGGGCATCGCGCGTACGACCGAAACGGAACATCGTACGAGCACCTATATAATCATGAACAAACAGATCACGTTGGCGGTGCATCCGACGACGAGGACGGACGCGAACAATGGATTCCATTGTGCGTACGGGTTTTTTTTTCTATTCCGCCGTGTATGCGTTCGACTTTGTCGCGTTGTCTGTTTCGTCAGAACGCGGTTCTCAACATGGACACGGACTCGATACACAGCGATTTACACAGCGTTTCCGATATGTTTTGTTTGTTCGACTGTCAGTCGCTCTGAATAGATGATTTGTCGATTTGTTTAGACTCTTTGTTGACAATTCAATTATTCTTTATAATATTATAATATTCAATTGTTATATATATATATATATATATATATATATATATATATATATATATATGATTATAACAGACCGGTGGAATAAAGTTCACCAGCGATAGAGAAATCTGTTCAGATTTTTTGAAATTTTTCCTGAGAAAGAAACACCATAAAGCAAACAAAAGACAGAAGAACTACGGAAAGAAACCTGCCGATAAAATCGTTCATAATCCTAGGAACACAATGAAACACAAGATGTTTAACGAAGATTATTATGATTTTCAAAACTTTCAAAAAGAAAAAAAACATGGTGTTGCACATACATAAACAGCATCCACACCCGTCGTGTACTAGAGAACAGAATAGGGCAAAAATTATTTGATTTTCAATTAACGATTAAAATTTTAGTGATTATAATTTTAGTCATTGTTTTCATACTAGGCTCGTATAAAAACCTAATTTGGAAATTCGATTGTCTGTAAAAAATATTTTTATGGAATCTAGTAGCAGTGTTGAAAGTTGAACAAGAGAAAAACGAAGAACTGTCAAGTGCTAGAATATATATATATATATATATATATATATATATATATATATATATATATATAGAGAGAGAGAGAGAGAGAGAGAGAGAGAGAGAACCATCCAAATGTTACGCCTAGATTTGTGTTGTCTGTTTTTTCCCATACACATGTTTATTAAAAATAAACATGTGTATGGGGTGGTGTAAAGGGAAACATGTGTATAGTTTCTTTTTAATAAAACACAAATGTAGGCGTAACATTTGGATGACCCTATATACAGCTATGCTTATTTGTATTAGTTACTCCTGAAAACACCCTGTATTAATGTTACAATTGAATATTTTTAATGAAATATTCGACTGACGACAACGATTAAAATTTTAGTATAAAATCTAATTTCGAAATGAGATTGTCTGTTGAAAAATATTTTTAATGAAATCTAGTAAGCAGTGTAGGAAATTGAACAAAAGAACAACGACGAACTGTCAAGTGCAAGAATAGGAGATATAATTTAATTATAATGAGTAGTAGGGCAAAAATTATCCGATTGACGACTAACGACTAAAATTTTACTCGTGTAAAATTAATCGTTAGCTTCGATTAATTTATTAGTCGTTTAAACGATTGATTTGAAATTAGTTGTTTTTAAATCAATCGGTGACTACGATTAAAAAATTAATTATTATTCGTGATTGATTTTTTAGTCATCAATCATTTTAAACGATTAATAAATCGATTGATTTGAATATTCAAAATTGTTCAACATTAATTAAATATCTACAATATTAGTTGAATACGACTATTAATTAAATCGTCACGAACTTAAAAATCAAATTTTCAAATAAAAATGTTTTATCTGAAGTAATTACACGATGATGGCGTCGCCATCGAAATAATTATAAATTATATAATTATAAATAACAAATGAACAATAAGTGATTATTGATCACTTTAAATTATTGTGGTGTTGAGGTTAAAATTCATTTGTGTAAAGAGAATTAGCCACAGTTCCAAAACAGCCAATAAGATCATAAATCTGTTCGAGATTGATTAAATATCAATCCGATTACATATTAAATAGCCTGTTGAACAAATAAGTAATTAAATGACAAATAAAAAATGCCTATAAATTTATGATATCTTTCTATAAAGATGATTCTATGACCATAGAAATGTAATTGAACAATAAATGATTATTGAATATTTTTGTGAAAAAAAGCATTGAATTGCGATGAATCATTCGTTTATTTTAATTTAAATGTAAGTTATGATTGTTGTTCAAACATCTCCATATTGAAACAAATGATAAAAATGTATAAATATTAAAAAATGACGGATATGAATCGAAACACAATTATTATTTATTAATAAACAGCTATTGTTCGTACAGACAATGACCTGATATTGAAAAAAATCAATAACTCAAATTCCTTGGCATGAAATAAATGAAAATAAGTATAAATAAAAACATGTCGGTTGAATGAACTATTGTGTAATTGTTTTCATAACAGATTTTTGTTTATTTTAGAATTCTTTTTATACATTTGTGGAGAGTAAATTCAAAATTACAATTGATATTCTGATGACAAAAATGTCATTGACACTCCTGGTTGACGTGGTTCCAACCCTTCCGGTCATTTGAAACAAAAAAATTTTTTGAAATTATTATAAAAGAAGGTTGTAGTAGTATCCTCGCCTAGGGAAATTTAAAAAAAAAATTTCGCAAAATAGCGTCAGTGTGAAAAAAACAGTCATTTTTTTGCCCCATTTTTTTTCAAATTTCGGAATTTTTTAAAAATATTAAAAAACAAAATTTTCAAAAAATCCTATGCAGGAGCAATTACTGTTATATTGAAAAGCTCTGTACCAAATTTCAAGTAAATCGGTCCATTAGAACTTGAGATATCACGTCAACCGTGTCGAAAAATGTAGTTTCGTGAAAAACGCGTTTAAAGTTTGGAGTCGAGTTTAGACCGGATTGGTTGGCGCGTCACAAAAATAGCTATAACTCCGAAAATAATTCGAATTTCGAAAAATTCTCTTAAGGACATATTCTTAAAGGTCTAAACTTTGAAAATATGCAAAAAATCAATTTTTTTGAAATTCTAGACTAAAATAGCCCCTTAAGTAAAGTATTTTTCCTTGCAATATTGTGTTTTCATTCCATCATTTAAATTCGGACATTTCATGTGATATAATCTAATATGGCGATAACTCATTTATTTTTGTTTTTGTTTTTTTAAAAAAAAAAAACAGCAATAATTTAAACGTCAACTTGAACCACTTTATCTACTCGTACGTATGTTCCATGCGGTTCGTTCCGCTTGTGTATGTATGTATGTATATCGATTATCTGATACACCAGAAATTCGGAATTTTCGACCGTGTGTGAAACGATAAGGCAGCGACCGCTCATCAAAGACGCCGAAATCGTCGATAATACGTAGTGTATAGTAGACAGAACGACGCTATTTACACTAGGACTCGTGCGATAAGCGACGAGAACATATGTTTAGCATTGACATCAAACGATACAAACGCAGGTACGAACGAAGAGAGTTTTTATTTTAGCGTTATTCTATAGGAGAAATCGATTCTACACGAACTGTTTTCGGTTTACAAAGAACAGAGAATAATATTTTTAACTCATTTTTCTAATAAGGCATAACAGGAATTTCTCCAATGATTGTATTGGGGATGAAAAATCGGTTTTATATACCAATTTGAATCGAACTAAGCAATCACTTTCACCAAATAGAACTCCGGTTTGATTTTTAAAAAGTGTTTTTAAGCGTCTGGTGAGATGTTGAAGTACTGAAAATTGCTGAAAATTGAAGATAAGATAACAATTGAAATCTACTGTCAGTATTTAGGGAGATTTCAGCAGAAGATCTCAAAAAAACGACCTGCATCGATCAACAGGAAAAATGTTTCTTGCAGCAAGAATTACACAAGAAAAAATCAAAGTGCTGGGGTGAGAAGTGTTACCGCATCCTCCTTAGTCAACAGATGTAGCTCCATATGATTATCATCTGTTTTGATGGTTGAAGCAATCAATTGCTGGGAAAAATCCAAATATCGAGGAAGTCAAAAATCACCTTAGGTCATTTTTCTTTTCAAATTAGCTAGAATTTATCACGCAAGGCATTGAATCTTTAGAGACAAGATGACGAGTATCATAGATAATAATGGAGATTATAGCAATGGTTAAAAAATGGAAACATTTTGTACAAATTTGTTTATGTAGTCCATTAAGAGGGTATTTTAGTCTAGAATTTCGAAAAAATCGATTTTTTGCATATTTTCAAAGTTTAGACCTTTAAGAATAGATTCTTAAGAGGATTTTTCGAAATTCGAATTATTTTCGGAGTTATAGCTATTTTTGTGACGCGCCAACCAATCTGGTCTGGCCGGAACGAATCGACTTTAAACGCGTTTTTCTCGAAACTACTTTTTTCGATACGGTTGACGTGATATCTCAAGTCCTAATGGACCGATTTACTTGAAATTTGGTACACAGCTTCTCAATATAACAGTGATTGCCTCTGCCTAGGATTTTTTGAAAATTTCGTTTTTTACTATTTTTAAAAAATTCCAAAAGTTGAAACTAGGGTAAAAAATGACTGTTTTTCACACTGCTGCCATTTTGCGAAAAAAAATTTTTTTAAATTTCCCTAAGCGGGGATACTACTACAATCTTCTTTTTTAATAATTTCAAAAAAAATTTGTTTCAGATGACCGGAAAGGTTGGAACCACGTCAACCAGGAGATACCTTTTTTTCGAGCCCCTACTTTGCCATCCTGTACCTTTTTGAATTTGGATTTTTTTGTTTTTAATAATACTTTTTATACTCTTAAAATGTCAATAAATAACTGATAAAAAATGGATAGTAAAAATATTTGGTTTTTTTTAATAACGCCCGAAAAAACACCTAAAATTCGTGCGTCTAGACTAGAATACCCCCTTAAAATACGTCATTACTTATAAGATGATCTCATATTTAAAAATATTCTATAACATTTAATATTTGTAATTATATTGTAGAAAAATGTCAAAATTATTACTGTCTATTTCCTTTGTGTATTTATCACAGTAGTTATATAAACTTCCAATATATGGTAGCTCAAATGAGACTGAAGGATAGTAAAAGAGAGTGAATTATAACAAGCAAGTTAAATTTTATCTAAACCCTTCAGTCTCATCTGAGACATCATATCAAAAAAAAAATAATAGTTCTTATAGAAGATCTAGACAGGCTGTAAATTATTTATTAAGCCATAAAAATATCAATCATAAAATATTATTTATGAATATCAATAAATAATTTTATAATTATTATTTTCTGAATTATAATCATAATAAAATATTTATATATATATATATATATATATATATATATATATATATATATATATATATATATATATGCGAATGAATGTATATATAATTTATGGACCGTAAAACGACTTCAAATAAAGTAACCTCATCGAAAGTAAGGAAAAAATCCGCAAACGACAAGCATGTTTATGTTTCTTACGAAGAAGATGTCAAAACAGTCGACGTCGATGTCTAAACAAAATGAAACCATCTGTCAGTCGTCCATGTCGTCGTTCCATTTGTCCATTGTCATTTCGTGTGCACTTTTTTCTCCACATCATTGTGGCCACGTCGATCGGTAGGACGTATAGGATATAATGACCGAGAGGACGGGGCGTAGCGAAAGTCGACGACACATAAATAACAACGTTTTCTTCTTTCACGCGCACGTGTCGGTCGGTTCATAAACATTACGAACAATGTCGAGCGAGTCGGGTGTCTTGATCGTCCGAATTGTGAAAAACATGTGTACGTTGTCATGTTATTATGTGTTCTGAAAAATGGACGATGCGATAGATATGTGTGTTTACGAAAAAAGGACCCTTTTGTTGTACGTGGTTGCATGCGGTGCGTGCTAATTCATTTTGCTACTTATGTCAAAAAAATATATATATGTTCATGTATATAGTAGGTCTACCGGAAAGTTCTGTCCGATAATCTCAAGTTTCAAAGACGAGTCATTCAACAGAAGTAGAATTCACAAATTACCATCACGCTGGGAAGAGGT
>CP092088.1:60143768-60178768 GCA_029203775.1 Neoneuromus ignobilis | reverse complement strand
TCTAGTCAAACTTCACCATCATATCCTATAAATTTTTCACAGGAATTTTATTTGATCCACTTGTTCCAAATATTAGACCTCTAAATATATATCTTTTTTTCATAAATCTATTAAACATGATTTTAATTTTGTTAATATTGATTTTCAATTAAACTTTTCTATTTTTTTCTGAAAGTGTTTATACTTCTCTCTCTCTCTCTCTCTCTCTCTCTATATATATATATATATATATATATATATATATATATATATATATATAAATAATGTGTGTTTATTTATGTACGATTTTTGGTATATGCATATCCATCCATAATCGTATGCAAATTTATATACAAATTAACAAGTCCATTGCATTGAGAGTGGTAAATAAAAGCATAACATTTGTATCGCTCGACATGTACAGCGGGAACGAACGCGGCATCCATCCATTTCGGCCGCCGTTGTACCAAATTCCCCATTCAAATTGTGCACGAATGCAATAATATGACAAGTGGCTGGGCCGCGTAACGCGCGCTCCGGGACCAATTTGTCACGCGGCGTCGCGTCCCGTGCGAGCGGACGCCGAAGCACGCACACATACACACACACACAAACGCACACAGACAAAAAGATAAATGTACATGCGTACGTATGTGCACATATTTCGAACACACGGCCTCGTATTTACTACATGCACGAAACGAAACGCGGATCGGAGTCAGCTTTGAAAACTGGCGACTGATCTAGTCAGTATTTAATTCTGTACGTTCGTTTGTTTCAATAATATTTACTTGCTTGACGTACTGTTAATAAAATCGTTTAATTATACTGAAATAGATTTGATATAAACAAAATAACTAATCATTTTTTTGTATACAAAATAATTACAGATCAATTTTACTTTAATCACTGATTTATTGTAAAGAAGAATTTTAAAAATTGATTGATTTTAAGTAATCACAACAACTGTAATTAATATTTGAAAGAAAACAATCGACAAAAAAACAAATTACATATACAATGCACTCTTGATTGTTTATAGACTATTTATATATATAAACATGCACATAAAGTGTGTTTTTTTAAGTTAGATAGAACTTTCGATAGAGATTCAATTTAAAGTTGTATTACGCTTAAAAAAACATATAGTTATTTAATATTTTTAAGATTTTTTTTCCAACGTCGAGACGAACGATTCGGTCGTGCTTCGAAAATCGTCTTTCGATTGTAGAACGAACATCCGAATCGACCACCAAATCGGCAAAAAAAAAATCAAACGCTCACACGCGCGCGACACCGCACGCAATATGTACAGTTAACAAGATTAACACACAGCGCGATAATTGTCGTGGGGCGCGAGCCCTCATCGCCAATTCGATTTGCGGGGCGTTTCGACGCCGTCCGCAGTTAGCGGTTATGTGTCCCGCGGGGGTTGCGACGCCGCAGCGCGAAACGCGTCGGTGCGACGGCCGACCGACGCTCGATTTCCGATACACGGATCCGTTCGGACGAATCGTCGATGACGTTTCGAATTGCTTCGACATGTGGTCGCGCAATTAATTTATATTCATGTAAACGAAAACATATATAGATCATTTATACATTCTGTCCGAAAACAAATGAAACGTTCTCGTTTAAACTACGCGCGCTTGTGAAATATCATGTTGTAATTCTTTTTGAGTTGGTAAATCTGTCAATGACATCTGTGTCAAATTTCATGTCGCTACACTCATTCGTAAATAATTTACAGTGGTTTTTGTTTTTGGTGGTTTTTGTTTTTGGCGACGTCAAAATCACTTGATCAAAAAATTTGCATTAAATTTTGTGTTGCGAACGAAAACTTCATGCAAACGTTGGAAATGTTAAGAAAGACATACCCCGAGGATTGTCTATCGCGAACAAGAGTTTTTGAGTGGCGTAAGACGTTCAAAGAGGACCGTGAAGCCGTCGATTATGAAACCATGATCTGGACGCCCATCGATATCAATTGACGACGCACACATCGTCCAGGTTAAGACACTGGTGCTCCAAAATCGTCGTATGTCCATCAAAGAGTTAACAGCTGAGGTTATTCACTGCTAAACACAACAAATGAAACCAAAATACTTCTTGGAGATACCCCTGATTATTTGATTTAGAAAAATCAAGTAAGTTACAGTTTAGTCAAAACTGTTATAAACATTAATGATGTGTTTTATTATGTTTTTGAGATTAATTTTCACTTTTTTCAGTTTTGTTAATTTTTAACAACAAAAACGTCAAAACTCAAATTAAACCATTTTCTATGATTCTTTCTGCGATTAGCATGAACTGATTTTCAGATGCACGGCGGGTAGGAATTCACGTAAAAAATAATTTCGTCCGACTATAAAACCGTTCTCGGAGAAAAACGACCGTATAAGATAATTTTATAAGCTTACAAACACATAAAATCACTTAGTGTTTGTAACGAAGTTCGCTGTATCTTCAGCTGAACATTAATCAGCTCTTCAACATAAATTTCGTACAATTTTATTGCATCCATAAATGCAGTGGGACTTTGTTTCATTTTTTATTGCAAGTGCGTGCACACGGAGTATTTTAAAAATCCACGTACGATTTTTTTTCGGAAAAAAGAGAGACAGACGTACCGCAATGTTTTTAACATCAGTTGTACATGGTGGTCTAATTGAGACTGAAGGGTTTGGATATATATTTATTTGCTTACTATCATTTACTATTCTTCGCTATCCTTCAATTTCATTTAAATCACCCTATATATAAGAAATACGATGACATTTCGATTTATAAACTGGAATCAAATGATTTTTGTAATTAGTGTAATTACGGTTTAAAAACAAATAATTGAAGTTTTAATCTTAACACACACACATGTATATATATATATATATATATATATATATATATATATATATATATATATATATGATATCCAAATGTGACGCCTAGATTTCTGTTTTATTAAAAAGAAAAATGATGTTTAGTTTCTTTTGTTTCTTTTTATTAAAACAAAAATATAAGTGTCACATTTAAATGACTATATATATATATAGTGTGTGTGTGTGTGTTTATTATACAAGTGACATTTCTATTCCATTTCGATCTTCTTAGAATGTACACCTAATTCAATATTATATTTTAATCAACGAGTCTTAAACAAATATCTCGACTAAACAATAACAACAACCAGAAACAATTGCACGTCATGTTGTTAATAATGCATGCAATTAGGTATTCCTTTCTATCAATTAATTTGCTCAGAAAAGGGTTAAGGCGGTATTCAGAAGCATTCTTTCTTAGAAACGTCGATCATTCGCTTGATCAACGGTGTGTACACACACACACACACACAAATATATATATATATATATATATATATATATATAATATGGATTCGTCTGTCTGTCTGTCTATGTTGTTCTTGTGTACGGATAGAGAGGCACGAAATGAAACCGGACATGTGTATACGGCACGGAGAGTTTCTCATTTCTTGCGCCGTGTGCACGGTTTCGTAAGTAAACCACAGTAGCTAATTATCCGTCATTAATCCAGGTTTCGTTGCGGTTACGTGCATTATATATATATATATATATATATATATATATATATATATATATATGCAGATGTGTGTGTACGTACTGAGGTGTTTGCAAAGAGCAATGAAACGATTATTCGAATAGATAGATAGATAGAAAGGAGGCGTGTGAGAAAGAAAAAGAGAGAACATGAAAATATTTAACGAGACGCGGCGGCAACAACAAAGTAGCAACGGAGTGAAAAGTGTTTATGTATAAAAAAAAAAACGTATATAAATAATTTATTTGCCTCCGTTCAAAGTCGACGTTTTCTGTCTATTGATTGTTCTGTACGAGACGACGACATCAGTTGTATGAAATTTCGTACGATTCGTGTTCCGGTACGTTTTTTTTTTTTTTGTTTCTTTCGCTAATCGCACGATCGAAGTGTGTGAAATGTTTAAATGAGACTGAAGGGTTTAGACAAACATTCACTTATCGTTTGTTTTAGAACTGTGGCGAATTCGCCTGAACGCAGATGAATTTTTATCCCCAACACCACAATTGTTATGAAATTATCATTTTTTGTTTGTAACGACAGTCGGCTGATGCGCATTTCGATGTCGATGCCATCATCGTCAGAGATTTTTTATTTAAATCATTTGTGTTTGGGATAAAAGTTCATTTGTGTTAAAATAAGTTCGCTACAAACCATGAAAAACAAACGATATACACATGTTTCTTTTTAATAAAACACAAATATAGGCGTAACATTGGAATGACTTTCTCTCTCTCTCTCTCTCTCTCTCTCTATATATATATATAGAGAGAGAGAGAGAGAGTCATTCCAATGTTACTTCTAAATAATATATATATATATATATATATATATATTCTAGCATTTGACAGTTCTTCGTTTTTCTCTTGTTCATCTCTCAACACTGCTACTAGATTTCATAAAAATATATAAATAATTATTGAACGCTTTGTAACATATTATGATAATTCGTTTGTGTTAAAGTGAATTTAGCTTTTTGTTAAAATCCAAAAAAAGGCTCTGACGATGATGGCATCGCGATCGAAATGCGCATCAGGCGACATTGTTATATACAAAAAGTGAACAATAAGTGATTATTGAACACTTCATAACCATTGTTGTATTGAGGATAAAAATTCATACATTTACTTGCTTACTATCATTTACTGTCCTTCAATGTTATTTAGACCACTTTATATAAAAAGTACATTTAGTTTTATTTTTCTGATATTCTTATTGCAAAACCCTTTATATACCAGGAAGTTTTGTCTCTTCCGCTAGCTACGTAGATTTCCCTCCTGATACTTGAATTTTTCCCGAAATCATCAAAGAATCTAGAAATAGGAAAACGCAAGAAGAAACAGAACAATCAAGAAAGAAAAATCTCGATTTAGGGCAGCAACCTCAGGAACGATAAACAAATAAAAAGAATAACACAAATGACGAAGATCAGTTCAAACATTTAAGTTTTTTTTTTTAAAAAAAAGTTATGTATATACCAGGGGGTTTCAACCCCCCCCCCCCTCCTATCGCGCGCCATCATTTTTTCTCATTCCCTTCTAATACATGCAATCGTGAATGACGTTTATTTGTAATCGTTAAAGTTCGGAAGTAATCGTTCACGATCGGAATAAATTAATGTCATTAATTTTGCAATCGAATTATTTATATATATATATATATATATATATATATATATATATATATATATATATATATATATATTTATAACTGACGCAAGTCCAAGTTTCGTGCACACGAAATTTCGTTACACGTCGTTGTACGACGGGCGTAGAACTGGGGTGTTGTCGGTGGGGTTGACGCGGGGTGTAAGACCGACGTTGTCGGTGTCTCGGTCGTATGACAGCCAACCCGACACCAGCCCAAAACTGACATAAACAAACAGTGGTCGTCGGCTAATGTAACCGCACCCGACGGGCTGGCGCCGCGTCATAAAGAGGCGTCGCGGCGCTTTACGACCACCGCAAACGCTTTATGTCTATTTAGCCGTTTCACGGCCGCCTACACACACACACAAACAGAAGAGCGTTGTTTACGACGTAGGCGGCGTGGAGCGAGAGATTGTCGACACGAAGGCCGATCGCGGCTCGGTCTACCCAAAAAACACAATCCTCCGTCCACACACACACACACACATAAATACACACGTGTATGTGTATACGTACGTATACACCGTTCTCCCGGCCGCCATCTCGTATATACACAAGACGGCCATCTTATCGTTATATTATTATGATGGGTCGCGTCTAGTGGGCTCGATCATTGAATTTGTCGCGCGGTCCTGGAACGCAACTGGTCGATTTTATGTGTTTTAATTGACGGAACGGTTCGTTTTTACGCGACGGACTGAAAACGTTTTCAATTGACTTTTATTAAAATGTGCATCGTTTACCAATCAAGAAAAAAGAAAAAAACTGTTTCATTATTAATTTTATAAAATTTCGACCATTGATTGAAAAATGTACGTTATTATCGATTGTCAATGAAAATTAAATATCCTGACACTATTTGTTTTGGAAATGTGACGAATTCATTTTCATGCAAAAATTCAGTCAATAAAGAACTCGGATACTTATTAACTTATTCTTTCAGCAAAGATTAAATAATGCTAAATTGATTTTTTTTTAAAGTTACAATTCAAGAAATTTATAAAATCCTTCATAAAAAAAATAATGTTAAAAACAAATTTATTTTTTTAAATAATATTTTAATACAAAAAATAAGATAAAATTAAAATTTTGATCAAAAAAGAACTCGGACAGTTGGTAAAACTGTCATTTTTTTCAGGTTTAAAAAGGGAAACTCCCGTCTTTTGTTTTTTGTTTCATGCAACTGTCAAATTTGAACAGTAGACTGTCGCAGTAGGTGTTAAAAACAAATTATTATTTTTAAATAATTTTGTAATACAAAAAATAAGAAAGGATTAAAATTGTGATCAAAAAAGAACTCGGACAGTTGGTAAAACTGCCATTTCTTTTAGGTTTAAAAATGGAAATATCCGTCTTTTGTTTATTTGTTTTATCCAACTGTCAAATTTGAACAGTACACTGAAAAATTCCGTATTAATAGATGAAAATGGGAAGACAACTTCTGTAGATAAACTTCTTTAGAAGTGAGAGAGCTGATTATAAAATATCATAATGAGGGAAATCGTGCCGTGAAATAGGTTTCATTCGACAGTTAATGATGTTAAACGTTTTAAAGTGACAAAATATGTGGTAAATAAAACAAAATCCGATTATAAACATTGTCTTACTTTTATATAGCAAAATATCCGTGGATAACCTGCTAATGTAACATATTATCCAAATGTATAAATCACCTGTACATATTATATATATATATATATATATATATATATATATATATATATATCAATAAAGCATTTATCTATCTATCTATCCGAAACACCTCCACAATCGCCATACATTAATGTGATTGATCATCTGTGGGCTGATTTGGAAAATCAATTAAAAAAATATATGGTTACAAACAAATAAGACTTAGAATTAATTTTAAAGGATGAATAGATCAAAATCGATTCTGCCATGTGCAAAAAAAAAAAATGTAGAATCGATGCCTAGAAGATTGACAGCAATTAAAATCTACAAAATATTAAATAGCATAAAATAATATGAAAACAAAATATTAAATAAAAATTATAAAAATATTAAAAAAACAAAATATTAAATAGCATAAAATAATATGAAAACAAAATATGAAATAAAAATTATAAAAATATTAAAAAACAAAATATTAAATAAAATATATGTTGATATTAGATTTACGGATAATGAGTCAATTTGAAATATTTAATATATTTATTTAAAAATATAAGTATATATATAGAAAACTTAAATATTATTTTCGAAAAACATATGTTGATTTTTAATTACATAATGACATATATGCAAATATGTAATATATATTTTTGCATATTGTCATTATGTAATTAAAAACCAACATATGTTTTTAAAAAATAATATTTAAGTTTTCTATTATATACTCGTATAGCAACAAAATCTAAAATGAGTCAAATTGACTCGCTCCGTAAATCTAGTGTTAAATAGCATAAAATTTTGATTGGTCGATTTCTTTTTTGAGCACAATCACATCCTTTTTTTATTTTCCCACTACAATAATATTATAAGAATTTTTATTTTTATAAATTTGGTTATTTTAATATCAATAATAAATATAGATTAAATAAAATGTATTTTTTCCTAATAAAAGCCATTACAATATTATTTAATCTCTGCCTAAAGAATAAGTTAGTGAGTGTCCGAGTTCTTTATTGACTCAGTGTGTGTATACACATATAATCATGTGTATGTGTGTTTGTACATTGTATGTATGTTTACGTGCCAAATGCTCTTAATAAGTTTCTAAACAACCCCAAATGCATTCATCATGTCATCATATCGATGACAACGTCTCGACCGCACCGATCCTGTCATCACAGACGATACATCCTTTGCCAAGTGTCGAAAATCCATGCAATTAAGTCATCAATAGTTGCAACGAACGACACCCGTTATGTACACACAAATCGGTCAGACGTTCCTCGTCATTCGGTTCGACGAAACCGTCGTACCTTTCTCCATCCCTCGTTTCGAATAACCTTGAGTGCACATTAAATGTACAGTAAGCAAGCAAGTGCTCGGGTACGGAGAAAGGTCGTACCGATGTTATATTGCAGGGTTACAACGTTTTATTGTAGTACGTCGAGATCGTTTTTCGATCGAGAGAGACGACGCGATCGTCCGGCACGCGGGCCGTATCTGCTGTCTCTCTTCTGTTTTGTCGCGACGACGCGTCGGTATGTGTCAAAGAGCGACGAGGACCGATATCCAATTTACGAACAATTAAATGTAAATATTTTCGGAGGGTGGTCGCCGGCCTGACAACATCTGCAAGGACGACAGTACACCCCTTTTGGCGATGAGATGTACGATCGATTGCCTCCTGTGGCGTTCCAAACTAAACCGACGGTGTACGTTTCGATCCCAGTACAAATAATACAAATTACTTGTGTATTCAGGTAATTTGTATATTTATAATTGCATTTAAAATTTACATAATATTGTTAATGCGTATGTTTGTAAATGTTAACATTTATTTTGATAATATTTCGATTTTGTTCAAATGTTGAGTGCTGAAGACGGAATGGATTTTTTTCAAACAAAATCGTTTCATATAAATGCAATTTTTTTTTGAAAAAATATTAACAAAAAAAGTACGAAACTCGTTTCACTTTTAGTAAAAGAAATTAAAAAAAAAACAAAAATAAATCAAAAAAATAAAAATAAATCGAAAAAACAAAACTAAATCAAAAAAAAATAGCAAAACAAATAAATAAATCAATCTATACATGTAATTTGTTTTTAAAAAAATCTTAAAAGAAAAAAACACAAAAATCATTTCATTAGGTCCTATCATATGAAATGTCGGATTTCTCCTTGATTTTCAATTGAAAAATCCGACATTTCATATGACACCACCTAATATTTTCAATAATGCAAATCAATTTACAAATGTATTTTCACGGATTAGATATTAATAAACAAACTATACATCTTTATAAATATTTTACTGTTTAAGCAAATTAAAATTTTACGGTAATTAAGAATAACAATCATAATTTTTTTATACAAATAAATTACATATATTAACATCAGATGAATAAATAAAAATGATTTTATTACTAAAAAGATTGTATAAATCGTTTACGGAATTCAAACAAGATACATGTTATTTTTTAAACATTTTCGTTAAAAATGATAAAGAATTGAAAAGTAACGAAAGTATAAATAGAGAATAGTAATCGTCATAATTAAGAACTGTTTTTTCAAAAAGAGATAAAGGAAGAGATCATATCAAAAATGGAGGAATGAAAATAAAATATAATAAAAGTGAGTATAACATATATATATATATATATATATATATATATATATATATATATATATATATATATATATATATATATATATATATATATATATATATATATATATATATATATATATATATATATATATAACATAAAAGTCTATATAATCCAATGATGACCAAAAAGCTTATTGAATGTTATTAGATTTTAAAAATTTTTTAAGAATAATATATAGAATGTTTTTTTAAATATTATAGCAATTTAAATTGAATCTCTATCGAAAATTCTATCTAACTTAAAAAACATTTTTATCATACCTTTATATATATTAATCAATAAAATCCTCAATTAATTTAATAAAAAAATAATAAATTAAATTAATTCTAAACTTTTCATAAAAGCTATTAGATCTCGATTACATTTCCGAAAACATCCTCCGCCATTTTTTAAAATAAAAAAGCATCTTTAAATATCGTTCTTAGTTGTAAATTGTAACAAGAAAATAATTATTTAATAAATTAATCACAATACATTAATTAAAATCAAATAAAAAGATAAATACAAACTCGATTTATTCTTTTAGTATTCAAATACAACCATATAAAGTGTCATCCAAATGTGACGCCTAGATTTGTGTTGTATTAAAAAGAAACATGTGAATAGAGTGGTGTATAGGGGAACATGTGTATGGTTTCTTTCGTTTCTTTTTAATAAAACACAAATCTAGTCGTTTTATTTAGATAACTCTATACTTGATTATGTGTATGGTAGATAGTTAATCCATGCAAATTATTCATCTGAATAATAACTATGGTATATGTATGTTTAAACCACGTTTATTAATCAAATTGAATAAACAATAATAACGCCAATAACAAATCTAAACAATTAAAGAAACGGATCAAATAAATCTCATTTATATTTATTTATATGGCATGTGATTAAACTATAAAAATTATTAAACTGAATAATAAACGTGTTATATGTTTAAACCATATTTATTAATCAATTTGAATAAATAATGATAACGTCGAGAAAAATTCCATTATTATTAATTTATGAAACCGATTGACTTTATCACATTTATATTTATGTACATGGTTATAAACCATACAAATTATTAAACTGAATAATAAATGTGGAAAATATATTTAAACCATATTTATTAATCAAATTGAATAAACAATAATGACGTCTAGAAAAAAATCTAAACAATCTACAAAACCGACCGTCTCGATCTCGATCCGGCTACGTTCGCAAATAACATACGTACAATTCGATCCGGTTGTCATGGAAACGTGCCTATAAACATATCTCCAACGATCATTGAAACAAAAAACGACACGCCGTCGGCCATCTTCGTTAATTGTACATTGTAACAATAAACAATTATACGTTGATGAATTAAACATGAAACATTAATTAAAGGCAAATAAAAAGAAAATACACACACACATACTGTGGACTGACTGTGTGATATTTCGAAACGATACGTTTATTATTATACAAAACGTACAACTGCAACCGAATTATCTCTATATATTGTTTACAGTACTGAATTGGAAATTAATTTCGCATTTCCAACATGCGCTTATATATATATATACTCGTATATTTATATGAATATATAGACAGACGAATGCATGCGTGTATTAAAGAGTAATTCAGTAACTATGCAATTAAACAATCCGTAGATAAGATACGCATCTTTCTTACTGAAGAAATAAATAACTTCCATTTAAATGCTTCCATTAAAACATAAAACGCTATCTACTTGACGATTTGACAGGTACTCGTTTGTTAAAGTGTTTTTTCGTGGATATCATTCGCAATAATTTATAAATATACGTCTGTAATTAAATACTGATCATGAATATTCATATACATTCACATTATATATATATATATATATATATATATATATATATATATATATATATATATGTATGTATAATAAGTGTAATTTACATGTGATAAATATCTAGTACAGTACATTATTCACGCTTTTTCTTGCAAAATGAACAGTAGTTCAGATACAGACCATCGTATCGTGGAAAAAAATCGACATAAATTAACAGGAAACGAACGTAGTGCGTGCATGTTGTGTGTGTGGTACGTCTTTCTGTGCGATTCTGCGTTAGAAATTCGCATTCGGTCGTTTTATTGTGCTTTTAAATTAATTGCGGATCGTCCGTCGGGTCCATTTCGTGTTAATAAATCGTTTCCGACATGAAAGTCGGCAGTACGGAAAATAAATTAAAAAATAATCGACGATGAGGGATGGATTTTCGTACGCGAGTTGCGATTGTTTTCGTACGAGTTGAAGGTCGAGGATTCGGTTAAGGGGGTATTCTAGTCTAGAATTTCGAAAAAATCGATTTTTTTTTGCATATTTCCAAAGTTTAGACCTTTAAGAATATGTCCTTGAGAGGATTTTTCGAAATTCGAATTATTTTCGGAGTTATAGCTATTTTTGTGATGCGCTAACCAATCCGGTCTGGCTGGAACGAACCAACTTTAAACGCGTTTTTCTCGAAACTACTTTTTTCGACACGGTTGACGTGATATCTCAAGTTCTAATTGACCGATTTACTTGAAATTTGGTACAGAGCTTCTCAATATAACAGTGATTGCCCCCGCCTAGGATTTTTTGAAAATTTTGTTTTTTACTATTTTTAAAAAATTCCGAAAGTTGAAAAAATAGGGCAAAAAATGACTGTTTTTTCACACTACCGCCATTTTGCGAAAAAATTTTTTTTTAAATTTCCCTAGATGGGAATACTACTACAACCTTCTTTTTCAATAATTTAAAAAAAAAATTGTTTCACATGACCGGAAGTGTTGGAACCACGTCAACCAGGAAACATCTTTTTTTCGAGCCCCCACTTTGCCAGCCTGTACCTTTTTCAATTTTGAATTTTTTGTTTTTAATAATACTTTTTTATACTCTTAAAATGTCAATAAATAACTGATAAAAATGGATAGTAAAAATATTTGTTGTTTTTTTTATAGCGCCCGAAAAAACACCTAAAATTCGTGCGTCTAGACTAGAATACCCCCTTAACGGTTTTTAAAATGTCCGACTTGACTCGTAAATGTCAACTCACACTTGTTATTCACTCGATCTTGTGTTGTTTGATTATCATTTGTTTTATTGTTTACAGAGCTATCTCAACGAAAAAGTTTAATAACTTTGATGAAGTACAGAAGTGTATTGGTAATTTTTATAGCTCAAACACGTTATATAAGGTCATCCAAATGTGACGCCTACATTTGTGTTTTATTAAAAATAAACATGTGTATATGAAAACGTATGTATAGTTTCTTTTCACTGAAACGAAAATCTAGGCGTTACATTTGGATGACCCTCTATATTTTTTCGAATTGACAATACTTGTTCTTCGACTAAACAATTCTATGCCCATTTGCCGCACACACGAAATACTATCAAGCACTAATGTACATTTTTATAAAAGTAACAACATGCTTGGAGTTCGTGTGTGTGTGTGTAAATAAAAAAGAAGGGTTTTCACTTCCCAGTGAATACCAGCCAGCCAGCCTAAGCGATCTGTGCAGGTAGATAAATTACATGGAAGGCGGGTTTTATGACTCCTCCGCCTGAATCGGATGTGGCTAGACCACGCAATACTCATTTGCATGTAACACGAGAACAACGAGAGAAAAAAATCAACGCAAACACACACACACATAAACGAAAACATGAACGTACGTCCATTCGTGTTTTTCGTGCACAATCTGCACGATTTATTCCGTTTTTATTCTCGTTTCCATTCCGTGGGTTTTCTTCATTATCGGTCGATAATAATGGACACGTGTGGGTGTCGATCGAGTAGATACGGATTTTTAAACTGAACAATAATTGCATATTTTTCATTTTGGATTTTCAACATTTCAAATGCACTATTAGATCTCTTTGGCTCCAGATACTCCTGTTTTTTATAATAAAATATTAGTAATGAATTCTAACTTAATTTCCTTACCACTAAACTTATTCCACATGTTTGTCAACAGGATATCCAAATCAGACAAATCCCATTGATTTTTTATACTAAATAAATTTATTGTCAAAGTTTGTTGAGGTTGGTAGGACCCCAAATTTTCATTTTGTTACATTTTTTTTCTTGCTATAACTGACTATATTAATTATAACTGTAAAGAACTGCACTTTCCTCCATTTTCTCTGTTTAACAACATGCAGTGAGAGGATTTATCCACTTTAGTCAATTAATGAAGCAGAAAAGATGGATAAGGAGAAGTGTATGTATTATTTGAGTTACTAATTATATTGGAAATTTTTACATCTTCACAGTTGTCACTTGATGATCTATGGAATGTTATAGACCAGTGGTGGCGAACCTATGGCACGTATGAAAATTTTTAAATTGTATCCTCATTTTACAACGAACAATGCAAGATTTCAAAATGGCGCCATCTAGCCATAGAATACTAAATTTGAATAAACGGCGGAACGAAAATTTCCGAATAGTAACGATGTAATTGTGACATGGTGGGAACTTTATATTCAAAGGGGGAGAAATGGCATCCAAGGTACAACAACAAAAATCTCATCAATAAAAATTATAATTAGTATTGACTTTTATATGGCAAAATGTATTGCATACAATTATTTTGTGAATTTTTAAGTCAACTCCTTAATTTAATAAAATTTTATAATAATTAAATTTTTACTGTTTATTTCCTACTAAGAATTTTCCAGAGCTTGGATAAAAAAATACTTGTAATATTTGGTACGCGCATATAAAAAGGTTCGCCACCGCTGTTATAGACCATCGATTTTTACCATGCAATAATGAATAGAAGACGTTTTGTGTCCTTGCTCGACTACATAAGCACAAGAAAACAACTTGTTTTCCAGCTCCATCCATAATAAGCAAAGTGTAATTTTGATAATGGAGAAAAGAACAAACCTGAAAAAAATATTTTACGATATGACACATTAGATAAATTATGTGCTACGTATAGCCCAAAACAGGTAATTTGGTATGGTTATTTGTTATAAAACCATGATTATTTATACAGCAAACAGTGCAAGAATCTTCCATTATTTTAATCCAAAGTATTTGGAAAACCAGACACATTCAAGATGGATTTTCTTCAGAGCAATTTTCGTCCATTGTACTGGGAAATATTAAAAGTTAAGCCTTCTCATACAAAAATACCATATTTTGATAAAAATGAAGCATTTGTATCTCGTGGGAGATGCAATGCGTTCCAGAAACCAACCTTACAGTGCGATAAGTACAAAGTGTATATATGTAAAGAACACCCTGTATTATTATGTTTAACTGCAATAAACAAATCTTTCATTATACATACTACTTAAAATGAGGTTATGTTTATGTTAATATATAAAATGTCAACAAATGATCATTTTTAGAACAATAATATTATTTCTTGGAGTCAGTATGGTCTCACAGTGCATTTCACACTACAAAAAATATTACATTCGAAATATTAATGAGTTATACACGATTTATATAAGATATTAAATACGATTTAAACTTATATGAAATTTCTATAGAGAACTAAGTTCACATTCCGGCCACCTGTACCGTCCAATCCGTATAAAATATTTCCAACGTCGACGTGCTAATACGTTACATTAATACTTGAGCACCGGTTCTTTTTTCTGCTCGTAAAAAGTGCCGACATCGTCGCTAATTCATAATTTCGAAAAAATCCGTACGAAATGTCGCGGCGGATTGTCGTCGTCCCGCGCGCGCTGCCCAATAAACGTGTTAAGTGTTTATGTTACAACCGTGTAATGTTTTTTTTAAAAAAAACTCTTCTGTACGTTTCGTAAATTATTTCGAGCCCGGCATGTACTTTTAATAGCGGCAATCAATTATAATTCGACACGAACATAAAAATGACATGTGTGTGTATAAATTTGTTTGTCGCGTAGCCAACTGCGATGAATGTTTTAAATGATTTAAGTCGATACGCAAACCGATTACAGAGTCAATGTTTAATTGACAATTTTGTTGATTTTTATTTTATTTTTTGTACCTACAGGCATATTCGTACAGGAGATTACGTTCGATCTCCGGTCAATTTTACCAATCATTTTCAGATGTCAATGGATCGTTGACTAGACTAATTTTTCTACCATTAAACCAGAAGTTTCGTTCATTCTGGCCAATATGAAAACATCACATAACTTATGGTCTGATTCAATATTTCTATAAAATATATTTTTACCAAATTTCCGATCTCGTCTCGTATTTAAATTATGATCTAAACTGACTGCACGTCGATACACGAACAACTAAATGAATTACGACTTTTGTCCGCCATTAAATTAATTCAATCGATTAAAATAAGCACATAAAACGGTACGCGTTTGTGTGTCTCGCATGTTGGACGGTATAATAAAAAATTAGTAATTGAAACGACCTACCGCATCGATTACTAATTCATTTAATTGAGATTGGTTGTCGTAACGCCGTAAAAATACACACACACACGTGTGTGTGTGACAGTATGTGTCTGTTTGTATGTGTGAGCTATCTTAATGGCCCTCATAATCGTATTAATAATTAACAACGACAACAACAGCCTTCACGTTCCATCGCAGCGACGTCCATAAATCATCGACTATTAAAATTCGTGTACTTCGTTAAATTATCTTCCACTGTCATCTTGTTAGGAAAAAAGTGCTCGTGGAATTTATGTACGACGTACACGGAACTAAATGTGTCGACGTATGGACTTTTTATACGAATTTTTTGAATGTTTGGTTCGAGACGAAGCGGAGAAAAACCAAACAAGAATATAGTTACACGAAATTTAATAAAAAAATAATCTTTCGGTGGTTTTGCAGCTGGCGTTAATCGTTATTCGTTCTCGAAACCTGATAAAATAGAATACTGTTCTCAGCTGGAGGAAATGCAGCCGTAATTATGCGTTAAGCAACCTTTATATTGGTCAACAGATAAGGATTTGTATTGCTTTATGCGAACGAGTCGTAATTCGTCCTTGAAAATAAATAATCATTACACCCTTTTTTAATTCATTGCTGGACGAGAGCTTCATCTAGGACTTAGCACTTCGACCGATCTAATATCTTTCTCTTATAATCTATTTCGATGAATTTTTGTTTGTCTTAATCCCATCTACCCACAGGTCTTTTTCTGGACTTTTTTATATATCTAAAATCCCAATCAATAATTTATCTTGTCAATCGATGGTCTCAGTACTGTGTATATAAAATAGCTCAAATGAGACTGAAAGATTTAGACATATTTATTTGCTTACTATTATTTACTATCCTTTACTATCCTTCAATCTCATTTTGGCCACCTTATACATACATATATATATATATATATATATATATATATATGGACCGTTTATTTTGAAAGTGGTGTAAGTCCATTTTTAAAAAAATGAGATATCACGTAATTTATTGATAGTATTATGCCAATGCTTTGTTGAATTTAAAACGAAAATGATATTAAAGTGGTTAAGTATTTCCATAGAAATCCCAATAAATAATTTTTACCCTATCAAAATTAAAATCGAAAAATTAAACGAGAGATTTTACAATTTGATTTAATATACAATAAATTAATAGACAATAAATTTAGTATGTGTGGGACGAAACTACTGCTTCCAGGGGATCGCAGAAAATAACTTCTTGCCGTTTGAGACATTTACAAAATGTAACGACTCAAAGTCATGTTATTGCATATAGTGATATCTGTACTGGACAAAATCGAAATTTACAAATGGCATCGATGTGGTCGAGGGTTGTCCAGTCTTAGGAAAATAACATGGAAGTAACTGATCATAAATTTTTACTCTCCGGGCATTCGTATCTTCCAAATGATGCAGATTTCGGTATCATAGAAATGGCATTACGAAAAAAGAATTTCCTGTACACACCACAAGATTATTATGATGTTTATAAAACAATGTAGACAACATAATAAATTTATTTTACACGAAATGAAACGAGAGAATTTCGTTTCAACAAAAAATCTACAAAACGCAATTAAAAAACAGATAAGAAGAAACACTAATGGAGAAAAGATAAATTATGAGGTTTTGCAAAAGTGCACCGTATACTATTTTATATAAAACATCAATGGAGGACACAGAAAATCATCTACATGTACCGCCAAATGTGAAAAAATCGCCCTGGCTTTTTTATCACGATGCCAGGCCTATTACATACGAAAAATATAAGGATATGGAGCAATTACATTATCATGAATATTTCAAAACACTGCCACATGAAGAGCATAAATAAATAATACCAATATCTTATGTTAAGTTTAACAATATATAAATATAATCAACGTTCAAAATAAAAATACTACATATTTTATTTCTTGTTATTATTTATAAACAAAATTGGATTAATACGAAATATATTTTAAGTAATGTTTAATTTTTCAAAATCGAAATTAAATGATTTTTACAATTGACTAATTATGAAAGTGGTGTAAGTGCATTTCCAGCGCGTAAATATACATTATTTTAGTTAAATTCGCCTAAAAGAAATTTATATAATCAAATTACATATTGATAAATTAGTAGAAACATTGCCAGACTCGACATAATTAATCTATATTTTTTAATTGACAAATATGCTAACCTTTAATTTTCTCGAAATAACAGAAATGGACTTACACCACTTTCAAAATAAACGGTCATATATATATATATATATATATATATATATATATATAGAGAGAGAGAGAGAGAGAGAGAGAGAGAATTTTCCAATAAGCGCTTCATAAGTTTAAATGGAAATAAAATAAAAAGTATTTAATTAATTGCTTATTTATTTTTTATATTTTTAAGAATATTCTATGGCATTAATGATGGAACACAATAGGTCTTTTCACACTAGTCAGCATGCATACAGTATTTACGCCCATTACCGCTCGTTTCACACCTTATCTTACCAAACTATACTGAGTTGAAATGTCAAAATGAGATTAAAAATAAAACAAACATGGCTGCCACCAACTGTCAAAGTTCTGGCATTCTTATTAGAAAACATATATATATATATATATATATATATATATATATATATATATATATATATATGTGTGTGTGTATGTATGTATGTATGTGTGTGTGTGAAGTATACAAATTTGTATCCGCTCCATAGTTACCTGACACGTGATTAGACGGACGTATCGAACACGATGTTGGTTACAGAACGAACATAATTATTTCGACATTAAACACACACACACACACACACGTATATGAAAGAAAAAAAAGCGTACGTTCAACACGACAAGCCGAGAGATGCGGTTCGCGACGATTGGTCCGCGACGTATAAAACGAAACATGGCGACCGACCGACCGACCATTGTTGCGTGCCGAGGATCGAATTGCGTGTCGTGCACGTCGGACGGACGAATATCAACGCCGCGGCGACGACGTACATGTGTGTGTGTGTGTGTGTTCGGACCCGGTTCACTGCCAGAGATTTACCTGGGCGCAGTTTTATGGCCGCTGTTGGCGGTTCGTTCGCCTAGATTATCCGCGATAAGCGCGTAGAGGCGATAGCGCGATAAGACGGAAGGTGAAGAATGCAATTACAACGACTTCTTGTCGACGTGTAAATGTATGTATTGTGCCGATGCGAACAACGAGATGGACGTATGTGGTTTTCACACATAACCGAGAGATGGCACACACACACACACACACACACACACACACACACACATATATATATATATATATATATATATATATATATATATATATATATATATCGAGAGAGAGATGGTGTTTTAAGCGTGATAAAACTTTAATAAACTTAATCAAATATATCTAGATTTTGTGAAATTTTTCACAAGTAAAAATAGAAAAATCATAAAAAGACACTAAAATCCGGTCAATCCGGAAATGTTGAAGATAAAGAGAAGAAGAACAAGATAAACTCAGGGCCAACTTATCAGAAAATCGAAAAAGAAATCGTAGTACTGTTAATTTTCACTTGTTATTTCAATAAATGGTTTCTTTGTTAAACCTCGAAAATATGTTGTCTGTGGTATAAGAGGGAACTCTTTTTTGTACGAATTTTAAATCGAGGCATAGTGCAGTTGAAACAGAGGGAAACATCAATTCAGCGTTCAAAGAAAAAACTGTTAATCAATGAAAATTACAAAAATGGTTTCAGAAATTTCAAATTGATGTGATCTAACTCCATAGGATTATTTTCTGTGGGGTTATGTGGAATCATTAGTTTATACTGATTAACTACAAACAACAGATTTTTCCCAGATAAAGTACAGATACAGAAGACTGAACAATGTATAAGAAGATACAAACAGATATGAAAGACACAACGAGCTACGGGGGCATATCATACGTCCCTAGGTACGTTAAAGAAAAGAAGCACTGAATCATCAGAAGACAAAGAACAACAAAAGCTGAAAAAAACAACAACAGAAGTATTAAAAATAAACATTGAACGTGCAGTTCATGAAATTGAACCACAATTATGTGAAAGAGTGTCTAAAATTGGACTAAACGATTGCACTATGCCAATATGAGTGAAATTGTATTCCATCATTAATGGCATAGAATAAGTTTAAAAATAAAAATAAAAAATAACTAATTAATTAAATACTTTTTGTTTTATTCGTATTTAAACTTCCGAAGCGCTTATTGGAAAACCCCATATTCGAGTATAAGTGAATGCGTTTCAGGAATAATAATTAATTCTGCACAGTACATAAAACGCGCTCGCCCAACTCGTAAATATCACAGTGCATTAGGGTGAATTAAACACAGTCAGGTGATATGCAAATGAGCTATTTAAATTTGTACGGCCAGCGCTATCACATCAGAATCTCTACTCGTTTTACGACATGTTATATGCCGCGATAATATCGTCACATCTTTCTGGAATTATCTTCAAGTTAATGTAATTCGCGCGTGTACACACACACACACACCAATATATATATATATATATATATATATATATATATATATAAATGTTGCGTGCAAACGAAGCCCACGAGAGGTGGCCATCGACGGACTGACGATAACGTGCACTTTGACAAATTGGTCACGGGTTTTTGATAATGGAATTGTACCGCTTTGATGTGACTAATTTTCGTCCCTGATAAAATATAAAATGTCAGATTATATCGCGTATTCGTTATTGGTCAATATATGTGTACTTTGTAATTTATTTTAATGCATATTTGGATTTTATAGATATTTCTGTTATTGTTTCTTTTTACATACACATATATATACATATATATATATATATATATATATATATATATATATATATATATATATATATATATATATATATATATATATATATATATATATATAGGTTTTCTAATAAGAATGTCAGAAATTTGACAACTGGTGACAGCCATGTTTGTTTTGTTTTTAATCTCATTTTGACATTTCAATTCAGTATAGTTTGGCAAATTATCATGAAATGTTTGACTAGTGTGACACTCAAAAAACGATTTATTTTACATTTTTCGATAGTCTATACCTTCGAAAATAACATACTAAAATTTCAAGTGCGGATCTCAAATACTGTTTGAGCTACAGCCTTCTAAAGAGTAGCTATTTATAACAATGAAATCAATACTTTTATCTTTAAACGCGTTTTTCTCAAAACTACATTTTTAAAATTTGCTGCAGTTCTAACTTTGCCAGGGATAGAGATTACTTTATTTAAAATATCTGAAATATTTTCTATAATTTTTATAATTTACCAATATTTCGAATATATACACCACCATCTTTTGATGGAATTAGAAAAAAATATAGCTTGTATACATTTAATAAGTTCATACAACGAAACACGCGATAACGCGTGAACGGATTTTCAGTAGTTCAACACAAAACACATGTTTAAGCGTGACCGGGCGTTAATGTGTCAATATTATAAAATCTTGTGATGTTGAAAGTAAACGATTCACTCGTATCAGAGTGAATTCGTCGCAGTAGCAAATCCGTGCGAAAAAATCGCACTCTAGAGGGTCAAAAGCAATAAATTTCGAACGCTAATAATCATAATAACGGACACAGGAAATCAGCGATCTGTTTTACGGTAAACGCAATCACGTTAATCTAGTTCTTTCGTCGCGTTCGGCAACTAAAAACCGATTTCGGCTCTTTGTTCCAACATAAAAACAGCCACATCGGGCTCACTGTTATAACATTCTGGTTCTCACCGTTCGGTCCGACACTATAAACGATCGTCCGCGTGTAATTAAATAATAATAAAAAATAAATAAATAAATATCTCTCCGCACACACGGAGAGATAATCGGCAAGACCAGAAACGTTCGGACACGTTAATGTACTTCTTCGAGCTTATCTGTTATGCAAATCAGCAGATAAACCGACCGAATGTGCGTTAATTAAACGAGCCCGTTTCGATTTCAGTGCGCGTATCTTTGGGAAGAGAGAAACGCGACAGAGATACTCGTGCAGTTTTCTTTTTTCGAAAAAATTCAATTCGTCTCGTCGTTCGATTCGACGAACTGAAACGGAACGAACGTAAGAGACATCATTGGTCAGTTTGTGTACGGTGTGTGGTATAATGCAGATAAGATCGATCTAATTGTCCGGTTGGAGACCACACGCGAGCGAGTATCGTTGGTCGT
The DNA here is from genome assembly GCA_029203775.1 of Neoneuromus ignobilis. Classification (NCBI taxonomy): domain Eukaryota; kingdom Metazoa; phylum Arthropoda; class Insecta; order Megaloptera; family Corydalidae; genus Neoneuromus; species Neoneuromus ignobilis. The sequence goes on along the minus strand of CP092088.1, from coordinate 60,156,655 downwards.
CGAACGAAGTCGTCGATAAAAATAATAACAGGAGAACGTAAATTGCTTCGAATTCTCAATTGAAATAATTTTCTGTGTCTAATTGCAACGTTGACACATTTTAAAATACTCTATCGTTGATTTAAAAAGAATGATTAACTGGAAAAAAAGGAATAAACGGCGTGTATTGATGTAAATAGTCAAGATTGCTGCGATAATTATCAAGAGTTGTTGATGGAAAAACAAATGAAGGTGGTAAACAAAACGAATAAAATAAATAACTAAAAAAAAAATAACGAATAAAATAAATAACTAAATTAATAAATAACTAATGAATTAAATAAATAACGAATAAAATAAATAACAAAACGAATAAAATAATAGAATAAAATAAATAACGAATAAAATGTTTTATACAAACAGTGAATTAAACTGAAATCGAAGTTGGCTACATTATCAACTATAATCCGATCAAAATGAATGTTAGTGAAAAACAAGAGAAAACCAAAATGGATGGACAGTTCAATTGAAATTAAATCACAATTGGTTGGATTATCTTCAATAAACTGTTAAAAATGAATATTGAGTAGTTATCTTGTCAACTCAAGCTGCCCGACGTAGAGTCTTTTTTGTATCTCATAATTTTATTACAATAAAATACACCATTTTTATATTTTAAATACTCATATTTAAAGAAAATCTGGGGTACAAAAATAACTCACGTCGAATTCTGTGAATACCAGGCTTCGAAGATTAAAAAAACCCAATAATTGTTTTTAGATATCTTTTCATTTTTAGAAATTCGTCAGTTTTTTCACGACACTGTAGTCTTACATACATAGATGATCTAAATAAGACTAAAGAATGTAAAATAAAAATTCATTTTCAAATACTTTTTTAATTTTATTTTTTTTTTCAAAATTCAAAACGTCAATATATATCAAAATGTAAAATATTCAGAAGTACATTATTTTTTTTACCACACGGTCGTCTTACATATAAGATAACCCAAATAAGGTTAAAGAAAGTAAAATACACAAAAAAATTGAATAATTTTCTTTTCTTTTTTTCGATATTCAAAACATCGATATTCATTAAAATGTAAAATATTCAGAAGTACATTCTTATTCTTACCACATGGTCTTATCTTTGGGTTATCTTACATGCAAGATAACCCAAATAATGCTAAAGGAAGTAAAATATTGGAAAAAATAATAATTTTCTTTTAATTGCTTTTCGAAATTCAAAACGACGATATTCAACAAAATGTAAAATATTTTATTGAAAATGCAAGTTGCTGTTTCCAGTAAACGTCACACAGAGGAAAAAAACAACGATGAAAACGATCTACCAACACAGATCAAGACACAAACAAATCTACAATAAACAAAATCTACTCGCAAACAAACAGACTGCGATCGGGCCGACTTATATTTAATTGAAAAACAAAGACCAGAAATGGTCACGATTATCATAAATATATATATATATATATATATATATATATATATATATATATATACATATATATATATATATATATATATATATATATATATATATACAGAGTGGTAACTTTGTATTTGCATCATAGAATATATAACATCGATATATAACAAATTCCATGAAAAATTCTATAAAATGAAATCTATCTGACCGCGTATAAAAAGTGCAGCGTAAATCAATACCGCGTAAAAAAAGTCCCGCGTATATCGAGGGACGGGTGTATACACCATCCTACACGTATGTTTTTTTTTAATAGAACTCAAATCTATGCGTTACATTTCGATGACCCTATATAATATATAAACGAAAAAAAAATAATTATGTGGGTTTTGAAATTTTTCCCGTAACCCATAAAACAGTTACATAAACGACGTCCTAACCTACAATGTCTTCCCCTCGTATAGTATAATATTGTAAAATAATAAACCAGCTCATAAGTATTATCATTGTGCATGCATTGTATTAACCCATTCGCTTCCGCGATCCCCAAATGGGGATTTGAATATTTTATTTTTTTTACACACAAATACTAAAAAACAAAATATCAAAACTATCTAATACACCAAGAGTATCAAAAAAAATAATTTGGAAGGTAATGGGTTAGTCTAATTATATCAATAAATATCTCTTTGTCTTTGTCTCAAATAAATAATTATTGAGCGCTTTGTAACATATTGTGATGTTGGGGATGATAATTCATTTCTGTTAAAGTGAACTGAAAAAAAACAGAAATTTTACTGTATTGTCCTATGATGCAAATACAAAATTATCACCCTTTGTAAATATATATATAATATATATATATATATATATATATATATATATATATAGAGAGAGAGAGAGAGAGAGAGAGAGAGGTTTTATTTAACCGTGATAGAAATTTAAATTGATTTCAATGTTAATTTCTATCACGTTTGAAAAACATTCTCTCTCTCTCTCTCTCTCTCTCTATATATATATATATATATATATATATATATATATATATATATATATATATATATATATATACACATATATATGTGTGTGTATGTATGTATATATATATATCATCCAAAAGTGACGCCTAGATTTGTGTTTTATTGAAAAGAAACATGTGTAAAAGTTAGTGTATGAGAGTCGTTTGATAAGTATGGTAAGAAAATAAGAAAAACTAAATTGAAAAATTTAATTAAATTAATTAATTAAATTAAACAATAAATAAATTTACCATACTTATCAAACGACCCTCGTATAGGAAACATGTGTATAGTTTCTTTTGTTTCTTCTTTTAATAAAACACAAATTTAGACGTCACATTTGGATGACCCTATATATATATATATATATATATGTATTAGGTCGTGTAATATGAAATGTCGGATTTTCCAATTGGAAATCCAAGAAAAATCCGACATTTCATATTACACAACCTAAAATAAAACATGTATGAACAGTCCAACTTCTACGCAATACATACGAAAGAAAAACGGTTATTATTGGCATGCGTTTTTCTAATAAAAACAATAATAAACCGAATCAAACGCACAGACGTACACGCATATCCACACACACACACACATACACACACATGTACATACATATTTATAGGGATGATTTTTTAAGATTAGATAGAACTTTCGATGAGGATTCAATTTAAAGTTCCATCACGCTTAAAAAAACATTATTTTCATATAAGTATGTATGTACGATCTATGTGTATATGTATGTACGTGTGGAAATGCGTACGATTTGTATATAAAACATGCGTATTTGAAAATAAATATAGATTGTGTTGTGCATACCAGCCGAATCGGTCGCGGCGAAATCTAGGAGCGAGGGTGTAGAAGTTAACGGGGCGGGGGCCTCTACAACAGAGAAACACATAACGTTCAACACTTGACAGTTCACTATCTCGATTCGTTTTTTTTTTGTTGTTGTTAATGTTGTTTATATGCGTACATGGATGTCGAAACACGAAATGTCTGATTCGAAACGTATGTATGTATGTACGTACGTACGCACGTAACGCTCGACACAACCCATTATCTGTACAAACAAACAGACTTTTTTTCAAATTCGAATCGAACGGAGAATCGACACTGCGGTAATTGAGTGTGAAAGATTCATTTCATCTCGATGATACAGTACTTGCATCAGATACATGTGTGTGTAATTAAATACATACACACACACATAACTACGTTTAATGAACCTATGTACTTGAGGAAAAAAAATGTTTTAGTTGACAAAACAAAAATAAGTAAATAAACAAAAACCGAGCAAAAATAAAAGAGTGCCACGAAAAATATACATATTAGGTCTACAAGTATGATTCCGCCGTTTTTCCCCAAACACGTTTATTTTCGAAAAATTGTAAATTTCCATCATTGACTACAATATTTTCCCATTTTTTTTGAGTTACTTATGAATTCCATGTTTCTTGTTTTGATGTAATCCATTGATCAAGTCAATCTTCAACGTTTTCAAAAGAATTGAAGTGCTGCTTTGAAAATGAGTGTGCCATCGACTGAAACAAATGAAAATCAGAAGGAGCAACGTCTGGTGAATATGGCGGATGGGATAAGATTTCCCAACCAAGTGGTTCTAACGTTCTTTTGCTGGTTTAGCAACGTGTGGTCTAGCGCTACCGTGCAATAAAATCATTTTATCGTGTCTATTGGCCCATTTTGGTCGTTTTTGTTTCAATGCACGATTCAAATTGATTAGTTGTTGTCGGTAGCGATCAGCAGTAATTGTTTAACCAGGTTTCAATAGCTCATAGTACACCACACCTTTCTGATCCTACCAAATACACAACATAACCTTCTTCCCATGAACATTTGGTTTTGCAGTCGATGTTGATGCTTGGCTTGGATCTACCCATGATTTTTTGCGTTTTTTTCCATTTTTCATCCCCAGTAATAATTCGATGCAAAAACGATTTTCTTTCAAATCGTGTAAGCAACATTTCACAGACTGTTTTTCATCTTTTGATATCTCTTAAATAAATAGAGAGAGAGAGAAAGAAAGATATATATAGAGAGAGTATGGTAAATTTATTTACTGTTTAATTTAATTAATTAATTTAATTAAATTTTTCAATTTAGTTTTTCTTACTTTTTTACCATACTTATCTTTTGCAAATTCATCATAAATAAATTTATTACACATAATGATGATTACACATAACGAACAACAATGATAGTGTTCTTTAAAATTAATAAACTAATAAACAAACGATATATTGTATATAACACACGCTTCCTAGATGTTCGCGTTATTGTGTGTATATCGTTGCTATATTTCAATATTATCAAACGACCCTCGTACACTACCCTTCACACATGTTTCTTTTTAATAAAACACAAATCTAGGCGTCACATTTGGATGATATATATATATATATATATATAGAGAGAGAGAGAGAGAGAGAGAGAGAGAGAATGTTTTAAGTGTGATAGAAATTAACATTGAAATCAAATTTAAATTTCTATCATGCTTAAAAAATCATCTCTCTCTCTCTCTATATATATATATATCTTTTTATCAATTTATGTGGCACTCATTTTCCTCCTTTTTGAATTTTTCTCATTGCATACAAACGATCAGAAATGCTTTGTTATGTAACATCCAATGTTTTAATGAATTGCTTTTGTGTTTCAGTGTCATCTTCATCCAATAATGCCTACAATTCTTTATTAATATTTTTATTTTTTTTGGTGACTGCACGTTTTTTATCACTAATATCAAATTCATCACTTTTGAACCGTTGAAACCATTATCTACAGCAGTGGTTCCGAAACTTACTATGCCCATGGACCCATTCTTATAGCAATATCCTTACCATGAACTCACAGGTGAAATAATTCTACATAACTGCATGATAGAAAAATTACAAATTTAACTTTGATGTCTTGAATGGTAAATGGTGACGTAAAAATAAAATATAAATAAAACATTTTGATATTTAAAGTAGTATTTATTGAAATTATAATTTTTGTTTTAAAATACAAAAACACATTATTTTTTTCAATGAGATGGGTGAACCTGGTGGGATGATATGAGATTATTCATGTTCGGATCTATGTTTGTGAATAACATTCGTAAGTCTCCACGAGCGCTAATTTCCAGTCAGTTTTTTTTTTCGTGCTGAGGCTCATAACTGCACTAAATCCACGTTTTACTAAACTGGAAGACGGGAAAGCAATCAACAGCTTCTGTACATTGACCCATAATGCAGGATATAAAATTTGTATCTGTTTTTGTAACCAGAATTTCTTGTATCCTTGTTCAAACATTGGTTTCAGCTCCTCATTTGTGGATAATTCAATAAATTGCTCCTGTATTAGTATGGATTCATCTGAGTTTGTGGGTATACTTGGGTCCAACACCCAATCAGGGACAAAAATTCTTCAAATCTTTGGCTGAGGTCAGAATGAAGAGCCGTTAAGTGTCGACAATAAACAAGCAAATCTTCATCTCGTTTTTGCAATTTTGAAAGATTTGAAAACTGAGAGCATTCTTCTCTCCTCAAGTTTTGTCTGTATAGAAAAAGTTTTGCAACAAACACAGATGTTATATTTTTAGTTTTGATTAAATTTAATTGATCACCTTGTATCTTCAAATTGATTTCGTTAAATTTGGCAAATAAGTCAGTCATATTAGCTATGTAATTTTTTGAAGTTATTCAATTGAGCCGCAAATCATTGTCTTTACTTTCCAGGAATTCCAACACTGAATCAAAGAGTGCATAAAATCGATCCAAACATGCACTTTTAGATAACCAACGAACTTCCATGTAAAGTAATAAACGATTATAATCTTAATCATTTTCCAAACAAAGGATAATGAAAATGGGTTACAATTATTTTACTTTATATTAAACCTTTCGCGGACCCACCGACGTTGTCTACGCACCCCCAAATTAATTTTAATTCGCCATAGACCCTCTCAGCGGTCACAAGGACCCCTGGGGGTCTGTAGGAACCACTTTGGGAACCTATGATCTACAGGTTCTTTCAGATAAAGAATGTTCATCATAAGCTTCCATGACTTTCAGCAGCAGATTTATTTAAAATAAAGTAATAAAGTAAAACTTTTATTGCCACAAATTCGACATTTTTAAAAAATTGTTGTTTACAATTTTATCACATATGGCAAATGGAATGTTGAAGATTTTTCACAGTACATTAACATACAATAGATGGCAGTTGAGTATTTGATCATAACATACAACTACAATCATTTATTTGTGAACAGCGGAATCATACTTGTAAATTCAAAATTATGAAAAGAGTGAGACAAGGCGATCTGATATCATCTATTTTCAGACACATTAGAAGAAGTATTTAGATTATATTTAAAACACTTAACCGGAAAATCTTTTCGAAATATAAAAATAACCGGTTTTAAGGAGCGACGAAATAACAGAATCCCACGTTTCATCCCATACCCCAAAACAGTTACAAACACATAAGACGATCGAATCTGGATTCGAGTGACTCGCAACGGAACGTACATCCGGGTATGTCCATTAGACGATAACGATCGACCCTCGTCCACGACGGGATGTTTGTACAGACGAAACGGGCCGATGGCCGGAATCGAAACGACGGCACGGTGCTGCTTCTTCGTAACGCGCGCGATCGTTTCAAATATTTGCACGAGCCCAATTAGCATTGTAAATGTGCTTCACGATGAATCGACGCGCCGGTGTCAAAACACACACGTTTGTATTACAATTACGCTGTTCAAATATGTGCGTTTGTTGTTAGATAAACGATTTTCAAATAGCGAACGAACGCGAGAGGGACGAGGAGTACGTTTTAATTTATTACAGTTTAACGTACTTTACACAACACACACACAAATATATATATATATATATATATATATATATATATATATATATATGTATATAGGGATTTCCAAAAAGAATGTCAGAAATTTGACAACTGGTGGCAGCCATGTTTGTTTTGTTTTTAATCTCATTTTGACATTTCAACTCAGTATAGTTTGGTAAATTATCATGAAATGTTTAATACTCTTCAAGAAGGCTTAGAAATTGTAAAAACTTCAATAGGTTTATTGAAACAAAAGTTTATTGAATCCATTATTTCATGAAATGGATCCATCAATGGCTACCAAGATCATGTGATCTGACTCCATTGGATTATTTTCTGTGGGGTTATGTGAAATTATTGGTTTATGCTGATAAAGAACAAACAGAAGCAAATTATCTCAAATCATTTTTTTCGTTAAAATCAAAGATTGGTTATAAAATAATACGAATCGATGATTAAAATTACATTGTATAACACAGAACGGATTTTATTTACAGAAAACGCCGATTCGGTCGATCATCCTATACTCTGGACAAAAAATAATTTTTTTTCAATTTTAACAAATATTTCCAGTAATAACTTTTTAATTTTTTCTATAATTTATTTATTCGAATCAGAGCTACACATTTTATTAATAGACATTTTAGATTTTGTTTAATATAAATATTTTTTTAGGAATTTTTGAATTTAAAAAAAATTGAAAATAATCAAAAAATGAATTTCGATTATAAAAATTATATTTTTGAAGAACGATTGATGTTTTTGATGGAAAATCGTTATTTTCATATAGAATAATAGATTTCTAGTGAAAAATATCGCTTTAGAACGAATTTTAAAATTTTCAATTTTTCAGCCTCAAAAAACCACGACCTATAGTATGGAAAATTTCATGAAAAATCAAAATCATCAGAAATTGATTTTTTTGGTCTAAAATCAAAGATCGGGTATAAAATAATACGAATCGATGATTAAAATCACATTTTATAACATAAAACGATTTTTATTTACAGAAAATGCAAATTTGGTCAATCGTCCTATACTCTGGCCAAAAATTAAATATTTTCAATTTTAGCAAATATTTTCGGTAATAAATGTTTAATTTCTACTCGAAATTATTTATTCAAATCAGAGTTACACATTTCATCAATCGACATTGCATATTTCGGTGAATATAAATTATTTTTAAGAATTTTGAAATTTTAAGAAAAATCGAAAATATCTCAAAAATGAATTTCGATTATAAAAATGATATTTTTAAAAAACGAATGTTATTTTTGATGGAAAATCGTTATTTACATATATAATAATAGATATCCAGTGAAAAATATTACATTAGAACGAATTTTAAAAATTTCAATTTTTGAGCCTCAAAAAACCACGACCTATAGTATGGAAAATTTCATGAAAAATCAAAATCACCACAAATCAATTTTTTTGGTCTAAAATCAAAGATCGGCTATAAAATAATACGAATTGAAGATTAAAATCACATTTTATAACACAAAACGATTTTTATTTACAGAAAACGAAAATTTGGTCAATCGTCCTTTACTCTGGGCAAAAAATTAAAATTTTTCAATTTTAACAAATATTTCTAGTAATAACTTTTTAATTTTTTCTATAATTTATTTATTCGAATCAGAACTACACATTTCGTCAATCGACATTTCAAATTTCGTTGAATATAAATTATTTTCAAGGAATTTTCGAATTGAAAAAAAATTCGAAAATGACCAAAAAATGAATTTCGATTATAAAAATGATATTTTTGTAAAACGAATGTTATTTTTGCTGGACAATCGTTATTTACATATATAATAATAGATTTCCAGTAAAAAATATTACATTAGAACGAATTTTAAAAATTTCAATTTTTCAGCCTCAAAAAACCACGACCTATAGTATGGAAAATTTCATGAAAAATCAAAATCATCACAAATCAATTTTTTTTGGTCTAAAATCAAATATCGGCTATAAAATAATACGAATCGATGATTAAAATCACATTTTATAACACAAAACAATTTTTATTTACAGAAAACGTAAATTTGGTCAATCGTCCTTTACTCTGGGCAAAAAATTAAATATTTTCAATTTTAACAAATATTTTCGATAATAACTTTTTAATTTTTCCTTTCATTTATTTATTCGAATCAGAGCTACACATTTCATCAATCGACATTTCAGATTTCGTTTAAAATAAGTTTTTTTTTAGAAAGTTTCTAATTTTTTAAAAAAATTGAAAATAATCAAAAAATTAATTTCGATTATAAAAATGATTTTTTTGAAAAACGAATGTTATTTTTGATGAAAAATCGTTATTTACATATAAAATAATAGATTTCTAGTAATAAAAATAATATTTTAAAATGATTTTTAAAAAATTCAAATTTCGACCCTTGAAAAACACACGAAATTAAATATTTTCAATTTTTGTAAATATCTTCTGTAATAATTTTGAATTTTTTCTTAGTTATTCGAATAAAATAATACTTTTCATCAATCGACATTTTAAATTTTGATGAATATAATTTTTTGATAAATTTTTCAATTTCTATTAAAATCAAAAATAATCAAAAAATGACTACCGATTATGAAATCTGTATTTTGAAACAACGGATATCATTTTTGAAATTTAGTTTATTGCCGAATAAGAGGCTTTAAAAAATGTCGTTGAATTTTCTCCCGCCGATTGGATTGTTTTAATTTTTTTTCGTACTGAATTGATGGTACATCCAATGATTTCCAGAGATAATCATCTCGTTAATCATTCCGAGACAACCGTCTTGTTATTTGACGATGATCCGAGTTTACAAAACCTTGAATCCATCAACAAATCAATCGGACTTTTTTACGTTCGACACATCTCGACCATTAATTTTTCTATGACTTATCTGTCGGGTCGGTTCTCTCTGGAGGGTACGAGCCGTACGACCGCAACATCTCGTACGTTAAGACCGGACGACGTACAAGAACAATGTTACTGTTAACAGACGTATTAAATTCAATGTTAGAGAAATCGATACGAGAAGTTTATCTCTTGTCTGTTTTTAACAGATCGGTAGTTCTTCTACAGGTTAGAATGCACTATTCATGGTGGTCATATGAGTTTATGTTCCATTATTAACCCTTTCCGGTCCATTGATTTTATTAGAGTGTTGGTAAGCAGGTCAAAGTTAATTTTGAGAATGAAATAAATCAATTTGAATAAATGGAAAAAAACACAATTGTAGTAAATATATTTGCTTATGAGAACAAATTATCATTTAAAATTAGCTAATGTATAGCATCTTTTAAATCTTCTTACGTGGATTCCGGATTTCGTCGTACATTTTTCACAAAAATATTGTGTTCTCTTTCTATGAGTGAGTTTCAAAATGCGTCCTCAATTATAGATAAACTGTTAAATATAACAGTTAAACGAGTAGGCTTTGGTTACTAACAAACAACTAATAAATCTAACAAAGAAATAAAACAATTTTGCGAATTTTTAACTCTCTCTCTCTCTCTCTCTCTCTATATATATATATATATATATATATATATATATATAACTATGTAACGCCAAATGAAAAAAAAAAACATTGACCGAAATGTAAAATTATATTGTAATCTTATATACTACCCCCTAAACAAAATTTTTAGAAGATAAACCCCTATAAGCATGACAATTAAATCTGTTTAGTGGAACTAGACAGTGGGTTGCAAAGGGTTAATGCCAGAGAATGTGCTTTAAATAAAAAAAAATAATTAAATTAAATACACCCGTCCCTCAATTTACGCGGGACTTTTTTTACGCAGTATTTATTTACACGGTATTGATTTACGTGGGACTTTTTTTTCGCGGTATTGATTTACGAGGCACTTTTTATACGCGGTCAGATAGATTTCATTTTATGTAATTTTTCATGAAATTTATTATATATCAGAGTGACGCAAATTCTTACTTGAACGTATAATAAAAGCACGCCAATGCAGTATAAAACATGCTCAGGGAGACGTTACATTGCTTTACTAATCATCTTTGCGATCTTAATTTATGCAGCCAGAAAATAATTTTAACCCAGAAATGTAATGTATGTAATTTTAACCGAGAAATGTTTAACAAACATTCAATAACACGAAAAAACCGAAAATCTTATGTCTTTGGACATACTCAATTTACGCGATTTTCATTCGCGTAAAACGAATCCACGTGGAACGGATACTCCGCGTAAATTGAGGGACGGGTGTATATATATATATATATATATATATATATATATATATATATTTGTGTGTGTATTTTACAAGATCACTGCCGTGTCTTGTGTATTTCAATCACGCGATTCCCCACATCTTCGTCGACGTTGAAATTCCAACGAACTCTAAAAACAGACATCAAATTGAAATGTGTTTCTGGTCGGCGACGCGCCGAGATTAACATATAAGACCAATAAATAAAATTAATATAAATCTCGAAACGTTTTTAATGGTCGTAAATTGTTAACGACTGTCCGTCGACGTTAATGTGTCATTTCGGCGCGAGTGTGGTTCCTTTGAATGTCCTCGCGTCGATCATGTGAAATGTCTATCCCCCGTATCTATTAATGTTCGAGCTGCAGTTTCGATCCGACGATACCGCGTACGACGGCCGATCGGAATATCGGTGTCTGTGTTGTTTGTTTGTCTCTTTTTTTATTTGATTTTATTCGTTTGTTGTTTTTTAATTGCCGATCGGGTCGGGTGAATGTGCGCCGCGTGAAACGTGCAGAAGGCCGAATTCGGGTTTTGGCCGTGTGTCGAAATCGCCGCGTGACGATCGGCGGTACGAAAATCGAACAAGTGGCCGTAATATCGACACGTTCGATTGCGATTCAGTGTACTTTGAAACAAAACAGATAATAAAAACAACAGATAACTAAACAATATCTAGATAGTGTGACATTCTTTTGTTGATTTTCTGTTGAGTCATAAACAACGTTTTTAAAAATCAATCTTAATCTAAAACCGATTCACCGTTCTTATCGATCACTTGTTAATAGCCATCTGATAGCCTGATAAAATATGTCAAACCGTTTTTATTGTTTAGAGTATATAATTCTTTAAAATAACGATTCCAATAAGCGCTTCAAAAGTTTAAATGGAAATAAAACAAAAAGTACACCCGTCCCTCAATTTACGCGGAATAGCCGTTCCACGTGGATTCGTTTTACGCGAATGAAAATCGCGTAAATTGAGTATGTCCAAAGACATAAGATTTTCGGTTTCTTCGTGTTATTGAATGTTTGTTAAACATTTCTGGGTTAAAATTATTTTCTGGCTGCATAAATTAAGATCGCAAAGATGATTAGTTAGGCAATGTGACATCTCTTTGAGCATGTTTTATACTGCACTGGCGTGCTTTTATTATACGTTCAAGTAAGAATTTGCGTCACTCTGATATATAATAAATTCCATGAAAAATTATATGAAATGAAATCTATCTGACCGCGTATAAAAAGTGCCTCGTAAACCAGTCGCGTAAAAAAAGTCTCGCGTAAATAGAGGTATAATTTGCCGCGTAAAAAAAACTCTCTTAAAAAAAGTCCTGCGTAA
>CP092088.1:60068768-60141268 GCA_029203775.1 Neoneuromus ignobilis | reverse complement strand
AATAAATTAATTAAATTAAACAATAAATAAATTTACTATACTTATCAAACGACCCTCGTATATATATACACTTATATGCAAAAAAATCATTACTTAATAATTTTTTTTATTCTTTACTACAAAAATATATTAGGTTGGCAAATATCTCCCTTCCGCCTTCTGGTCTTTTGAATTTCGCAGCTATGTACAAAAAAAAAAAGCGGAAGGGAGATACTTGCCAACCTAATATAATTATTTTAACAACTTGAAGCTAATAATTTTTATACACTTTAAGATAATAATAAAAAACATATACAATATATCCTATTAAAATACAAACAAAATTGCATTTTTTAAAAAGATGACATTACTGGTTGTTTTGGAACTGCGGCTGATTCACTTTACACAAATGAATTTTCACCCCAACACCACAATAATTTAAAGTGTTCAATAATCACTTATTGTTCACTTATTATTTATAATTATATCGGTTGATGCATTTCGATGGCGACGGCATCATCGTCAGAGCCTTTTGATCGCGTCGCCATCGAAATGCATCATCCGATATAATTATAAACAATAAATGATTATTGAACACTTTAAATAATTGTGGTGTTGGGGTGAAAATTCAATTGTGTAAAATGACATTACTGATTATGCAAAAACAGCATCGAATTAATACAAATTAATTTAAGGTCTTAGAACATAATATTTAGTCTAATATCCTTTATTGGCCGATACTACACCAGATCTTCACGGCATTCTGTTGGCATCTTTCAACAGAAATAGGCTCTTATTGACCACTCAAAAACATTAATCATATTACGGGTAAATCAGTCCTTTGTTAGTCTACCTGTATGCTTAGGGTCGTTGTCCTGTTGATATACCCATTTCATTAGCATGTTCCATCCATTGAATTTTCTAATATTTCCATATACGAAATAGCCATCATGTACCTTCGATGAAAATTACAGGTCCTGTGCCATTATATGAAATATAACTCCAAACATTGATTTTCATTCCACCATATTTTACAATTTTAACTATGTACTTTGGGTTGTATTGACTATTCGGCCCTCTTCTTATAAACTGTCTCTGACCTTTAGAACCAAGAGTGCAATTTTTATTTTGTCTGACTACAAAACATTTCTCCATTTTTTTCTTCAAAAAACCTACTGCTACTTTTTGCATATAATTATATATATTGATATTCATATATAAAAACGATTGAAAAAATAATTTTTTTAATTGAATTTAATGACTAAACAGTTTAAAACTCGATGTAAATACAGAAATCGACAATAAACAAAACAATCGACAATACGTAAAAGCGTCAAAACAATTGATAATAAATAAAACACGTATTTATTCTTGGATCTAAGTAGGCGTTTCACAAACACCGAATCGATCCGATTCGAAAAACATGCAATAAAGAATCTCGACAAGGCAAACTAAGTAGTTGATCACTCACCGGGATTCGGTTGGCTCTGGTACGACGGTTTCCGCATCCATTCGTACGGGCTCTTCCTGCCGCCGGGCATGGGCGGCGGCGGCGGCGCGACCGACACCCGTTGCAGTTGCGGCGGCGACGTCGACCCGCCGGCAGGACTCGACAGTTCGCTGCCGGACACGGTCATCGGCGGCGAGGGTAACGCCGAATCGGCGTTCGCGCCGCCGAGTATCTGCTGTCCGTGGCTCTGGCCGGGCGCGATCGGCGGGAATTCGGTGAATTCCTGGTGCAGCATCGGATGGTGCCACGTTGCCGGCTGGTCGCCGTCCTGCAATTCGACACGGTTTCAGATTTTATAATCAAAAGGTTCCGGCGATGATTGAACGTTCTGCTAGTGAAATGCGCATCGGTCTATTGTTGTTATAAACAACAAAATGAACAATAAATGATTATTGAACATAACATATCGTGGTATTGGGGACGATAATTCGTTTGTATAAAAATAATTAAGGTGTAATGTGAGAGGAGTAGAAATAATTCTATACAGATTAATCGTTATTAAAAGTGTTCAATAATAGAGAAGTTTACTCAAGTTTTTTGAAATTTTCCTGAAAAATAAATCCAAAAAAACAACAACAAAACAGAATAAAGAAGAACCACGAAAAGAAATCAGCTGATCAAATAGTTCTTAGCTATGAATATAGCAAAGAAACAGAAAAAATAAAAGTGTAATAAATATCAGCTCAACTACTAAAAATTTTTCAAAAAAATTCAAAAAAAATTTATTGGTCACTTTGTTTACTGATGTTCATATTTTAATAGCCATAGTCAACATGATCCGCATATATTTGATGATTATGATAATATAGTCATCAAAGTGTACATAGGCATAAAAAACAATTATTGTTTATTAATCATTTTTATAAAATCTAGTAGTTTGGGTGAACAATTCATTTATATAAAAATGAATTTGCAACGGTATTAAAACTAAAAGTGAATTAAAATAAATACTTTCTCGTACTTCAACCGAATTGCTTTAAAATAAAAGAATTATTCAACTAATTTGCATTAAAACAAATGAATTATCCAGGATGATACTACAAGATTTTATAAAAAAAAAACAATAAACTATAATTTCGATTATAAGTTGTTATTAGTTAACAAAAAACAGTCATAGAAAACGTTAAAGGGGTATTCTGTCTAGACGCACGAATTTTAGGTGTTTTTTCGGGCGTTATAAAAAAAAACAACAAATATTTTTACTATCCATTTTTAATCAGTTATTTATTGACATTTTAAGAGTATAAAAAAGTATTATTAAAAAAAAATTCAAAATTGAAAAAGGTACAGGCTGGCAAAGTGGAGGCTCGAAAAAAAGGTGTCTCCTGGTTGACGTGGTTCCAACCCTTCCGGTCATTTGTAACAAATTTTTTTTTGAAATTATTGAAAAAGAAGATTGTAGTAGTATCCTCGCCTAGGGAAATTAAAAAAAATTTTTTTTCGCAAAATGGCGGCAGTGTGAAAAATCAGTCATTTTTTGCCCTATTTTTTCAAATTTCGGAATTTTTTAAAAATAGTAAAAAACAAAATTTTCAAAAAATCCTAGGCGGCAGCAATCATTGTTATATTGAGAAGCTTTGTACCAAATTTCAAGTAAATCGGTCCATTAGAACTTGAGATATCACGTCAACCGTATCGAAAAAAGTAGTTTCAAAAAAACGCGTTTAAAGTTGATTCGTTCCGGCCAGACCGGATTGATTGGCGCGTCACAAAAATAGCTATAACTCCGAAAATAATTCGAATTTCGAAAAATCCTCTTAAGGACATATTCTTAAAGGTCTAAACTTTGGAAAAAGGAAAAAAATCGATTTTTTCGAAATTCTAAACTAGAATACCCCCTTAAACTATTGTCAAAGAAACATTTTATATTATAATTATGTTATTTAATTTTTTGTCGTTTTTTGTAAAAAAAAATGTTAAAATATTGTAATAAAGATTGTTAGATTGTAACTATATGCCATATTTTTAAAAAAAATATGATAAGTTATATAAATTCTATGCCAGGTTTTAAGAAACCTGTGTTTCAAATCCTATTCTAAAAATTTGTTTTACGGATTATATACGGTCATTCAAATGTGACGCCTAGATTTGTGTTCTATTAAAAAGAAACTACACACATGTTTCTTTGTAATAAATTAAGGCGTCATATTTGCATGACCTTATATTTTATAATTGTGTATTTAAAAATCGGCATGATAATCAGCAAATATAAAACAGAAATGAATTTTTTAAAAAAGTTATCTTTTAAAAATAGAGAATTGTTTTCCTTTTCATATTTAAATAAATACTTTTATGTTTATCCAAAATAATTTCTTGGAATAACTCTATAATAAATTATCATTATCATCAACTTCTTCCCAACCACTGTCCGATAAACGCTTTTCTCAAAACTTCATCTTCAACCGATCCAATGCCTTTCTCTTCCAGTTCATTCCGACAAATTTTCTTATATCAATCCCATCTATCCATAAATCCCTTCCTGGGAATTTTAAGTTCTTTATCAATAATTTTTCTTTTCCGTCGGTGGTCTTCTCTTTTTGAGTATATCTTTACATACCTATATCAACTCATTACTGAACGAAAACTTTATCGAATGTCACTAGATATTCTTAAATATTTCCCAAGATTGGTGTTGGGGATGATCATTAATTTCTTTGAAAATTGTTTTGTTTATAATATAATATTTTTTACTTGATAAATTGATAAGTCAATGAAAAATTAAATTTAACTGTTTATATATATATATATATATATATATATATATATATATATAAAATTTATAAATTATAATTTCAATGAACCTGTTTATTCCTGTATATATATATATATATATATATATATATATATATATATATATATATATATATATATATATAAAACGTACATGTGTATAAAATGCGTGCCTTGCTTTTATTAGACCATAAAACGAAAAACCTTACAATTTTAAAACCATTGTTATTAAAATTTACGACTTTGTTTCGTTGTGTATTCTGTTCCACGCTCGTCACAACGTGGGTAAATACCAATCCATCTCTTCGTCGTCGAAAGAACGTTATATGCATTTTATACAAAATACGTAGGAACTCGTACATTCACACATCCACATTTATATATGTATACATATATGTATACATATATATATATATATATATATATATAAATCAATAACAATATTGTAACAAAGTAAGAAAAGTGTTTATTTTGAAACTGTGGCGGATTCACTTTAACACAAATGAATGTTTATCCCCAACACCACAATGGTTATGGAGTGTTCAATAATTATTGAACATTTCATAACCATTGTGGTGTTGAGGATAAAAATTCATTTGTGTTAAAGTAAGAATACTTTAAGGATATTTTAAGTGTTTGATTTTATGTGACAATATGAATCATCTGTTGACAATATATATATATATATATATATATATATATATATATATATATATAAAGAGAGAGGGAGAGGAGGAGGAGGAGAAAGAAAGAAATATTGAACACATGTTCAATGTTTATATTTAAATACAGTGTTTTGTCAATTGTCTAACAATAAGTCAACAGCACATACTTATCTAATAATAAAATCAATGGAATTCCATACATTTGAAAATAAATAATATTTATATCAAAACTAAGCAAGTACAATGAACTGTATTATAAAAAAAATAGTTTTCTTGTTATACAGCAATATTATTCATTTGAGAATTATGAATTTTTCGAAATATATTACTATTGATTTATACAATACATACACACACACACAAACATATATATTTATATATATATATATATATATATATATATATATATATATATATATAAACATGGTGTTAATAATTTACAGGGGCTATATTGTGTAAAAGAAAATTTAGAAAATATATTTCTTGTTATTTTTAATATGTCTATGTATTTAATTACAATCACGTTTCCATGACAACCGAATAGAATTCTATTACAAATTTTATAAAAATAGATGCCTTTGGAAAATGTTTAATAAATTCTTATTGAAGTTTTTTATAAACATCTCTTTTATTAATTCTATTACAAATTAATGAATCTGTAATAAAATATACATTTTTATATATATATATATATATATATATATATATATATATATATATTCAAGAAATTATTAAATATGTAATAGAATTAATAACAAATGTTGTGAAATGATATGGGGTAGGCGGAATTGTTACAATGAAGTGAAGGTAAACCGATTAAGGATGTAAAACCTAAATAAGAAATCCTCAGCAGTCCGCCTGGTCAACAAGGTGATTATAACCAAGTACTTGTTAATGGTAACATTCATTGAAGTTTTCTCTCGGCTATAAGGTCATCTAAATGTGACGCCTAGATTTGTGTTTTATTAAAAAGAAACTACACACATGTTACACCATCCCTTATACACGTTTCTTTGTAATAAAACATAAATCAAGGCATCACATTTGCATAACCCTATATTTTATTATTGGGTATTCAAAAATCGGCACGATAATCAGCACGATTTGTGTTTTTTAAAAAAGAAAAATGTGTGTAGGGTGGTTTATATGGAAACATGTGTATAATTTCTTTTTATTACAACACAAATCTAGGCGTCACATTTGGATGACCCTATATAAGTTAATTATATATATATATATATATATATATATATATATATATATATGTATTTAAAATTCAAGATAAATTTATTAATTTAATATATAGTAATATACATAAAAATATATATTAATGGTGTTTAAAATGTGGCAGCATATTATTTACAAGAATCATTTTGCTATTTAAAAGGTGGACAATATTTATTGTTTTTAAGTTTTCTGCGGGAAATATTATATATATATATATATATATATATATAGAAAGAGAGAGAGAGAGAGAACAATAAAAGGGAGACATATATAGACATTCTTGATTGAGAGCCTAGATATATAATAAGACACAAGAATAGACTTATGTAAAAAACCTGTAAATGAACTCATATACAGGTTTTGAAAATTTTCCTGTGAGCCCTACTCAAAACAAAATTTCTCAACTCCAAAACATAAATATTGTCTTACCTTTATATAGCAAAATATCCGTGGATAACCTACTAATATAACATACTATCCAGATGTATAAATCATCTGTACATACTGTATATATACCAATAAAGCATTTATCTGTATATCTAGACTTATGGAGAAATAAGACAAAAAATTGAAAATTCGTCAAAATGAACTGGAACAGAATTCATTGGATGGATCAAAATGGAAAATTTTAAGAGAGGCTATCATCCAACATTTGATTGAAATGGGCTAATGCATACATCCATATATATACATATATATATATATATATATATATATATATATATATATATATATATATATATATATATGGATGGATGGATAAATAACTTTCATTACTGATAAATTAACAAAAAGAACAAATATTGAATATGCTATATATTTACAGTTTCATTGATAATTAAGCCTTGTATAAAAAACTTTCACTCGATTGTTTCAGTACAATAAACAAAACAAAACAAAAACAATAGATCAAGAGTTGACATAAACATTAATGATTAATTAATGTCAAGTATTTTTCTAATATTATTTTCAAAAGGAAAAAAAACAGGAATTATTAAAAGAATCTACTTAAAAACGTGAGAATGCCAGAATAAAAATTATACAGACTAAATTAGTTACACAATAACTTAGTTCAAAGTCGTTTTGATACTCTTGCAAATTTGTTTTAACACAAATAAATTCTCTCTCTCTCTCTCTCTCTCTCTCTCTCTATATATATATATATATATATATATATATAATGAAATTAGTCTCAAACAGGAAACAAAGGAACAATCATATGAAAATATTTAGGAAAATCTAGTGGTAGTTGATGATGCTTTCGCACAACAATGGGCTGATAAAGGCTTTTATGACAATGACATATTTAGAATATTTCCATACAAAAATCATCTACAAATGCATTTACACCATTACATATTTTTTAAGAATGTCATCAATGTTAAATAAAAGATAAAAAAATTCTACATAAATAAAATGACTACCTTTTTCACATTTATATTCATATATATTCGATCGAAGTGGAACATTTTCGGAAAGGCTTTCGTCATCAATGGATAGAAATAGGACGATGATAATAATTTTATATATATATATATATATATATATATATATATATATATATATATATATATGTATAATTGACTATTAAAATAATTTTACACCAATAATCTGAATACCGACGGCGCATATAAAAAACATCATGACATAAAATGCTTATATAGTCATTTTAGAACGTAGTCAGTGGAAATAAAATTACTGAATGATCCAAGAACGCTTCGAAAATAAAAGACTGTAAATAAATAAGTGCTGATTCTATCTTATAGATTAATAAAAATTAAATAATTTTCAAAAATATTTGTAAACTATTATCTATTCTCATTTTTTGTATTCGATATTTTTCTATATATATGAAATTTTAATTAATATTGAACATAAAAAACCATATTTAAAAAATAATTCCTATTTTTGGTTTTGGGATTAAAGAAATATTTGTAAGCCATTATCTACTCTCATTTTTTTCATTCAACATTTTCTACTTATCAGAAATTCTAGTATCTGTATTTCATAAAAAAATTAATTGCTGTTAAGTACAAAAAAAAAACTTTAAAAATTAATTCCTATTTTTAATTTTGGGGTTAAGGAAATATTTGTACGCTTTTATGTACTCTCATTTTTTGTATTCGATATTTTCCTATTTATTTGAAATTTTAATATTTTTTTTAAAAAAAACATTTATTTAATATTGAACATAAAAACCCATATTTAAAAAATAATTCCTATTTTTAGTTTTGGGATTAAAGAAATATTTGTAAGCTATTATCTACTCTCATTTTTTTCATTCGACATTTTTCTACTTATCAGAAATTCTAGTATATGTATTTCATAAAAAAAAATTAATCGCTGTTAAGTACAAAAAAAAAACTGTTTAAAAATTAATTCCTATTTTTAATTTTGGGGTTAAGGAAATATTTGTACGCTTTTATGTACTCTCATTTTTTATTCGATATTTTTCTATTTATCAAGAATTATTTTTGTATTTTTTTAAAAAAAAACATTCAATTGGTATGAAATATGAAAATATCTATTTAAAAAACTAATTCCTATTTTTGATATTGAGGCTAACGATTAATTTATATCAAAAAACATAGATTGGTTTGAGAACTAAAAATTATCTGGGAAAAAATATGCTGCAAAATAAACGCACGCGTGCTATTTTCAGTAAGTAGGCCATGAAAAAATATTTTTTTTAAAATAAATTTTAAAAAAACAATGTAATAAACAATTTTGTTTACAGACAAAAACGTTTCGAATGTATAAACACTCATGTCAAGATATCCACATTTGGATTTAGTTGTCTTTTGTCTACCTCATTATTCACGGAATATTAGTTATTATTCTACATTTTCTACATTTCATGAACTGTCATCCCAACACCACTAGATATTGAAAAATGGTTAAATGGTTTTTTTATTGTTCACTCTCTTTGTTTATAATCTGATGCGCATTTCAATGGTAATGTGATCATCATCAGAACGCTGAGTTATAATATCTAGATTGCGTTGACGATATAAAATCTATCTTTCTATATATTCAATAATAATAATAAATAATTAATTGATTTTTATAAATTAATTAATAATATAATAACTAAATTAGTTATTAAATGGAAATAATCTTAAAAGTAAACTTTTGACTGTTTTATTTTGTCTATAAAAAAAAAATATAAAAACATTGAAAATCTATAACGAAAATCAGTTCCAATATCCAAAACTGTCATCACAAGAAGAACGATCTAGATTTGATAACGCAACGCTCTGACGACGATGTAGTGCCTATTGAAATGGGCACCGGTAAATAAAGTGAACGGTGAATAATTGCCGAACACAAAAAAATCCCATATCAAGTACGTTTTGGATCAACGTGAATTCGCCATAGTACCGAAACAAATGACAATCGCTGTTCATTCGAAACGAAGAAACATATTCGTTCGATTGTTTTTTACACGATTTTCGTTTTTTTGCAATCCGTACAAAAATTATCCGAGGAAAATTATTTTAGTCAGAAGGAAATGTCATATTACCGAAACATATGACAATCAAGTTTCGTTGTACACGAATAGTTCGATTGTTTTTGTTTTTTGCTTTCGATATTCATTGTTCGAACAAATGAAAATTGTCTAAATGCCATATTACGGAAATAAAAGACGATCATTGTTTATTCTAAACGAAGAAAAATATTCGTTCGGTTGTTTTTCCACGATGTTAATTTTTTGCAATCAGTTCAAAATTATCCGGGGAAACGTATTTCGGTCTGGAGGAAATACCATATTACCGAAACAAATGACAATCGTGTTTCATTACACACGAATTCGTTCGATTGTCATTTTTTTTTTGCTCTCGATATCTATTATTCAAACAAATGAAAATTGTCTAAACGAAGACGACGGTTCATTTTCATCGACCGAACGCGGAGAAAAAAAAACACATTTCCTTGCAAGTATTTACCTGCATACAGTATTGCTGGTGCGGCGTCGGCACCTGCGTCTGGTGATGATATCCACTATACCAGGCAGATCCTGCCGGACTAGCCGCATGATGGAATTGCGGTCCAGTCGCGCTTCCGACGCCGCTCTGTTGTCTATACATCGCCATCGGATTATAATAAGACACCATTGTATGATCCACAGCCGGTTAATGTACCGTGCAGTAAAAATAAGAGAACACAACAAAAAAAATTCGATTCGATCACTGTACGAAAAACGTCACTGTCTCAAACTCGCACGATCATCGTTCGAACTGAGAGTACAACTCACAACAGAACAAACACACAGTTTCATTAGTTAGTTAGATCCACTGAACTGATTTACGACGAACACACGACCGTACATGCGATCGTTGAAAAGAGCACAGAATCGCACATCGGCGTGAACTGAAAACCGAGACTCCAACAGTCACTCTCAACGTCGAAATAAACGACTTAATGCGCGAACGGAAAAACAGTCACGAGCAGTGCGAGAGTCGATGTGACGTCGCGTCGCACGGAAAATACTGTTCGTGAAATCACTTGTGCACATCGAATGACAAAACGACACATTCAGGAGTTCAATAAAGGTAAAAGCGACGGATAATCGAACGACACAAACGTCGCACCACTACACGAGAACGGCGTGTGTGTTTTCGGACGCGACGAGGACGATCGCGGTGCCGACGTACCGATAGAGAACAAGCGACAATCGGCACGTCCGCCAATCGGACGGGTCGTTACGACAATATGGCCGGTACCGGCACCGCCTATCGATATGTAAATGGACGCGCGACGACCAATCAACATCGAGAACACATCTCACCGACCGTGTGTTGTTTATACACGACGGTTTTTGTTACGGGAGAAGGGCGACGGAAACGTACGAAATCGACAAACGGACCGACACGAAACAGACAGAGACGTAAACTAGACACCAGTTTGCATGTTTTCGTGTTGTGTACGTTTTTTTTTATTTATATTTATTCGTTCTCCTGAAATGTTTTTTAATGATAATGTTTTAATGGGATTTTCATTATCAGCCGTAGCGTTATTAACAGTACTTTTTTATACGTGCATTTTTCAAAATGTTACATTACTTTCATACGCTGACATTATGAAGTAAACGAAACAGTTTTTGGCTAAACAAAATGTGTAATATTTTACAGTGGGTCAGGGTCGATCTATATACAGTCATTTATATATATATATATATATATATATATATATATATATATATATATGTATGTATGTATATAAATGATCGTACAAGGCTTTGTAAAGCCTTCAGCAAAACTGTCACGTTTTAAAACAAACAAAACTTTTATACTAAACAATAGAATGTGTTTCGAAACAAAGATACATCGACGGACGAAATATCTAGTTGGCCATTTTCAAAAGGTCGATTTAGAATGAATTTTAATGGTGGAATTTGAAGGATATTTTAATTAAATTATATGTAATTGTATATACATATATATCTATATCTATATATATATATATATATATATACAGAATGTCCCAAAAAAATGTATATTTATTTTAAGTATATATAT
Source organism: Neoneuromus ignobilis (assembly GCA_029203775.1). Lineage (NCBI taxonomy): Eukaryota > Metazoa > Arthropoda > Insecta > Megaloptera > Corydalidae > Neoneuromus > Neoneuromus ignobilis. The sequence continues at coordinate 60,129,638 of CP092088.1, read as the reverse complement.
ATATATATATATATATATATATATATATATATATATATTAGTGAGTTATATGAAACACGTAACTTTCTCAAGGCTGGTCACAAGGGAACAGCATACATTATCCACGTGTTGATTGTTGAATAATAATTCCCTTAGGAAGTAAATAGAACTATAAAAAATGCAACAATCAATTTTTGAAGTAAATAAAATATCTTAATAATGAGAACTAGAGGTTTCTTTGTTACTTATTACACTTGGTAACGGCAGTTCTACACTGGACGTTGCAACAACAACATCAATTCTAAAATGGAGGATGCAATCAAGAAGAACTCCTCAAGTCACTGCTGTTGACTGATAATTGAAGAACCTGATTTTAAACGTTGTAATTGATTGATTGATAAATAAAAATATGTTTATTTTAAAAACCGTACTTTACTTTATTTAAAAATAAAACTAGTGTGTATACATTTTATTGTGATACCCTGTATATATATATATATGGTATCATTCATTGAGGCTTTCGTCCAGTAGTGGATTGATATATGGGCTTTATGATGATGATATATATATATATATATATATACTGATATTTTTCTAAACAAAATTGTTACGGGTGATGAAATGCGGATCTATTACTTTGATCCCGAAAGCAAGTAACAATCAAAGCTATGGTTACCAAGGGGTTCAAGTGCTCCCATAAAAGCTAAAGTAGAAAAAGATCGGCTATGAAGATAATTGCGCAACATTTAATAGAATTCTGATGGAGTGTTGCTCATAGATTTTCTTAAAACCCAAAAAGCAATAACTGTAAGTTATTATGAAACAGTGTTAAGAAAACTGCATGTAACTCTAAAAGAAAAACAGTCTGAAAAATTCATTAGCGCCTCTTTTTTACCATGATTACGCGCTGACTCATTCTGCAAATTCGACCAGTGTAGTATTTCATGAATACCAATGGTAGATTTTACTATGAGATTTAGTCCAATCAAATTTTTTTATTCCCAAATTTAAAAAAAATTAAAGGCGTTCGCTGGGTGTCGATAGATGATGTGAAACGTTATGTAGGACAGGGGCTAGAATTGAAAAACACTGATTTCTACTGGAATGTCTTAGAAAGATGGCAATACCGTATGGAAAAATGTTTTAACTTGAAAAATCAAGCGCTTAATTCAATTTGCTGTGTTTTTATTTACATTTTCCGGGAAATTTTTGAACATCTCTAACAAATATATACATATATATATATATATATATATATATATATATATATATATATATATATATCGTTTTTATTAGTTGTGAAAAATTATAAATAATTGCATACAGAAGCATTCACCACGTTCACAGTTATTAACGTGCAGAATCACTGAACACGATTATATAAAACTTTCTAAAAAAACAAAAATCTGCATACGTTTTTATGCACGGTGAACAAAATAATGTGCGCGGCGCTGCATGAAAACTTTCATACGGCACGGGCACTCTTTTGTTTTTTTTTGTTGTTGTTTTGTACGCGGCGGCCATATCGATCTACCGCTACCGTGAGATCTTCGATCGGAATCTCATAAAAACCGTTCGTGTGTTTATGAATATTCGTATCGGTCCTGGCTATGAGAATATAAATGAAAAAAAAAACGTCGCACGTAGAGATGATTCATGCGATGGAAAATCTGTGAGAATAATTCGAAATATGTCTGAGAGTCTCTCAAGATAATAAATTTATTTCAGATCGGTAAAATATGACGATAATAAACATGTTTCAGACTTGTGACTCTGATGACAGACTCCATCTATTGTATTTAAAATGATTATCAAGTATTGTATATAAAAGCTTACAAATATAGGAACAATAAGTCATCTCTTTGCATGAAAAATATTCAATTTATTTGATTATGGTGGTGTACTGATTAACATTACTGCCTGTCATGAGGAAGAAATCTGTTCGATTCTTAGTTGGAGATTAAATCTATGCATAGGATGTTTAAGGGGGTATTCTAGTCTAGAATTTCGAAAAAATCGATTTTTTGCGTATTTTCAAAGTTTAGACCTTTAAGAATATGTCCTTAAGAGGATTTTTCGAAATTCGAATTATTTTCGGAGTTATAGCTATTTTTGTGACGCGTCAACTAATCCGGTCTGGCCGGAACTCTAAACTTTAAACGCGTTTTTCTCGAAACTACTTCTTTCGACACGGTTGACGGTGATATCTCAAGTTCTAATGGACCGATTTACTTGAAATTTGGTACAAAGCTTCTCAATATAACAATGATTGCTCCCGCCTAGGATTTTTTGAAAATTTTGTTTTTTACTATTTTTAAAAAATTCCGAAAGTTGAAAAAAAGTAGGGCAAAAATGACTGTTTTTTCACACTGCCGCCATTTTGCGAAAAAAAATATTTTTAATTTTCCTAGGCGGGGATACTACTACAACCTTCTTTTTCAATAATTTCAAAAAAAAAATTTGTTCTAGATGACTGGAAGGGTTGGAACCACGTCAACCAGAAGACATCTTTTTTTTCGAGCCCCCACTTTGGCAGCCTGTACCTTTTTCAATTTTGAATTTTTTGTTTTATACTCTTAAAATGTCAATAAATAACTGATAAAAAATGGATAGTAAAAATATTTGTTGTTTTTTTATAGCGCCCGAAAAAACACCTAAAATTCGTGCGTCTAGACTAGAATACCCCCTTAAGACCTTTTTAAAATAATGAAATATCAAAAACAATTTGACATTAATGAGTTATTTATCTCAATAACACAAGATTCGAATTTCTTGATATCTTTACGTATTTTCCTAACATGCACATTTCCATGTTTTATTGTATCATGTGAAGCTGGTGGAATTATTTACTATTTAAAATCCAGTTGAGTATGACGTACTGAGGTTTAAGTATGGGGTTGAAAATTTCATCCCATAAAAGAAACATAATTGAACTCTGGTATTGTCGAAAAAGACCCGACTCTACATAAAATGTGTAGAATCTCTTTTTAATTACAAAATTAAATAGTTGAATATCGAAGATCATTTGACATAAAGGAATCATTCAGCTCAGCAATATAAGATTTTATAAATTGTTTAAAAATCACTCTATTTTTCGCTAATGGACATTTAGCAAGCCATGACAATAACATCAGAGCGTTAATATTATTTAAAAACAAATGTAAACGAAAGAAGGCCATGATAATACTATCATGGCCTTCTTTATAATTATAAATTTGGCGATGCTTTAAAATTATAAAATCGAAATAAAAGACTAACGCAATATCGACAACGGCTAATTAAACAACATACAGGATAACAGGTTAAAAAATACACACCCACAAATCAGACCAATTTCGTATTTTTTTAATTTCCTTTCTCTCGTCGAAATTGCTCTAATAAATTCTAATTAAAATCGATCTGCTTCGACTAAGAACCATGTGGTCGACGTATATAATAGAAACCTCTGACTAAAAGCAAATAAATATTTGATTTACGAGAAACGGGTCGTTGAAAAGCGCTCGTTTCGTTGTCTGTCTGACTGACTGATTGATTATTCGAGGCCACTGAAACATTTCGAACCGAGACTGCAATATGTCTTGTATGTAATTGCACCGATTCGAAACGAAATGTCGGCCGATCTGATTTATATCGTCGACGTATAAAAATAATTCGTTTAATTGTATTACACAACCGTCTTTCTTTCTAACTGAATCTGTAGAACGAGCACTCGAATTAAAACGTAAATGTAAATAAACAAAGTGTTGGAAACGGATTTGTCTGAGGGCCGGTCGTATCGAATCAAACCGATTATCGGTCAAGATCTTTTAAATGCATGGATCTCAACTCCCGAGGAAAAATTATTCCATTTATGATTATAAGGAAGATCATTTTGGAACAGAAAGAAAGTACAGAATTTGAATCTGGACAAAAAATCAAGTACGACAAAATATATAATGAATATTTTTTTTTTAAAAAAAAACTTAACTCGCATCTGAATATAAAATAAATTTCAATAAAAAAAGGTAACATAGCCACCTTTAAATAAAAAAAAATGTAAAAACAAAATAAGCAATAAAATGATTCAGGTGGCTACGAAAATTCAAATAAACAATCTTGCATGAAACATTGAAACAGATGAGTCTAATCAAAGAGATTAACACGAAAAACAGTATCCCTCTTTTACTCGAGTAAATAAATACAAATTAAATTAAAAGCATTAGAGAGATTATAATGAAGACAATTTTGACACTCTTTGATGAAAAACAGATCAAAGTAAATTCAAAATAATTTTTAAAATGGTTTAAAAATAAAATTCGTTTTGAATACAATGAGTCAGGCGGCTGTGTACACTAAAATAAACAAACTAATGTTATGTATTAAAACAAATTAGTTAAACAAAAAAGATTAACTTGATAGAGTTGATTACTATTTTTTTTTAAAAAAAACTCACCCTCTAATGAAAAATAAATTCTAAGAAAGAAAGGTAACATAGCCACCTTTATAACAAGATTCGAAAAATAAAATACTTTTTGAATAAAATGAGTCAGGCAGCTGTGTACACTAAAACAAATTAGTTTAAACAAAAAAGATTAATGTGATAAAGTTGATTAATATTTTTTTGAAAAAAAAACGTATTATTTGATGAAAAATAAACCAAAATAAATTCTAAGAAAGAAAGAGAGCATAGCCACCTTTATAAAAATCGGTCTAAAAATAAACTAAGTTTTAAGTAAAGTGAGTCAGGCGGCTGTGTACATTAAAACAAATAACATAATGTTGAGAATTAAAACAAATTAGTTTAAACAAAAAAGGTTAACTTGATCGAATTGATTATTAAATATAAAAAAATGAAATATTATTTGTAAATAAAATCTTTAAATAATTTTAATATCGCTCATTCGTTTCTTCGTGCCTATAGTTGGGAAAAAAATGTCTCTGAACCTTAAATACTTTTCAATAAATTTCGTATTTCGTGCATTGAAACAAATTCGTCCGACTCATTTTCCCGAAATTCAACAACTCGACATTATTTTCGTTTCCACCAGTGTATATCATCGTTCATCTCGTCTCGTTCGCTTCATGCAATCTGACCTGTACTATCATTACCGCCGTAGTAAATCCAAAAAAGATACCGCATAACGGTGTTCGATCGCTAATGCTCTACCACCTGCGTGCAAATCCCTTGTAAGCCAGTTATATTGCATTGTATCGAACAAACAGTGCCCTTCGGCGACTCGCCCGTCTAGTCTGCACGATAATTGTACGTACTGTAAAAATATTTCTCGTGTCGATTTGCTTGCGAATCGACACATCGAACTTGATTTCCAGATCTCGGTTCTCCACGCAGACGAACTCTGGCTCGGATGTAATAAATATTATTATCATTATTATTATTGTATTATTGTTGTGACGAAGAACAGATTGTGTATTTAGGTGATCCGAAGATCGGATTTGTATCGTTGATAGAAACATCAATACGATTCAATTGTGAAATATCGTACAGTAGAACAAAACAAGACAAAATGGTCGCATGTACCGTTTTTTACATTTTATTTTAATCTCCAGGAAATACAAAACATAAATCATTTACTCGATTCAACCATTTGAATCGAAATCGAATCGTTGCTTCACTTCTGAACCTCTCTCATGCTTTTCTACCATGTTCTCATTTCTTGTTCCATCCTTATATCTTAATTTAGATCCTCCCACAAGCTACTTTCCTCCCGACTTCCATATGTATATTTTTTTAATTATATTATTTTACTTCTATAACACATGACATAAATTTCAAAATTATCTTCTTTATAACCTTTCTAATATTTTTAATTCGATCCGTATTTATTTATTGGTTAAGAGAACGAAACTGTTTCTCACATTAACCTCTTTTATCAAACTTATCTCTTTCAGCACCCTTCATAACGTGATTTGTTTTAATTTGCACAGCCTCCTAACTCATTTTAAACAAAACCCCTTTCATTGTTTATTTTAATTTAAAAATGTTTTCACAAAGGTGGCTATGATACATTTCTTTATCAAAATTGATTTGAATCTATTTTTTATTGAGATTCATTTTTTTCAATACACACATTGAAAATCTTGCTAAACTTGATTTTCTTCATTATTTTTTGCACAGATTCAAATTCTGTACTTTCTTTCTACTCCAAAATTATTTTCATTAAAATCTTTTTAATGTTTTTAACTGTATTTATTTATTTTTTAATTAATCAAAAAAATGCCAATCCTTGTTAACCTTTTTATATGAGAAATAAAACAAACAAATGATTTAAAAATTAACTGATATGACTTATGAAATTGCAACAAATTACAATGAATCATTTGTAATAAATATCAATCGAATGACTACATTTCTACACGCAGCGTTTTGTTTTAAATATTCACGCATTTATTTCATATTCAATTGAAAAAACACACGTTAGACGTATCGGTATTATTTTTTAAAAAAAATGCTATGAGAACCCAAGAGCAGCAAGAATAATTGTTAAATACCGTCTGTTATTCTAAAAATTGAATACAATGATTATTTATTTCGTGACTCAGTCAACGTCGATGCACGAAAACAAAACATTGTGTAAATAATTACAAAGATATCTAGTTATCTGTACGTACGTCATCTGTTTTCTATATAAATGTCAAAATATTTTGCGTTTTTTTTTAAAAAAAAAGAACAAAAAAATATATACAATAAGTTGTGAAATTCTACACAAGTTCAATAAATTTGTGGTGTTGAAAAAATTAGGAAAATTAATTTTCTTAAATATTTATTTGCTTTTTATACACAGAGTACAAGAAATACAACAAAGCGGTTTCAGTTAATTACTATTTTTTCTACGGATTTTATAAAAACATTTTGAAAATAAGTAACGAAATAATTAAAAGAACGCCTTTATTATATTAAGGATGTTTTTCGCGCTTAAAAGAACACCTATATTATATTAAGGACGTACGAAAAAGTTTTTAAAAAATATAAATCTGATTTTAAAATTAGATTAGAAAAAAATTCCCATTCTGGCCATTTGCGAATCGAGAAACCGAGTATAAAAAAATCAATCGAACAATTGCAATAAATCGACTCCGTCCGGCCAGATGTCTCGACGAATCGTTAAACATAAAACGATCGAGACCAATCAGAGAACCAATTAACCAAATTCAGTTCGACTTTCAGCAAACTTACGAGTTATTAAAATCAATTTCGAATATGATTTTATTTTTGTCAACGGATCGTTTAATTACCGCTCGTTCTTTCCGATCTCGCGAATTTTTCTCCACAGTCGACGATCGAGTTGTCTGATGAAACAATAACAATTAGCGCAACAATAAATCGATTAGTGAATTACAAGTTTTTTTCTCTCTCCGCCGATGAATGTCTCTAAGTGAAGAAAGTATATTTGCTTAAACGTGTAATTTATTTTTATTGCACGAGATTTATTCTTTTATTGTATGCGGGTAATTGCCGAAATTTGTTTTAATAATTTAGCCTGAAATGTTGACATAACAGCAGTAGCATGGATTGAATTCATTGATAAAACGGACGAAAAGTATGGTCGAGCGAAACGCGACGAACAGGAATAGAATACGATGTAGTCGAAATTGATTTCGGTAGAATGGCTGTTCGTAAAAATAAATCACTTTTGTATAAGATTTGCGGTTAACAATTTCAAAACGAAATAAATCAGCATAAATACTCTGTTTTTTTCCATGTAGCGTTTATTCTTATACAGTAGAAACAGAACAACTAAGTAGGCTGTGGTTAGTGTATGTGCAGACGCGAATAAAAAAAAGCACGTCTGACGTAAATCGTATGAAATTATCTTTGCATACAGTTAGTTGAAAAATCTACGTACATATTAATATTTCTGCTCAATGGCTAATTTAGTTATTGTATAATCAATGAATAACGATATAGACACATTTATTGATATGAAGAATTTGTACATGTGTACATATACAGTAATACATACAGTGGGTCAAAGTGAAACTCGTACAGAGTTACGTTTACAATAATTTTACACATATATTTTAATATAATAACAAATTTCTTTATTTTTTTTTGCTTAATTTCTTTATTAAGGTTATTTTTATTATAGTTGAAAATTTCAATCGTAAATTAATACTTCTACTCCAGAAGAAGTAACAATTTCTGAAAAATGAACAAAAAATACATCAAAATGAAACTCATACAACGAATTACTCTCGCTTGAAAACTGCTGTGTTAAGAAAGTATACTTTTCAAATATGTGTTTGGTCACTTTGGTTATAAAAAAACCTATTGTTAAGTCGTTTATAATCATTTTGTAAAAAATATAAGTTGGATTTTCACTTTCAGTAGATAAAGGGGACAATCATCGCCGGACGAGCGAAAGCTAATGATTTTTCATTACAAAAATGGAAAAACTCTACGGAAAATTGGGAAAATAGTTAATAAAAACCACGTTACAATGCAATCTGTAATAAAAAGATTTAAAAACGGCCAAAATGTTGACAATAAAGTCAGAAAGAGTCTCCGTGAGATTTTTAATGACCATGACGAGGGCGTTGGATTCTACGAAAAATTAAAGAAAATTCGAAAATTAGCGCGCCCAAATTGACTTTAGAAGTTAAAAAGTATCTATATAAAAAAACAAGCCCCCAAACAATTCGCAATATACTAAATAAAAATGGGTTTCATGCTCCTATTGCCAAGAAGAAAAAGTTCATAAATCTAGCTAATCGCAACAAAAGGTTAATCTTCATTCGGGAACATGTTAATAAGAATTTTAATTATTGGAAAGATGTTTTGTTTAGGGACGAAAGCAAATATAATTTATTTGGATCCAATGGGAGAAATAATGTATGGCAGAAACCAAATACAGAAATGTCTTTAAAACACTTACGTCCTACAGTCAAACATGGGAGCGGTCATGTTATGGTATGGGGATGTATGTCTACGAGAGAGGTTGGAAATGTAATTTTATAGATGGCATTATGAAGTAAAATGTTTACATTGTTCTATTAAGAAAAAATTTGAAAGCCAGTGCTCAAAAACTTGTGATTTTACAAACATTTAATTTTTATCAGGACAACGACCCCAAGCACAAAGCTTATAAAACACGTAGTTGGTTGTTATATAACTGCCCCAAAGTACTGGAAACACCACCATAATCACCTGATATAAGTGTGATTGAAAATCTATGGAATCACTTAGAAGTTGCCATTAGAACACACACTATTAGTAATAACAATGATTTAAAAAAGTGTTATTAGAAGAATGGAAAAAAATTGATCTAGCTTATTGTGAAAAATTAGTTAAATCCATCCCGAATCATTTAAATGCTATAAAAATTAATAAACGCTACTTTACTAAATACTAAAATAATTCAATCCATTGTAAATTTTAATTTAATAAATAATTTGTTAGTTGTATGAGTTTCATTTTGATGTATTTTTTGTTCATTTTTCAGAAATTGTTACTTCTTCTGGAATAAAAGTATTGATTTACGATTGAAATTTTCAAATATAATAAAAATAACCTTAATAAAGAAATTAAGCAAAAAAAAAATAAAGAAAATTGTTATTATATTAAAAGATATGTGTAAAATTATTGGAAACGTAACTCTGTACGAGTTTCACTTTGACCCACTGTATGTTATTATATTAGATTATACTACATGAAATGTCAGAATTTGAATGATGAAATGAAAACACAATATTGTAAGAAAAATATATTTTATTTAATAGAAAATATACACCATTCACATTAAGGGTTTTCTTTACCAACGTGATACTAAACTATAGATCCATCTCTCTCTTATAAAACTTCGTTTCTTTAGAAGAAACAAAATGCATAAATTGCCAACTATGGCCTCTTGATTTATAAATGTTTTATTTCGAAAAAAGAGATCAAGATTTATGAAAAGATGAAAAACAGTTGGTGGCAAGTTGGATGAGTATGGACGATGCTGTAAAATTTCATAATCAAGTTCTGTTAATTTCTGTATAGGAATTGAAGAGGTATGAGGTCGGACGTTGTTATGAAACAATTTTAATCCATCCAGTAAACAATGACAAAACAAGAAAAAACCTGCAAAAAAATCTCTTGAACTTGTGCAAAAATGAATAATCAGAAATCGAACATTTCTTGTACGAGGGTCGTTTGATAAGTATGGTAAATTTATTTATTGTTTAATTAATTTAATTAAATGTTTCAATCTAGTTTTTCTTACTTTTTTACCATACTTATCAAACGAGTAGTAGTACAACCTAATATCTATTTTTTTTATCACATATACTTCTTCCAGTTAATTATTTTTCTCATAAAGAGATTCGTCGAAAACGAAAAAAGTACAGATCTGACAATCGTGCAGAAACAAAAACGACGGCCGGTATTTTTTCCAGATTACGTGCATGCGTTCTTTTTAGATAAACAGATAAAACGGCAGTCGAGGATAAACACAACCTCCGCGTGCGTTCTTAATATGAAATTAGTCATACGTCTTGTGTGTACATTGCGTGTACGTGTCTTATTTGTATTATAGCGATACAAATATTAATTTATGACGCACGGAATCGTAAACGACGAAGATAAAACCGAATGTCGCAACGATTTCAATTGGGGAAACAAAAACGAAACGCGAAGGAAATTAACCGAAATCGAATGAAAATAGTGGTATGTAGTTCAGATGAAAAAGTAGCATAGAGTAAAGTAATAGCACAGAGCAAATGGTCAAAATAATTTAAAAAAATATTGTGATCATTGATTTTTTTAAAAAAAATTCGTAAAAGTTTAGTTTTTTCCGAATTTTTTTAATGAATCAGTCTGAGAATGTCTACAAAATGGATAGAAATCTAATTCCTCCATGATCATACTTCATGTGTATATATATATATATATGAGCCGTTTATTTTGAAAGTGGGGCAAGTCCATTTTTTGTTATTGCGAGATATTTAAGGGTTTGCATTTCAATAAATTTAAAAATATTGGTAAGTATTAATAGACATATTTTTTGTATTTTGTGGTATTAGATAATGTAAGTTTATAATCCAATAGTGTTTATAGTGCTGGCTAAAAAAATAAAGGTTTTATTATAACTAAATGGACTTGCCTCATTTTCAAAATTAATGAATTATTGTAATCGTTAATTTAAATGGATAATAGTTCAGTTGTATCAGCCTGTTTTTAATAATAAAAACAAAATACTATTCAAATTAATATAAATATTTATTCATTTGATAAAAAGTGAAATAAAACAAAGAAAACAGTTTTTAAATATTATAGTAGAAAATACAACACAACAAAAAACAATCCATTTTTATTAAGAATTTCAATGAAATTATACATTTTCGTTAATCATTTACTTTATACGTATAATTATATTGAATTTTACTCAGGATTTAACATTTTAAAATATTCACGATGAACGGGAGGTATATATGGTAATAAATCCATCATGTCCTCATATTTGTCAGATGTAATAGATTTCCTTTTTCTATACATAAAAGGTAATTTTATATTTCTGAAATTACTTGGTCTTCCTCATTGTGGTGATAAATCGATAATTTTAAATTCAGCATCTCGTTCTATAGAAGTTTTGTATAACATTTTGTATGGTGCATCTCTTGTAAATCTGATCCAGCATATACTTAACCGATTCACAGTTTCTCCATCGGTATTTTTCCTTCTTTTTAAAACCGCTTCCTCCAGAGGTTGGGTTGAAAAAAATTTGAAAAGGTTGGGTTGAAAAAAGGGATAAAAACACCCTACATTTCAAACCTGATGTTAAACCACCACATTTGCTTCACCATACAGCAACCGGAGTTAAATTTCGCCGTAATATATTCGGTTAAAAATAATTTCAATTTAAGATGGACTTGCACCACTTTCAAAATAAACATATTTACAATACTGTTAAGAGCTGAAACTTCCATCTCTCAAATATTAGGATTCTGAATTTTTTTTGACTATAAATTGTTTACAGATAAAAAGATCATAATAAGTTTTATCTATAACTACCATTATCTTCATTTTTTTCAAAAATGGACTTGCCCCACTTTCAAAATAACACGGCTCATATATATATATTATGTTGTCACTTTTTTTTTTGCCCCACTTTCAAAATAACACGGCTCATATATATATATATATATATATATATATATATATTAAAAAATAATTTCGTAATTATTTAATAAAAACTCCATATCAATAAATACGAAATTTGTCACATATGTCAAAATGACGGATGGATATTTAAAAATTTCATTGTTTCTAATCAACTAGTCATAGTTTACTATGATTTTTATTAATATATTTCAAGAATAAATAAAAAAAGATCACAGTACCTACGAAAATACTAACATCAAAATGTGACGATACCATGGCCATCTATTGTAAATGGTATCAATAAAAACAATGAATAATAAATTATTGTCAAACCAAAAAACAACTAATAATAAACATTTAAAAAAATAACGCTTTTGTAAACTCTTACAATGTGAGGATGAGTGATTTATTTATGTTTTTTTTAAAAAAAAAAATACAACAAAATTGAAATAGTAACAAAATATAAAATTTAATTAATCAGTCTCCGGATGTCTCCAAAATGGACAGAAATTTAATTCCTTTACTCTCGTACTTCATATATATATATATATATATATATATATATATATATATATATATATATATATATATATATATATATATATATATATAAAGACGTAGAGACGAAAATGAAAACGGCTGTGGCCGTTTGAGTTATTGCGCGTCTGCGGGCCGCTCGAACGTCTCGCGTTTTGAATAAAACGAGAGATCATATAATATTTTCACGGTTCATCTGTGTCGCCGCGGTGAAATCAAGAAATTGTTATGCCGCTCTTGTCGCGTATAAAACACATCATAAATCCGACGCGCTGTCAGATCGAGCGAGCTAGCGGGCCCGCTAAGCGGCCCTCTGGGATCCATTACGGCAGCCATTGCCGTCGCCGGCTCGGATGTCGTACAGCGTGTTGTGGCAACGCTGCCGCGTAAATTACGACGCTAACGTTCCTGTTAGTTGTTTTGTCCGTGTTTATTATATAAACAGAGATCTGAACGCACGCACACACGCACGCACGTATGTAGCGCAGAACGCATGTACGTAACAGACATACAGTTTCTATTGTTGTTTTGTTGTTTTTTTAATCCGAATGGTCGGCACAAGAAACGTTTATGTAAATTCGCAAGGGAAAACAGAGCTTTTTTAGCTATAACGTCGACAAAATATTACTAAGCATGCTTTAAATAAACGTAGAGATATTTTAAAAACTTTTCATATAAATTAAACTACATGAAAATAATCAACGTCTACAAGAACAGGGTTGAAATAATTCGAATGTTTTTTTCTACTGTAAAATAATTAAATTTCATCAACGAAAAAATTACCCACGCGAGCAAATATTTATTAAACATATATGTAAGATATTGTATCATTTATTTATAAAACTGAAATGATAAAAAATACAATAAAGAAACATTGACAACGCTTGTTGACAATTTTGGATTAAGAAAAAACAAACGAGCGTCATTGACACTCTATGATAATTTTGAATAGAAAACAAAGGAATGATACATCATTTCTTGGTACTCAAACTGTTATTATTACACACATATGTGCAAAAAAAGTTTTGAAATAGTTCGAATAGTTTTTCACTGTAAAATAATCAAACTTTATCGACGTAAAAATTACTTGCGGAAGCAACTATTTATTAAAAATATGTTTATGGCATTGTATTATTTTGTTATAAAACTAAAATCATAAACAAATGCAATAGAGAAACGCAGACAACGCTTGTTGATCGTTTCGGATTAAAGAAATAAACAGACGAGCGTTATTAGCATTCTATGATAATTTTAAATAAATACAGAAGAACGATATATTATTTCTTAGTACTCAAATTGTTAATATTACGCACACACACACACGAAACAGTTTTGAAATAGTTCGTCATTTTGTTCACTGTAAAATGATTGTACTTTTTCAACATAAAAATTACCAGCACAGACAAACATTCTTCAAAAATGTATTTAGAAATCATATTACTTTTTAATAAAACTGAAATCACAAAAAATGTAATAAACAGACATCGGCAGTGCTCGTTTGCAGTTTTAATTTTTTTTTTCAAGAAAAATAAACAAAAAAAATCATTGGTACTCTGTGATAAAATCGAAGGAATAATATATCACTCATTGGTACTCAAATTGTTAATATTGCACATACACACTAAAAGAACAATTTTAAAATAGTTCGAATAATTTTTCACTGAAAAATAATTAAATTTTTTCAACATAAAAATGACCAACATAAACAAATATTCTTTAAAAATGTATTTAAAACCTTATATTCTTTTTTTTATAAAACTGAAATTATGAAAAATGTAATAACTAAGCGTTGACAACACTTGTTTACAATTTTCATTTTTTTAAAAAACAAAAGAAAACTCGTTAGCAATCTATGATAATTTTCAATTGAAAACAAAAGAAAAATATATCACTCATTGGTACTCAAACGTTTAATACAGAATGGTTCAAATGAGACTGAAGGTTTAGCCACGCATTTACACATTACATCTTTCAGTCTCATTTGGAGGAATTACATATTACAAATATACATGTGTATATATCAGCAGAAACAACCTTTTTCTATCCATTGCTGAATGACAGATTCTCCCAAATCTTTTCATTTCGACCAATCCAGTGCCTTTCTCGCTTATTCAGACAAATTTTCTCGTATCTGTCTTATTTATCTATAGATTTTTGATTTTTTTTTTTAAAAAAAAATATTGATCTCAAGTATATACACAATTTAAAAATTATTCATTTGACAGATAATTAAGTTATCTATTTTAAAATATACGTATTTACAAAATAATATAGGTAATAAATAATAATTATAAGTAGAATTGCATACGAAAATGTATGACAAAATAATAGAAAAGATAAAATTTTAATGATAATCAGGAGTGTCATCATGGAATTTTTATATCCCGGGATTTTTTAATCAATATTTTTTTTTATTCATCGGTAATCTCTCTTTACACATACATACATACATACATATATATATATATATACATATATATATATATATATATATATATTAATAATCAGTTTAAAATTTATCAACACACGTTTCAATCTAAATAACACTAAACTCTTTTCAAAATTCTGATCTACAAAAAGAAATCGAGCATTTTTTTAAATATAATTTATAAAACAAGGCGAACGATTAAAATAAATGTTGAATAATTATTAAAACACGATGTAGGATAATTAAATATGACTAACGATGCGTTGTGCTAGATTCAGCCGAGATAAAACAGTCGTTATCATAATTAAATAAATGTTTTATGTGACAAACGATTAGACGAATTTATATGTCCAGGCCGGATTCAGTTAATTTTTTTTTTTATTACAAAGATTGATTGTAATATATAATATTAAAATTTTATTGGAAAAAATCATTCTTCGATACAATCTCCATCTACTTCAATAGGACGTTAATTTATGATTGATTTATGTATCGGAAAATAATCAGAAATGTTATCCACAAAATGGTCATTGGTAGCCTACTAGATTGTTCTGCATTCAATCTTTCGTTAGTCTCCTGTTTCTTACTAACTAGATTGTAATTTATTACCCGGTCTCGTTTCTTGCTGACTAGATTTTTATTTATTATTTAATCTCCGATTTCCCAAATCGTTTTTTTAGTCAGTTAAAAATTATTGAAAACAAGGTTAGTGATTAAATCCCCGCAATCTCTTTTCCTGATTAATATATTCGACGAAGTGTTAAATAATAAAACTAAGGTGTTGGTTATTTCTTAATTTGCAAATATGAACGATTAATCCAATAAAATAACCACCAGCCATATCTCACTTCCTTTAAATAAGCAATCCAATAAAGGATCCTCTCGAATACATCAAAATATGTATATAATTGACAGGTTTCTTCGTACGAATGAAGTTAATAAGATTATTGGGGCATAATTGTCACTTTGACTAGTTTTTCGTCCAGAGACCTATCTAAGAAAATAGGATTAAGGTTGTTTGGACGATATGAATGTCATTTGGGCCAGTTTTTCGTCCAGAGATTTGAGAAGTTCTAATAGGATGGGATTTTAAGTTGTAAAAAGAATCACAACAGGTTACAGAATAAAACGACGTTACAAAATGAAATAAAATATATTTATATATAAAAATTATGCTGTTGAATTTTCGAAAAATTCAACTTGTCGAACACGGTTTATGAAAAGTTATAAATAATTCTTAATCATAACGGATGTGCAAACGTTTATAATAATGAATGTTGAAATAAATATTAAAAAATTACTTACATTTCTGTTGTATCTAAGACTGGCAGATTTTTTGTCCAAAAATGTAATCTATTTAAACTTAATTAGGCGTTAATTTATTCTTGCAAATGTTTTTTGTTTTCTAAACAAATCTGATACATAATTAAAAACATTTTAAAACCTGCGAAAATATTAACTTATATACGATATTTAATTTTATAAATGTATATAATTTTATAAAAATAACTAACAATCACAACAAATGCACTAAACGCCATCTTACAAAATGAATATAATTTTTTAAATGTCTAATACAAGCGCACGCCATCTTTTAAGAGAATGTTTAAATAACAACGAACAAATATTTTTTTTTATAATTTTGCCAATAAATTTAAATATTTTATTTAATTTTATAAATTTCCAATAATACATTTATTAAGAGATATTAACTAACTGTAAAAAATACATTGCACCGCTCTATATAATTTCTCTAAAGCATTTTTCAAAAATATTTAATTTCAAATTTTATGTAATTAACTTCAAATTTTATGTAATTTTTTTTTTTTTTGAAAAAAAAAACAACACTTTTCAACTTTCAATTTACAAACGTTTATGAAATTATTAAATAACTAATCCTAATCATTAATTTTTTATATTTGATTTAATCTTATTTATAAATTTTCTACCCAAACACCAAATATATGTAATGTTTTATTAATTTAATTGCAAATAATCTGAAGTACATAATTTAAAATCTAATAAATTTTACTATATAAATATTTGAAAACTACTATATAAACTTAAAAAAAACCTTACCTCTAAATACGATCCTTTCACACGGATATAAACCATTGGTACTGAAAGGCAATACTAAAAATTAAACGATTTTTTTTAAAAAAAATACAAAAAAAATGTTATGCATTTCAAATAGTTTACAAATAAAAGATCTCAAAAATGAAAATACAATCTTTTACAAAGGTACCAAAAATATTTTAATAAATTGAATCAAAAAGATAATAATAATAAAAATGAAAGTAAGACAGTAAAAACTAAAACTACAGAAGAAAATTATAATTATTTTTATATTTCTCCAATGTTAATAAAAGTACAACTACTTAATCATTCAATACATGTTACTTAACTAAAACTGAAACAAAAAAGAAAAATATCTATAACAAACATACCAAGATTTACAGAAATTAAACAGCAAACTAATTAATTAAATTGTTACCATACCCGAACACGTTATTAAGAATTGCTATCGATATTTATTAAATAAGTTACATACATGTGAAATCTTGTTCCGACTAGCTTCTATTATTTGTGTACTGACTTTTATAACTACTTATTACTGAACTACGAAAAATGGATATTTGTAAGACTTGGCTTATTATTTCAATTTAATACTAATAAAAAATATGTTGTATATCTCGTATTATACTTTATTAAGCGTCGAATCACTTGGTCAAAAAATACTGGGAAACAGGTCGAGAATGTACGTCCTTAAACAAAGATTACGTATAGTAGAAATATTATTTACAAACTGATGCTTTAAAGGTAATTGAGTCCCGAACATTAAATTGACTAACTTTGAACATTATTTAGATATAGACAGATTTATGGTATTCTATATGTTAGTTAAATAGGAACTGAATAAATAAAAATTATATCTGCATTTAAAATGAATAAAAAGTAATGATTCCTATAAAATTTATTATCAGATAGAAGATGAAACTGTACAGGTAAATGCTTAAGATTATTAATAAAAAAGCCGAGATTTATATAACAGGAAAACTCGAGTCAATCGTTAAATATTAATATTATCATCTGTAATTAAGTAATCACAATGGTATCGTCCAATCGATTGCATGAACATACATTTATGGTATATACAATATCCGTGCGTTTGAACCTTAATTCTCAACACACGTTAAAATTAATAAAATATGTATCTTCCTTTTACGAATAACGACTCTACAGATATATAAATATAAATGTACGTTTGTATATAACATATGAGCGTTACGAATAATTCTACAAAATATATATTTATGTAATATAACCGAACAACAAACAGTCCGATGTTAGTAATAGTGTAAAATATTATCAAAAAGCACCAAATTTGTTTGATTTATTTAAAGCACTTTTTTTAAAACCTACAAGTTTCTAATAAGTACGCAAATAACTACAAAAACCGAATTATTGAAAAGAAAATAAGTAGATGAGGGTAGTTTGTTATACAGACGTGTTATTAGAAAATCAATATGTGCAACGTACATTATTCGATGTACGTCGTGCGTGTTACGTAAGTAAGCATGAAAATTGGAGATCGAGACCTAAAATAAATATGTACAGGACGGAAAAACTACATAAAAACGTGAATTCATTAATAATACTGTTTAGGAAAAATGCTTTTTAGGCATTATTCAAAGGCTTAGCTGGTGAACTGTCTTCTGATGTAGGCTGCATCGTGAGTAAAGCTTCCTCCATCTGAGAATTATCCGCCGGATGCACGCTGATCGATCTGACGATCTTTTTCAGCAATCTATTATGTCGTTCCTGTTCTCGGGACGCTTTCAGTTTTGAAAAATCATCTTCCTCCGTGCTCGATAAGCTCATCGTGTCAACGTTATCTATCGGATTATCGTTAGTTGCGGCCGGAGCCGACTGCGACAGTTGAGTTTCATCGGATTTCGAAGACGGTATAGGCACAGGATCCGAAGCTTGCGGCGGCCCGAATATGCTCATGGCTGTCGGACGATTGTCGACGTTGCCGCGTACCGAAGTTATCGTCGTCTGTTCATCGACTTCCTCGATCACTTGATCGGCTATACGCATACTGCCCGTTATACCGGGTCTCTCTTTCAGACTAGCAGAACTCGCAGAACCTGGCAAACGACCTTTAATAGACGCGCTGGTCGGGCCATCTGTCCGGCTGTCTTCACGAGAAAATAAACGCCGTAGTACACCGGACACAGAATTAACACGAGATATTGATCCTAAAAAAAGAAAAAAAAAACAATAAACTCGATTACAATATATTTCAAGAATAATATATTAAAGATATGTAATCCAGTAACGAAACTGACTACATAAAGATAAAATAAAACCATGCTTTTGACAAATTTAATATTTGTAGTATCAGATACATGCAAATTAGTACGTTTTGTAAGTGTAAATTCTTATAAGAATATAAATTGAAACATTTGAAATGTCAAATAAGAAATAATCTATTAAAAATAATAAAAAAATACCAACAAAATAAAATAAACATTTCTAATTCATTTTCATCAAGTATCGTTGATCATTATTAGTAATCTTAAATCTGAATAAAAAAACAGAATAAAAAGAAGTAATAAATCTGGTGTTTTACTTAATTTCATCAATCCGCAAATGAATTACTGAATAATTAACTTCTAATGTTAATTCATGTGACTTTACTTTTTACTTTGTATTCTAAAAATGATATTTTAATGTTAATAATAAAAAAAATATAAATAGCCAAAAAGTAATGATGTACGGTACTTAATATTTAATCAACACCCATGCAAGAAAAATTATTCAGGCAATCATTTCAAACACATAAATTAAAATTGTTTTATATTTACATCAAACGTGTTCTTTTTTCAGTAATTTTGATAACATCATTTTTTTTCAATGTTTATGTGTGATCAATGATTGAATTTTAAAAAAGTTATTCCCATATTTTGAGAAAATACACACATTACTTGTCAAACTAGGAAGAAGATAAAATGTACAAAACTCCACAAAATACATTGAGACTTTTCAGAACGGGAACAAAAAGGGAGGAGAAATGACAAAAAAAAAAAAAATCACGTAGACATTTACACAAATTTACAATTACAAACTTTTGTAGAATATATCCAACCTTATCATATTTCAGTTCATATAATTTTGTGTGACCAGTATTTTGTTTGACTTGTAAAGTGATATAAGCCAGTTTTGTTATTGGGTTACTCCAGTAAAAATACAGACCACCACCTACAAGTGTACCCATAGAACTCTGCGAACCTGTAGACAGTTGTCGTGAATACTGGCTAGAAGGCCGTGTCCTAGAAATACCCGCTGAGAAATGTATACCGCTCGCATCGTCTTCGTAACTTCCCTGTGAACCATGTAGGACAAAAATATCTATATACACACTGGATTTAACTGAATCGCACGAATGAATAACTCGAACGATCTTTTTACGATTAGTTCGAAATTGCATATTTACCATATCGTCGGCTTTAATAGAGGAAGGAGCGAATAATTCGGTGTCGCTGAGCGGTATATCCATATGTGCCGTCGACGGTAACGGATGAGAATCACGGAACGGTTCCGATGCTAAAGTATAAGGTAATTCGGAAGGGAACACTTCATCCCAGTATTGATCTTTGATTAGTTGAGGATGTTCGTGATGCATTTCATCAACAATGATGTACGAGACCTATTAAATACATTTTTGAAACAGTTTCTAATCCGACAAAAATAATTTTTTCATTTTCAATAAACAAAGTTCCATAATTTTTGTTGATTTAAGTGCACTATATTTTTTAATACCTTTTGATAATTAAAAATGTAAAAATTCATGCAATTTATTTAAATTTTTTTAAACAATATTTAAAAATTAAATAATGATTAAATAAAACTTTTACCAACTACTAAATTCCTAACTATGGCTACAAGCTATAAAGTACCTACAAATAATTGATACTTTTCTGTTACTACTTAATATATACAATACATTACCTGCAGATTCCTATCCACAATCCAATTCACCTCGAAGTCATCATCATCATCACCCCAAGGATTGATCAACGATTCAGCTACCTTCAACCATCCCATATAGAAAAAGAACTCAAGCATAACAAATACCGGAAAATACATATCAATATTACTAGGATTCGTGCTGATCCATTGCCGGGCGATCGCTGACGTAATGAAATAACTGTACACCGCTAAGGTAACTACTTGTGTGTATACTAACGGCACGCTAACCATATCGTACTGTAAAAGCAAACCGGCATTCCCCCGGAATTTGTTCAGCTCGTCGATCAGAGTTTTCACAGCGAAATCATCTCTTATACGTCCTTCTTTCCGAGCTCGTGTCACTATGCTAGACGCCCACACGATCGGTAACCTAAAGTATTGTTTTAAATCAGTCATAAAAACCGCACGGACGCAACAATGTATTTACCAATGTTTAGAATGAGCTGGAAATTTCTTATTGAGGTCTACGATAATATCTCGTTCGTTCTCGACCAACAGACCGGCTTCGATGAAATGTTCCAGGCTCGGGAAACGTTTTTTCACACGCGGGGAGATCATAGTCAAGACCATAGTCAGGCAAAGACAAACGTATCGCATGATCGTCCTTCTCATCACACGACCTCGGTCATCCTGAAGAAAATAAACATCGACACCATCGTAAATCGTATAGTCGATATGAAAAGCTATATTATATGGTGTTTTTAAAATATTCGTATTCACCTGTCCATGAATCTGAGAACTGACAAAAACCGCTAAAGGATCAGGCCACGGCATGCTCGTATACTGATTCCACCATCGTGTCATCACGATACTTACGTAAAAACCGAGTACGAAAGACAACGGAATTAAATTGCTATATTTCTCACAGTAATTAACGATGTATTCGAACACACTGAAAACAGGTACCGCTATCATACACGAATCTTATTATTATATCGCTGTATCCGTGCGATACGTACCTTTTGCTATACGGATCCATTAAAAATCGATAAGAAATATTTAACAGATAATAAATAACTAAAAAAGCTATTACATCTAGCCATACTAGCTTGTAAATACTGCCTCGCCATCTGAAAATAAAACGATAATTGTCGTTCAGTTGAAAAGTGTTCTGAAAAAAGCACTAAACCTTTCTTACAACTACAGGAACAAGGAAATACAGCAAGGTCATTCAAATGGGAACATAATGGTGTTTGGTACTAACAACATAAACGCGTTCAAGGTCGGCATAAATTAATCTCACAAATATCAATCGGATTATCTTTACGTGAAAAACACATACCTGAACAGTAATTTCAAAAAGCAACCGAATCCCCGGCAAGTAGCTACCTCGGCGGCATATGTTACAGTCATTTTTACAGGAAATCTTCGAAAAATTAACGTCGGTGTACTATAAAAAAAACTCGTCGAGGCACTTCGTAAAATTCATAACTAATTGACTTGTACTTGACATGCGATTATACTGTAATTATTATACTGTGAAACTTTCGGTTTTCGCCGCTTTTCGCACGACCTATTATTTAATCAGCGAGCAATGATACACGGAGACGTAAATACATTCGGCTTATCGGATGGCTTCATCTCTCATTCAAACATATATTTTGACAAAGGATTTATTCTTAGAATAAATATGCGCATGACATGACTAATTTACTTTTTTTTCGGAAAGCCGGAACGCGGTGAGCGGTGTGGTTTTTTCACTGAGGAAAAGTTAATCATACTAATTATCTATGAATACTTCAATACGTTCGATGACATTTGATTTGTGACAGATATCTGTACAACATTAATATTAAATGCCATCCAATAGTGTTTGAATAGCCGAAATCGATCAATGATTGACGTATAGCTTTACAATGTACATAGTCAATATTATGTCATTAGTGATAATATCAGGTAATTCCTGTGTATAGAGGTTGTAAAACAGTGGCATGCGGAAGTAATTACACCTGAAAAACATGCGTCTTATATTTAACACATATGAATTATCATCCCCAACACCACAATATGTTATAAAGTGTTCAATAATCACTCATTGTTCACTTTGTTGTTTATTATCGCGGTGTCAGAGGCGATAGTTTATTTGCGTTAAAATGAATTGTCCACAATTTCAAATCAAACAATTTATCTTATATATTATTTTATTCGATATTCCTTTACTTTAATCGAATTATTTTATACGGACAACTTTTAAAGCTTTGTTAATACTCAGTAATATTTAAATCAAATAAATCAATCTTAAGTAACATAAGATTTTAAATAAAAAAAATGTTATTAGTTTCAATAACCATGTCATCGAAATTAAAACGACTTTATCAATTCTCTAGCTTATTTTACAATATTACTGATAATCAGATCAACTAAACCAAATTTCAAAATAATGCGTCTTATTTACTTAAGGGGCACGACTGGTGTGACACTAAAAAAATCTATTTTTTTGCATTTTTCGATAGTCTATACCTTCAAAAATAACATACTAAAATTTCAAGTGCGGATCTCAAATAGTTCTTGAGCGACAGCCTCTAAAGAGTAGTTATTTATAACAATGAAATCAATACTTTTATCTTTAAACGCGTTTTTCTCAAAACTACATTTTTAAAATTTGCTGCAGTTCTAATTCGATAACAAATCATCCGATCGATTTGATTTTTATTTTAGCATATTTATGTTTTAGCATATTTTGTTTAGCATATTTTTGTTTTAGCATATCCATACAATGACCCTCCAGTTTTTCAATTGGATAAAAAATGTAATTTTGATAATAAACTCTGTCCTTTTCTCAAATATTGTAAAAATTAAAATTTCTTGTGATTTTTATATAGATATTTGAGATTTAAAAACATAGAACTTGGATATTATAAAAGGCACAAATGAATCTCACATATAGAGAATGACCTAATTTAATACTGCAATAATTTTAATTATTTATAGTTTATAGCAGTACAAAGTAAATAAATAATATTAAATAATACCTAAAATTTGATTGCTGCTAAAATATTGTAATTTAATGATTGAAATAGCGAATTAGTAGCGCATAATTGGTGTAAATATATTTTTGGAATAATAAATGCCCTTGGTTCAAATCTTTGTAAAAGGTCCAAAACTATTCTTTTATTAATTGATACTGGATTCTAATAAAGAGAAAAATAAAAACTGGAGTATGATTAAAATAATTAAATTATTAGGCAAATTTTATTGAAGTTAGAAAAGAACAAAAATGAAATGAATTTCTAAAATTGACATTTTAGTATAAAATAGGAAAATTATATAAATAAATAACAATAAATGACTAATTTAAACAAAAAGAATTTAAAAAATACAAATGGAATCTAAATATAAACAGAATGCAAACATAACAAGAAAAAAAGGATTTTTAAAATCATTTCCAAATTAAATAATTCAACAACTTTAACACAAATAAATTTTCACCCTCAACACAACATATTATAAAGTGTTCAATAATCACTTATATATGTTCATTTTCTTATTTATAACCATGGGTTAATAATGGCCCATTCGTCAGTTGCTATAATAAAAAGGCTTTGACGATGATAGCATTGCCATCGAAATGCGCATCAGCTCATCTTTGTTATAATCAACAAAGTGAACAATAAGTGATTATTAAACACTTTATAACATATTATGGTGTTGGGGGTGAAAATTAATTTGTGTTAAAGTGAATATAATACGTTATACGAGGGTCGTTTGATAAGTATGGTAAATTTATTTATTGTTTAATTTAATTAAATTTTTCAATTTAGTTTTCCCTTACTTTTTACCATACTTATCAAACGACCTCGTATGTATCTGTATTAAAACATATTGAGATAAACTGTTTAGTTTAATTAAAACTTATGCTGTCAATGCTGCATTCTTGTATTTAGTTGTTATTAAATATTATTAATTTAAATATTTATAACATGGACGACGATGAAGTAGAGGCATTTGAAATAACTGATTATGATTTAGAAAATGAATTTAACATTAACAGGCCTCGTCGAAGACAAACTAAACATCAACAAATATATGGTAAGGTTAGAATATATTGAAAATATTTAAAAAGAGCTAATTGTGACTCTATTTTTAATTACCAGGCATATGGGCCGACGATAGTCCCGATGAAGACGACTCGAGAAATTTTAGACGTAAAGCACCTAAAGACTATTCAGCACCTATTGGATTTATATCGGCCGGTATACAGAAAAAGAATGAAAAAAAAGAAGAAACGAAAACGTCGGACGATGAAGCCGATGTGAGAATCGTGAACAGTTCTAGTGAATCCGAAGACGAGAGGCCTACGTTCGGTCAGTCGAACAACTCGAAAGATTACAATTCGTTTTCGGATACTACCGGGGACATAGCGGGATTAAGGAAAAGCGGCCGGCCGCAGGTCAACTCGTTGCTTATGAACAAAGGCGTAGGGAATTGGGAAAAACATACGAAAGGTATCGGTGCGAAGTTGCTTTTGCAGATGGGATATCAACCTGGGAAAGGGCTCGGTAAAGATTTACAAGGTATATCAGCACCGGTACAAGCACATTTGAGAAAAGGTAGAGGTGCTATCGGTGCATATGGACCAGAGAAAGCAGCCAGTATAGGAGATCAAAAGGTAATAATTGAAAGCATATTTTTCTATATAAATAAATGAAAATAAAATATTGTTTAGGTTGAAGATAAAGATGACACTGGTGGAAAAAAAGAAAGGCAGAATAAGTGGAGAAAAAATGATAACATGCAGAGTAAAAAAACACGATATTATTATAAAAGTGTTGATGATGTTATAGGAAAGGGGAAACAGCCTGGAATGTATAGAAATACAGAAGCATCTAGGTAATAATGTGTGTGTGTGTGTATATAAGTACATGTATGTCTGTGTGTGTACATAAGTTAAAATCAATATTTGTTATAGCCACTTGAGTAATGTAAAAGTAATTGACATGACTGGTCCTGAACAACGTGTTTTAAGTGGTTATCATGCTTTGAGCGGACCAAAAAAACCACCTGGCGGTGGAGAATTGTACGAGGATATTGTTCATAAACAGTGTGCAAATTTTGTTTTACCTGAATTACAACACAATTTAGATTTGTTAGTAGACATGTGCGAACAGGTAAGGTGAAAATATATAAACTGATACGCTGAAAAGAATTGCATTTTTATTAATTAAATTTATATTTTTCAGGATATTATTTGGGTAGATAGGAAACAAAGACATTGCTCAGATCGAGTTGTAGGATTAGAACAAGAACAGAAATCTCTATTAGAAATTACTGAAAAAGAAAAAGTTCAAATAGACACGCTACAGAATGTTTTAGATACAGTCCAGCGTATTATGGATCCTTCACATGCTTTATCATTGAGACAAGTAGCAGATGTTTTTAAAGAATTACAAGATAAATATTTCGAAGAATATCTGTTACATGATTTAGCAGAATTAGCGCCCGGAATAGTCGGTCCGTTGATCACTTCAGCGTTAGTGAGCTGGTCGCCGTTGGCGACTCCGAATCAATATATTGAAGTATTCGAGCAATGGAAAGAGATTCTCGATCAACCGAAACACCGTGCGACATTGGCATCGAATTCGATAGGTTTAACTCCGTATGGAAATCTCGTTTGGAACACGTGGGTTCCTGTGATAAGAACCGTTGTTTCCACATGGACCCCACGGAACTGTTACCCATTGATCCAACTGCTGGATTTATGGAAGCACGTGGTTCCAAACGCAATAATTGAAAATTTACTCGAACAGACAATTTTACCGCAGATAAATACAGAAGTAGTTCAGTGGAATCCGTTAACGGACACGACGCCTATTCACGTTTGGATATTTCCGTGGATCCCTCTGATGGGACTCAGGATGCAAGAAAGTATATATCCTATCATCGAGGATAAACTCGGTGCAGCGTTAACGAGCTGGCATCCGTCGGATAGATCAGCTAAGCTGATGCTAGAGCCTTGGCAGGAGGCTATGTCGCCTGGCTCGTTCTCTGCATTCTTACATAAACATATTTTACCTAAACTACAAGTTTGTTTATCAAGTCTGGTAATTAATCCTCATCAACAGCATTTAGGTAGACATATTTTATACAATAAGGAAATGAAAGTAATACATAGAAGCAATATATTTATATATATTTGTATACGATCGGAAATAAATATACGTACATATGCGTATATATTCATATTATATATATATATGTACATATATTTATCGGTTAAACTTTTTCAATCGCATAAATTACAAAGCTGTAATATAAAGTTTTTTAATAAAATTTGTAATTTTCCAATAAATTATTTAAAACGGATTTCAATAGATGTGCAAATCAATTTTTTATTGAATTAAATCAACTTTATTTTTAAATTTAGTCATTAAATAGAGAATGAACAATGAGCAGTGATGATTTAAACAGAAGATCTAACAGGAAAAGGGATTTAATTAATTAATTTACATACTTATTATTTGGAAAACAACCGTTTTAAGTAACTAATTGAGTATCATGTTTTAGTTTCATGGAGTTGGGTAATGGATTGGTCAGATATGTTGAGTATGTCTGCAATGGCATTGTTATTGGAGAAATGTTTTCTGCAACGCTGGCTGCAAACATTAGCCCTCTGGTTGAATCAAGGTCCAGACTATACTCAAGTTACTGAGTGGTATACAGGATGGAAAGGAATGTTTTCTGAACAATTACTATCACAACCAAATATTAAAGGTCAGTATATAATCAGAGTGTGTATGTATTGATTTGATCAGTTACTGAATTTTTCAATAATTTTGTAGAATATTTTCGAAAAGCACTGGATATGATGAATCGTGCAGTCAGCCAACCATCTGGTCAACAACCTGGTGCTCTTGAAACTGTTTCATACCTCACGAATTTAGAAACTAGCATTCCACCTCCTCCACCTTTAATGAGCACTTCACGAGCTGAGGTTTGTTTTCATTTGAATTGAAGTTAATCATTTTTTTTATGAATGAAAATATTTAATTTATTTTATACAGAGTTTAGTACAAGCAGTCAGAACAGCTTCCCAAATACCACAAAGTTTTAAAGATCTTGTAGCGAAACGATGTGAAGAACGTGGAATTCTTTTTGTGCCAATAGCTAACAGATTCCGTGAAGCAAAACAAGTGTACAGAATAGGAAGCGGTTCGACACAGTGTTACATCGATAGGAATGTTGTCTTTGCAACAACTAACGGTGTTAATTGGGCACCTACGTCCCTCAATGACTTACTTGATATGGCTTAAATGCGATACAAAAAGAACTTAAAAAGATGAATTTGATAAGACTTAAAAATATGTAAGATGAATAATATAACAGAATGAATAAATATTTATTGTAGTAAAAACTAATACATGAGTTTCATTTTTAATTTATAAATTGAATAGCTCTAGAAATATTTAACATTTATAATAAAAAAATATACTAAAACATTCACTCCTGATAAAAAAAAAAAAATATTATATGAGATAATGTTTAATCAATAATGCTAAGATTTGTTCCCTTTTTTCTCTCTTGTAAATGTGCTTGTGTTATAAGAGAAAAGGGATTTCTATTTAAGAGGTCGTACGTTGATGTCAGCAAACTTAACACTATCGGATGAAATATTTTACTGCCGTTTGCAAATAAATCCAATCCCAACTCGAGTCCTGTACCGAAATCACACTCGTCTACAGCAATATTTGCCATTGTGATAACCGGTTGCAGTTTTGACAAAAGCCTATCTTTTTCATTTTCATCTTTTGCATCTGTTATTTCTTTTAAAAGTTTTTTTATCGTCGCTGAAAAACAATATTATCAATACATTTAAAGAAATATACATAAAAATTATACTTACAATCAGTTTCAATAAGAGTCCGATATCCAAGTTGTGTTTTCTTGTTATACGGTACGATGATTCCAGCTTTATTGAATGTTCTTGTGACAATTTTCGTGTTACGGCTTCTCATTTTTGTTGTCATCTGATCGAGAGTAAAAGAATGTTTCTTAGCCCAGTTGATAAGCTGCGTGCACAACTTTGTAATTTTAAGTTTTTTAAACGGATCACATTTCTTTTTATACGATTCTAAATATACACTACGATAAAAATTTCAATTAGAGATTTAAAACATGAACACTAAATAAAAATCATACTTTACAGCTCCGAAAAGATTTTCACCTATTTGATGTATTTCACAGTCATCTAAAGAGCAGTTGTTACTACCGACAAAAACCGGTTCGTCATCAGGTGAATCTCTGTAATATCCAATATGATAGCCAGTTTTATCATTTCCCTTAATCACAGTCTAAAATGTTCATAAACAACTTAGTTTCATATCAGTATAAAAAATATTTCTAGATATACTTACTTGGAATTCAGGTGGATCATAATAATACCTCCAATGTCTCAAAAAATCATCAGAACTTTTATTGCAATTTTTGAATTTTTTAGCTAATACATCAAAAGGTCCAACTAAGAGTAACTCACAGTCTTTAAATGCTGTTAACGGACTATTTGAGTTTAATGTTATGCAAAGTTCCCAAAATGAATAAAAATCTTTTGGCATTTTAACCAAAAATTTCTCTTTTATGAAATCTTCATCTGATAATAAACTAGAATCCTTGTCCGATACCTTTTTTTCATGAGAAGTAACATTCTTTTTCTCTTCTTCTGAAGATGCATCTTGAATGTCTGGTTGCTCAACATAATCAATTTCATCATTGGAACTATTCTGTTCCTCTGGAGCACTGTCTGAATCCGATATATTTTCAGTTTTGGTATCAGATGAACATTCAGCTTCCATTGAAACACCGTTGTCTGAATTCAATTTCAGTTTCTTATTTACATGTCTGATTCGTTCATCCTGAAATATTTTAAACAGATAATTGTACATTTAAATCAACTGAACAGAATGTGATTTAAATAAACCTTTGTTGCGATTTTCGGAGGATGTTTGTATTTTTGGCGATGGGGCGAATTTTTTTGGTAACATTTGTGCCCATATTTACACGCAGCACGAGAATCATTATCATATTCTGATTGATTAGCGCATTCGTACATCATTAATAATTATTGAATGACAATTTATATTTAACCTCTGTAATATTTATTATTTCGTCATTCCCGCCATTCGATGAAATCTGTTGTTAACTGAAGTACTTCAGAGTTTCTAAAACTATAAAGTACATTTAATAAATAATAATAATGATTTATCGATGATGGGTAAGTGAGTATGCATATAATACATTTCAAAAAGAATTTATATATATATATATATATTAGGTTGTACTACGAGGGTCGTTTGATAAGTATGGTAAAAAAGTAAGAAAAATTAAATTAATTTAATTAATTAATTAAAACTAAACTAAACTATTTTTTTTAAAATAATTTGACATTACAGAAAATATAAAATCTGTATACAAATATAATTCTATTTATAATTTGAATTAATTTTGCGTCTACTACAACGTTACGAAAAAGTTCTGCGATAAAGAAATTCAAATAAAAGTATAAATTATTCTACGCCGCTGGGCTTGTTGACCTATCTAAGTTCTCTTGTTAAACATTAAGCTCTGTATTGTTGCTTTGTATGGTATTTTATTAAACAATCTCCAAGATGCATCGTCGGCTTGTCGGGGCAAGTATCGCAGTAATATGTGGTTTGGTGTCTTTCGCTAGGCTTATTTCGTTGAGAGCAAACCTTACAATCCTTCTTAACTCCTGTTAGCATAACATGTAACTTCTCATTCAATCGGATTTCATCAAAACTGCAGGTCGAAGTAGAAGCTCGATCTCGTGTCTGGCGAAAATCTCCTCTCAATTGGCAAAGCAAAGTTTTTACATACTACAGATGAATAAGCGACCGTTCGTTTCTCTGCTTCTTTACTGATTTATAAAGAATATAAGAATTGATTGAACAGATCTCTAAACACCTAAACAATAGCTTTCGCCACCATTTCAAGGTCTTTCTTAAAAAACAGTATGTTGAGGCATATTGGTCAGCTCAATCAACACCGCCCATATATTTTTATAGTTGATGATAACATTGGGGTTTTTTTTACAGTAACCTCAATACCATCTAGTAAAATTCTTTGATGGTCACATCATACCAAGTTCGTCATATAGAATGCAATAATAGTGTCTTCCTTTCTAACTTCCTTGTAGCGTAATTATTACTTTCATGCACTATTTCATTAATTAGTTGATCGGTAAAAAATAACGTAAAAAAATCTAATGGTTCTTTTATGTCATAGAAATCAAACGAAATATTGTATAACGGTGATCACGTATCGCGTGAAACCGAATGGTGACCGAGAGTCACCACTCGAGTTGCCGCAACAAAATATGTGGTGACAGAGAGGCACCTCTCAAGTGCTAAGAGTTAATATATTATTAAATGAATATAAATTTAAATAGGCTTATGAGTTTCATTTTGAGTTGTTTTTTTGGTAACTTTTTACACATTTTTTCAAAATTAACAAATTATATTACGATAATTATTTCGATTATAATGGAAACATTTCTAATAAATACGTAAAAATATTCAAATTGTGATTATTGATGAATTTTCCACAGTAAAATATAAAATATCATTCTGTTTGAGTTTCATTTTAATTCACTGTAAGTAACAATGAAAAACAGTCGAAGAATAAAACAACTTATTAGTAAATAATTAATTTACGGACATTGTAATTAAAATCGTTTTTAACAATCAGACGCAACAATATTTATTGTTTAAACACTGTCACATGCAAGTGAAATTGCAATCGATGAAATTGTATTCAGAAATGATTACCAGAGTTAATTACTAAATCAATTTGTTTTAAAGGTATTGATTTTTCCATTATCTGTCTAAACTAAAATAATATCGAACGAATCATCGTACATCTGTCCCATAGGTGTACAATATATGTATATATATATACGAGTATATTATAGGTAATATAACATTATTGATCATATAGCGTGCAAAAAAACATAAATGAGCCACACTCTTATTTAAACCAAGTCAATGATCTGCGTCAGTGACAGAAACTGTACGTATTTTCGTCTCTGTCCGATCATCTGTAAACAGAGCTTGACAGCACTGTAGGTGGAACGGAGTGACAGTTCATAGGAAAACCTAGTACGTAGTTGACGTTTCGCCGGACTTGAAGTTTTTTCCGAAAATGTCTGAAGATCTGCCGACTGAATTCGATTTGATTGTAGTAGGAACAGGTAATACTGTGCCTGCACACAATCATCGCGCGCGTATCTAAACAATTTACGATTTTGACAGGGTTATCGGAATCAATAATAGCAGCAGCTGCCAGTCGTGTAGGTAGAAAAGTACTTCATGTCGATAGTAACGATTATTATGGAGGTTTGTGGGCATCGTTTAACTTCGAATCGATACAGAAGTTTATTAAACAGTGCGAGCTGAAAGACGATGGTACGGAAGTGCCGCCTCTTCAAGAAGATGGAGAGGTCGTGCTCAAGATGAACAATTCGTTGTCGATGATCGAGGACGTCGAGGAAAAGTGGTACATACCCGAGTACGTACATGTATTTGTTTTTCATGTTGATATTGGATTGATTTTGGACCGTTTTTCCTTTTCAGAAACGGAGCTTTAATTCCGGACGCGGCGCAAAAGGGAAAACTCACACAGACGAACATTCCCGAGCACGAGAATGAAGAGGAACACGTTTCAGATACAGCCGATGAGTTGAGATCGGAAAACACGTTAGATAGGATACAGAACGAGTGTTGGACGCAGGAGAAAATCAAACAGGAGTACCGGAAGTTTAACATCGACTTATCACCGAAAGTATGTGATATTTGTTTATTTATTACACGTTTGTGATTCCATATTCACGTAGTTATTCATATGTGTGTTTATATATTTTAAGAAAATAAAGAAAATTGTGAAGTAATTTTAATTAATTATACTGTAGTTAGTGTTAAAAAGAGATAGAATTAGGCGTGAACGTTATTACCCAATGAAAAGAGTTAAGGTCATATGAAAGAGCAAGAGTTAAAACAGGATAGAGAAGCATAGGTCGATTAGTGATATCTGTGGATTTTTCTATGACAGCAAATCTATTATGCTTTATAAAAGAATAATTTTTAAAATTTAATTTTCTGGTTTTTTATTTATTGTAAAAAAATATTTAAATATTTAAAATAAATTTATTAAAAAGTTTAGTTCAGCGATTTATGTTGTTCAAAGATATTTATATGTCGTTTAGGTATTTATTCAACATTTGATTATTTTTTTCAAATGTAGCTGCTGTATGCTCGCGGCTCACTTGTCGAGCTGTTAATATCATCGAACATAGCTCGTTACGCTGAATTCAGAAATGTGAGCCGGGTGTTGACGTGGGTGCCCGATTTAAAATTACAAGAAGTCCCTTGCTCTAGAGCGGATGTATTCGCAACTAAGCAAGTGTCTGTCGTTGAAAAACGGATGCTGATGAAACTTATTACGGATATAATGAACGAGGACAAAGATTGGGAACCGGAAGGCGTCGGGAATAAAAAGTTTGTCGAATTCTTAAACTCTTACAAAATCACACCTACGATTGTACATTACGTTCTGTATACGATGGCCGGATCGAATAAAGATACGCCGTTTGAAGAGGGTTTGTTGCGAACTAGGAAATTCTTACAGAGTCTCGGTAGGTACGGGAACACGCCGTTCTTATGGACGATGTACGGAAGTGGAGAGCTACCGCAGTGTTTCTGCAGGTGAGTTTTTTTATATTTACGATAATGAATGAACCGTACATTTTTGGTTTATTTAATAGGCTTTGTGCTGTGTTCGGCGGAACTTACTGCCTTAATAGAATGATCCATTCGATTTTATTGAAATCCGATGGACTTTGTTCTGGAATAATAATCGGTAACCAACGTATATCTGCTTTGAAAATAGTTATGTCTGTAGATAAAGCTCCTGTCGAATACGTTCCAAAGAATGAACAGACTGAAGCAATCTCCCGTGCTGTATTCGTTGTATCGAAGTAAGATTTTTGAATAAGTTATTTTAAAAACTAATTTTGTAATTTAAATTCTTTTATAGATCAATCAAAGATTCCGATAAAGAAAATTTGACACTGCTAAGGTTTCCACCAATTGAAGGGTTCCATCCTTGTACTGTAATTGAAGTAGGTCCTGCTACGAGTGCATGCCCAAAAGATTTATGTAAGTTAAAGTAACCGTCGTCGTATAATTTAGTACGTTATTGGTTTTTCTCTTATAGATGTTTTACACATGTTTACGAAGAAACAGAAGTCGGCTAAGGAAGATTTAGCACCCTATGTAGAAAAGTTACTTAATACACAACCAGTTAACTGGTCTGCTAGTCAAAGCACCCAAACCGATTGCCATGAAACTCGAGAAGAAGCGAAATGTGATTTACCTCAGGTACTCTGGTCTCTTTATTACAGTGTGCCAGATTTTAGTCAGGAGAATTTAAGAAAGACTGCACCAGAAAATATATATCTTTGCGCCGGACCTGATTTTGAACTTGACTTTGAGTTTGCTGTCAAACAGGTATGTTTTTTTTTTTTATTTTATAAAAATATATTAATTATGAAAACTTATATTTGTAACACGTTGGCAGGCAAAAGAGATTTTCACAGATATGTACCCAGATGATGAATTTTTACCACGAGCTCCTGATCCAGAAGAGATAGTTCTCGAAGGAGAAGAATGCACCGAAGCAAATGAAAATGCACAAGAAAACGATATGGAATCTGAACTGAAGGAAATATTGGAAGCGGAAGAAGTACACGATGTTCTCGAAGATGAAGTAAAAGATGTAATACAGGGTGAAGAGGTCAAGGAATGAGAATGATAACTTCATTACATTACCAATAGTGATATAAAGAGAGCTTTAAGAATGCTTGAAAATTGCTTCATGTTTTTGTATAAAGAAATTATCCAAGAAAATTTGTATGCCTTTCTGGCCTTCATAATAATCTTATGTATAGCTAAGTGTAGCATTTTTATCAATTAATTTATATTTATAAATGTAATTGTTAATTTGAAAAATGATTGAAAACCTAAAGTAGTTTTTACTTAGCTTTTTACTCAAACAGGTGGTGCATCAAGTCCTTCTGATCTGTTATATTTATTTTTTTTAAAAAAAATCATGCATAAAACGAAAACATTTACATAATTTTCTTTGAATTTTCAGCTTAATATTTAAATTGTAATTAAAAAAATATAAAGAAATTTAATATGCCGATATTTTAAATGTAACTATATTGCAAGAATGATTTTTTGATGTGACTATTATTAATGTATTTGGTGAAATATCAATAATAAACACATCTGTATTAATATTCCTTCTTTTCTTTTGACCTTTTCATCTTCATTCTGTTAATTCTTAAAAGCAGTCAGTTAAGAAATCATTTAAATCAGCATGGAAATATTGCTGAATGTTATTTATTGTGAAATTAAATACTATGAAACAAACTAGGCCGATTACATAATTCAATATAATCAGAATATAACAAAAACAAGTAATATTTTTAACAATACAATTTCAATGCAAGTTTTTTATAGTTCAATATTGAGGCATGGAACTGATTTAACAGTTACTTGACCTAATTTCGTATTGCAAATAGAATAATGGAACTTATCCATGCCGTGGCACGCTGCACCGTGATTGCCTATCATGTCGACCGCGATCACGCCTCCAAAGAAGTTAGAGTATTTACTAGCGATTCTTTTGATCGCCGTGTTCGCTGCATCTGTCGGAGTCGCACCTTTCCGCATCTCCTCGACAGCCAGAAAACTTAAAGAGAAACCGATTTTAATTTACAAATACATTATATCGGCGGTATCATTTACACTTTACCTAGGCAAAAACCTTAACATAATATCTCCGTCTCCTGTAGCAGCTGCACCTCCCACACTATTATCAGCATAAGCACCAGCTCCAGGGATCGGTGAATCTCCTACACGTCTGAAATATTTAATAATACAAATAGATTACGATGAATTTTTTTTAAAAAAATATTTATTTACCCCGGAATTTTATACTTTGCACCGTTTGTAGACGTACCAGCTGCAATATTGTTCTGAGAATCTATAATTACCATACCGATAGTGTCGTGGTTCTTTTCATTAAACATATCTTCATTATAATTCTTAACGGGTTTTCGTGTCTTTATCGGTCTGTACGGTCCGCATTGAAGTTTAGGATCCGGCTTGACGTTCTGATAAGAAGAATCACTTTACATTTACAAAGAGACAGATTATAATCTTACATTTACCATCCAAAAGTTCGGTTGGCATTTCTTCTCTTTCCATTTTTTCCACATAGTTTGAGAATAGTTCGATGACAAAGACTCCTCTTTGAAGCCCATCTTTTTTGCAAACTCCGTTGCTTGATCTCCAGACAACAACGAGTGCGACGTATAATCGAGTACGTGTCTCGCGACCGATATAGCGTTTTTGATACGTCTCAGGTTCGCCACGGCGCCGACGTTCATCGTCTTGCCATCCATGATGAGCGCTTCGACGGTCGTTTCCCCATTTTCGTCCGGACTGCCGCCATAGCCGACAGTGTAATCGCACTGATCCCTTTCACATACCCGGCATCCGAGTTCGATCGATTCCACAGCGGAATATTTTTGAAAATAGACACTTTCCCAGGCTGAAAACATTCAATCGATACACGTTCTTTCGTATGACCCGAATGAATTCTAACGAATTGTTACACCTTTGTTTGTTGCATTGACGAACGGCCACGTCGTCACAACAATCGGTACGCTGGTCGTAGCCGAAACCCAGGAACTGTAGCGGTGCGATAGTTTTATGACGAATATTGCGTACAATAAACCCCAAACGCAGATCGAACCCATGATAATGTATATAATATTCCTTGTTTTTTTATATCTAAATGTCATTTATCTTTGCATTACGTGTTTATTTCTCGTCGGTTATATTTATTTTGACAACAATCGATCCGTTGCCTTTCTATGCCACCGATTCGAGTTTATATTCCCGCATTTTTTGACTACCAACCCACACTAGCTGTCAATCGGAACTGTATTTGTCAATAAAGTCAATACGCGAGCACGTGTTATCAAAACGAAAAATTCCTTCTCTTATCAATGTTCAATAATTACAAAAACATGTGAGTGATCGCTCCAAACAAACAAATGATTAAATACAGATAATATCAATATTTATTTAAATCGATCGAGCTTACTTGTTCACGTTCATAACAAATGATATAATGGATAATGATTATTACGAGTTGCTCGGCTGTGATTCGAGTGCAACGTACGATGAATTAAAAAGGTCATATCAGAATTTAATAAAAAAATATCATCCCGATAAAAGCGTCGAGGGTACAACCGACGAGAAGTTCATCGAGATAGACGAAGCGTGGAAAGTTTTACGAGATTCGCATTCGAGAAGAGTGTACGATGCGCAATTGATGCAGAGGAAAAACGAAGAGCATGTAATTTATGCAGAGGTGGACTTGGACGAGCTGAATTTTGTAAAAGAAGAACGTATTTACACGTACAGTTGTCGATGCGGAGGTACTTATTTAGTGAATAACGAAGATAACGACGAATCTTTGGTAGTGCAGTGTGACGAGTGTTCTTTGTGTCTGCTTGTTAATTTCAATAAACGATGAACACTTCCAGAGCTATTTTTGTATCTACTGTAAATAAAGATTATTTATTTTAATAAGTATGGCATTAATTTTTCCAATAAGAATATAGAATTTTAGAGAAAATTCATATATTTTTGTTGAATTTCGAAACTTTTCACAATTAATTATCACCCTAAATACCATAATATGTTATAAACTGTTCAATAATCGCTTATTGCTTATTTTGTTGTCTATAACAACAATGGACTAATGCGCATTTCAATGACGATGTCGTCATCGTCAGAGCCAGAACAGATTTTGTCATAAAATATAAATTGTTTAAATCTACAGTGAATCAAAGTGAAATTCATACGACATGATATTTTATAACTTTAATGTGGAAAATTCATTAACAATCATAATTAGAATATTATTATGTCTTTTATGTATTTATTAGAAATGTTTCCATTATAAATGAAATAATTAAGGGGGTATTCTAGTCTAGACGCACGAATTTTAGATGTTTTTTCGGGCGCTATAAAAAAAAAACCAACAAATATTTTTACTATCCATTTTTTATCAGTTATTTATTGACATTTTAAGAGTATAAAAAAGTATTATTAAAAACAAAAAATTCAAAATTGAAAAAGGTACAGGCTGGAAAAGGGGGGGCTCGAAAAAAAGGTGTCTCTTGGTTGACGTGGTACCAATCCTTCTGGTCATTTGAAACAATTTTTTTTTGAAATTATTGAAAAAGAAGGTTGTAGTAGTATCCTCGCCTAGGGAAATTAAAAATTTTTTTTTCGCAAAATGGCGGCAGTGTGAAAAAACAGTCATTTTTTGCCCTATTTTTTCAACTTTCGGAATTTTTTAAAAATAGTAAAAAACAAAATTTTCAAAAAATTCTAGGCTGGGGCAATCACTGTTATATTGAGAAGCTCTGTACCAAATTTCAAGTAAATTGGTCCAATAGAACTTGATATATCACGACAATCGTGTTGAAAAAAGTAATTTCGAGAAAAACGCGTTTAAAGTTTAGAGTCGAGTTTAGACCGGATTGGTTAGCGCGTCACAAAAATAGCTATAACTTCGAAAATAATTCGAATTTCGAAAAATCCTCTTAAGGACATATTCTTAAAGGTCTAAACTTTGAAAATATGCAAAAAAAATCGATTTTTTCGAAATTCTAGACTAGAATAACCCCTTAACGATTCTTACATTCTTCTCTAAATTGGTTTTATTTATTTTTCATTCGCTATTGTTGAACTTTTCAATATTCCCACACAAATGTGAATATTTCAACAGTTGGTAACCGTTTTTCTTATCGATAGTATTCTGTGTGACATCGTCTCGACGATTTCTATGGAAATGACTCTTTCTATTGCTTAATGTCGACGTAGCTGTCATACGTTATTGACTTGTACAATGGATATGGACGCTTTCGGCGATAATTTCGATCAGGTTGAGGTCGATCCTGCCGCCGAATTCTTAGCTCGGGAGCAAGATCAGCTCGCTGGTCTCGAAGATGAAATCAAACCGGTGACAGCTACAATTACACAATCGGCCAACGAAGGTATTTAAACGATTTTTTTCTACCCAATTGAACTTTATTGGTTAGTAAGTCATATAGGGGCGTACACGCCGATATGACTGTATTTAATATGTACGGGTTTATTGAAAGAAACGATGATATTTTTGGATAGAAAATGACGAAATATGTATCTAACGTCTCGGTTGCGATAAAACGATCTCTAGAATCGGTTTGTTTTCATTTTTATGGAAATAGTCGGTGTTCAATGTACGTTATCAAAAACATATTTTTATTGATAAATATGAAATAACGAACGAATTGTCGAATATTCGTTTGTTCTATTCGCCAGTTACGCTGTTCCCGATTATTTTTTTTATTCTGTTGTACGGTGTGTAGTTGTTTTATTTCGTTAAATGTTTATTTTTATAGGTCTAATGACTTCTTTTAATGATGTAGTGAACAGTCCATACGTAATCAATAATAATTTATATAGTAAGTAAATATCCTTTGGCTGCTTTTTGCCAGCTTTGCGTGAGAGTAAACGGTCTGTTTATTGAGAAGCTTTTGTTTGTTAAGACTAACCTAGATGACAGATAAAGTCCTAATGGTGTAAACTTGTGATGGTTGTTGCTTTTGTACAGTTTGATAGCTCGGTGCATTGTTTAGTAAGTTTTGGAACTTACTTAAAGTATCTGTAAGTTACAAATATATTGACCTACTTTGAGCAGATCTTTTATGTTCATTTGAACAGCCAGTTATTTTCTTTTATTGTTGTATTGAATGTTTTGGAGTTTAATAGTGTGTTTAATCTTAATTCAGTGACTGATTTACATGTTTTTGTACAATTAGTCTTTAAATTCATAATGATAAAAAGACAATAGATAAAAAAAGCATAACGACAAATATAATATTATAAATAATAATATATTGTAGTATTGGTAGAATTTATTTATTTTGCATTAATAGTTGGTTTAAAGAGTGACAATTTTTTAAAAGCATGTTTTAAAATTGGTTAGTTTTTTTAAAAAAAGGTGATTCATTATGGAAAGTACTGATTTCATTGAGACAATATTTGAATATTGAGGAAATTATTTTTTAATAAAAAATACAGTAGTTGAAGAATTAAAATATATAATTTAAAACAAATATAGGTGATTGAATGACAAGAAATCTGCAAATTGAAAAAATCAGTATATTTCTTGTCTGTTCTGAAATTTTAAAGTTTACTGAACACACTTTTTTATATTTGCTTTATTTTGCTTGTATAGTGAAGTTTCTATATGTTTAAGAATAGAAAAAAAAAGTTATTTATGAATCATAAAAAGGAAAAAAAATAAATATTTTTTATATGTAATAGGATTGGCTTACTCATTTTTCATGATTATATATTTTCATTGAAAATATCATTCTATTATTTTTTTTTTTTTATATAAAAAGAACCGTATTCAGTTGGTTTAAAAAATATTTTTCTGTTCTTAAAAAGTTAAAAAAAAAACAAAAAAAACTAATTGCGGTCATTCATTGCATTTGATTTTTAACATAGCTTGAATTATGATATTTATTTCTAAATATAATTAATATAAGAATAGATTTCGATGTGTAAAAAGTGTTGAATAAATGTCAATTTATGGCAAAACCCTATTCCTTTACGGTCTGTTGCTTGTTGAGTGTTTGTATTCAGGCATGGTTATTATTTGTTTCTTTGAACATAATCACACTCTCGCGATCTTCGCCGGGCTTTATGTGTTGCTTACTGTCCTGTAGATGATTCTCCAGTATCTGTTTCTGTCAAAGGAGAACATAATGGCAGTTTTGAAATGATTGACAATTTGGGTCAACCGGACGGTATTGAAACAATCAAAGTTTTTGGGTCGGGTAAGTACTTAGATTTTCAGATTACTTCATCATTCACTCATTTCATTTTTGAAAAGCTATTAAATGGATTTTTGAAAAATATAGGTTATATGGAAACAAGTTTTTTTGTTGAAACATTTATTTTGAAAGATGCCTACAGACATTAAATATCATTTATACATTTAATACATTAGTGTGTCATTATTAATACTGTTTGTACATTATAAATTTATTAATTCAGAGAATCCATCACCGCCATCTAAACTTATTGCTAGAGAAGAACCTGAAAAAATACGTAAATGGCGTGAAGAACAGAAAACACGTTTGGAACAAAAAGGTTATTATTTTATTAGAATTTATAGTTGTTATGTATTAAAATAATAATTAGTAAAGTAGGATGGATGGAAATCTGTTCTATTTTATATACACAGATTTATTATTGTTAGTATTAAAATATATATATACACTTATATATGTATATTTGTTAAAAGATGATTGTTATGTAGATGCTGATGAAGAAATGAAAAAGGAAGAGTGGCGTGAAATAGCGAAAAAGGAGTTGGAAGAATGGTATAAGCACCATGAAGAACAAATTGCCAAGACAAAAGCTACCAATAGGTATGTTTTTCATTATTTTTATATTTGAAAATTATGTAAGATGTTCATTTTTAGTATTTTGGTATGTATATAAGTGAACACTTTTCATATTTATAATATATTTAGATTTAAAAAACTATTACTTACAACAAACAATTGTCTTATAAACTTTATATAAAAAATTGTTTTCAAAATCGATTCCTTAGGTTATTTTTAATTTGATAATAAATACATATACTTTTTTCTGTTTTTGCAAATCTCTCAGAGAATCAGCCAAGTAAGTACAGAAGTGATATATTTCTTAGTGAGTGATGTTTTTTTTAATTGTTTATTTCTTATAGAAATGCTGAAAAACAGTTTGTAGCGGAAGTAGACGCGATCGAACCGGGTACCGAATGGGAGAGGATCGCAAAGCTCTGCGACTTTAATCCGAAAGCCAGCAAGACGAGTAAAGATGTGTCCCGCATGCGATCGATAATTCTTCAGCTGAAACAAAGCCCGCCAGTGCCAAAAGCTGCAACGGCATAAAATAACCGATGATATACCTGTACGTTATATATAGATTTATATATATATATTCCAGAATTATTTTTAGGCCTTGTAATATTAATAATAATAATAATAATTAAAGATAACAATAATTTAGTTGTGTTTATGCACTTAATGAAAGTAAGCAGTTAAAATTGTATTGTCCATGATAGTTGTTTTAATTTACACTTCTTTGAACCGTTCATCAGTGCGAGATCTGAAAATGTTTGAACTTGTGTTAGTCTGCTGTTATTAGATTCATTTCATTGGACTAGAAAAAATGTAAAAAATATGTAATCAGAGTGTTTTGTAACTTGTTTTGTCATCTTTCAATTAGAACAAACATATTGTACGATAGTTGTTTTCTGTCGCTGAATAATTTAATAGGAAATGTAATAATAAATTATATATATATATATATACTTGATTTAATAAGAACGAAATGATGTTCATAATTAGTGTATGAATATTGCAAGAAAATATACAAGATTAAACAGGCAACTAATGTATGCAGTGTTGTTACATATATATATTTTTTTTGTTCCTTTTACGAAATATGTGCAAAGAACCAGAGAAACTAAAATATAACAAGAAGCATCTGCAAATTATTATAATTTGTTTAGATAGATTTTTGATACTTGAACTATTCGATTTTTGTAAGTGCACAAAGTTTAAAAATGAGATTGTGTTGCGTTAATAAATTTAAAGCTATTTCATTTTTAGAAAAAAGAAGAAAAACAAATACTCAGACTGTATTTTAAATAAAAATTCAACATTGTTAATAAGTGTTGTTCTAATAGTGAACAATAAAGTTGTTGTTAATGACTAAAAGTGTCGATTCATTAACAAGTTTATAACAATTATTTTATTTTATTTCTTTTACAGGGAGTACGTTAATTTAGGAACAGTGATTAGAGCAGTATATAGAAAAAGTATACCTAAAATGTTTTCACAATTACAGCAAGTAAGAATTTCATTCAGTGGAAAATGTTCATCGATCAAATGAACAGATTTTTCAGTTATTTTAGAACAATTGTCCATCTTTATTTCACGCATGCTAGCAGCACATTTTCCTCTTACCAGTTTTTCAATTCCATAATCACTTATCTAAATATAGTAAATTATAAATGTATGTGTACACATATAAAATGTTCATTTCCATTACCTGTGAAAATGAAATATTTAAACATTGTAAATGTTCTAAATGATTGGCTATTGCAATCAATGAACGGTCTGATACTGTACTACAACCTCCTACGTCGAGTTGTTTTAATGAAGTGCAATTTGTGCATAACGATTCTATTACACCATCAGAAACAATATCTGAATGATGCATTTCAAATATCAGTAAGTCTTTAAAATATTTAAAAATTTCTGCAAGATCTATAAAATACAAACAGTTTTGCGGTCGTCACTGACATTCATAAAATTTAAATTCAGT
Source organism: Neoneuromus ignobilis (assembly GCA_029203775.1). Classification (NCBI taxonomy): domain Eukaryota; kingdom Metazoa; phylum Arthropoda; class Insecta; order Megaloptera; family Corydalidae; genus Neoneuromus; species Neoneuromus ignobilis. The sequence continues at coordinate 60,086,050 of CP092088.1, read as the reverse complement.
GTTTATATTTTTATAATAAAAATAATTGCAATTTGTATACCATCGGAAGATATATTTTCTGTTTTGAATAAAATAAGTCTTTGTAATTTAGTACAGATCGAAATAGCTTGTAAAATATCTTTATTTATAACTATATTGGAAAAATCGATTTCTAACGTCTGTGGATGCAACAATGATTTCAAAACTTCATCTCTGTGCAAATTGAACGGAGTGGGAACATTCAGCAATCGCTTTAAAATGATATCTTTTACATTTTGTGGCATATACTTGAAGTAATGCCTGTATTCTTCGATATTTTCTTGTATAGTTTCTATACATCTGAATAAAAATTCAATTTACATTTCACATATCGTGAAACTATAACAGAGAGCTTAGGTTATACCTCAAGAAGAGTGATGTGGAGAGCATGTAGCATGTATTCATGTTTTTTATCATTATAATCTATAGTTTCACGTAATTAATAACGAGCGATATTTTAAAAAGAAACTTTTACGACGATAAATCAAAAATACAATATTTTTAATAATTTTCGTTATGCGACCACGTCTCTGAAACTGTAGATAAGGTAGAAATCCTGCATAACATCCTTATCTAAATTCTGTTGTAACATTTTAAATATTTGTTTCATTTTTTCTTCGCTAATATAAATATTAAAAACATGGCAGATTTATATAGCGGAGATTATTCGTCGAGTTCAAGTAAAGGAGGCGATTCGGAGTTACAGGAATTTTTAATGGCAGAGAAACAGAAGGCTCAGTTCCAAGCACAGGTGAGGTTATGAAACGTGCTTCACCGCTTAATAATATAAGAGTATATCTAATTTGTATATTTCGATTTTTGTAGATTCATGAATTCAACGAATATTGTTGGGACAAATGTATAGATAAACCGGGCAGTAAACTTGATAGTAAAACAGAAACTTGTATTAATAACTGTGTTAATAGATTTATTGATGTTTCTTTACTGATCACGAAACGGTTTGCACAGATACTTCAAAAAAACGGCGGAATGTAAATATTGCTCTAGATATATTGATTAGATTTTTAGTTTGTGTTTTTATTGTACTGTATATGTAATAAATTTCATTGTTATTTAAATAGATTTTACTTTATGTGGACAAACCCCGACACGTATTTATTCAAAATATGAATTTTTCTACATGCATCTTTATAAAAGATCGTATATGTTTTTTGTATATACGTTTAAGTTTATATGACAAATTTGTCTCAAAAATTTTGTTCATTATTCATGTATTTATTGTCTTTCTTTAAATGTTATTTTTTATTACTAACCAGAATTTTAAATTTCATTTTTATATGTCATACATAGTTAAACTAACTCTGGGAACTAAGGTGTTAAAAAAAAATTATGTTAAATATCTAATACAATTATTTTCACTATATAAAAAAATAGCTAATAAATTTAGATAACTATTAATGGCAGTTACGATAAGTTAAGAGCCTAAATTTATATAAAATATTTAAAATGGGTCAATAAGAAGTATGTTATGTTTTATAACAATAATATTACATTTTATTTCTGATTTATCAGTAATAATTAACTGGATATTGGCTAGGACGTTTTATTTTATATGTTATTTGGTTTTTTTCCTCATTTATTCTGGTTTATTCAAACATATTTTAAAAGCAAGATCTTTGACCCTTTAAATAACATAAAAGCAGTCTTTCTTTAGTAGTATTTTTTTGCCTAGAAATTGAAGAATTTTCATGTGAATAGGATCTTCAGATTGTGTGAAATAAGGTAAAAGGTTGATGAACAAAAAAAATTATATAAAATTGTGACTTAAAAATAGGTAAAAACTTTTTGAACTCTGAATAAAAATATAGCTTTTTTTGGACAATTTTCTTGCAATTGTTGTTATGAGATTTTTTTATTCTTCTAATGTAATCAAACGATAATGAAAATATATTCTTGAGAATATTTTTTACTTCTTAGGATAAAAAAAAAATACATAAAATCAATGTATAAATATATATATTGAATTATGATTTTAATAAAACTACATTTTTTAGTTTTAAATTCCGTTTTTTTTAAATAATGTTCTTTTGTATAAAAAACTTTCTTCTATATATATTTGATTTATTTTCTTAAACATTAGGTCAGTCAGATAAAAAATTGAATCATACACCCAAATCATAGTTAATCAAAATGATTCAAATTATTTTCTCAGAGTATTAACACGTTTGGTCTCTCATTTTCGAGTGTTGAGCATGAGACTGACAACCTCATTTTGTAAAAAAATAACTGTCGAAAAGCTCTGACAAGTCTATTGAGTTGGTATTGTTAGAGTGGCCAGAGACTGAAAGAGTCTGTGGAGCCGACGATGATGATGATTAACACGTTGACTGCCACGTTTACAAAGTATTAACACAATGGGGGTATTCACACTAGTCAATATTCATACAGTATTCACGGCCCATTACCACTCGTCTCTCACGCTCTTACCCGAAAACTAATTTTTTTAGGTGGGGGAATTTGACGATAAGAGGGTGTGAGACGAGCGGTAATGGGCGTGAATACTGTGTGAATGTTGACTAGTGTGAATACCCCCATTGACTGTCATCTTTGGACAATGTGTAAATTTATTTGTGTTTTGATGATAGTATGGTCATCAAAACGTACATCAGATTTTTAAACGAATAAAAGTGAACAATAAATGATTATTGAACATTTTTATAAAACTTTATGGTTTTGTGGTTATGAGTTATTTGCCTTAAATCGAAATGGCTACAGTATTAATGTATACGGATATTAAATAGAAACAGTAAAGCGTCGTTAAAATAATACACTAGATTTATTAAAACAGAAATTATTTAACATATTTTCCACGGTATTCTTAAAATATAACCGAAGCGCAATGAAATATATAGGATGGTCTAAATAAGACTAAAGAGTTTAGACATTTATTTTCTCATCATTTATATTTATCCTTCAGTCTCATTTAGACATCTTATAAGAGTTCCTGAACATTTCCACTTATTACTAGATTATTATTGTCCTCTGGCGATGATGGTAACGTCATCGAAATGCGCATTAACCTATTGTTATAGACAACAAAGTGAATAATAAATGATTATTGAACATTTTATAATATCTTGTGGCTTTGGTGGGTTGATAATTCATTTTTGTAAAAATGTTCAGTTTTATTTATTTATTAGAAAATAACTAAAACAGCGCTGAATAACTTAAGTTTGAGCAAGTGTGCTGTGGCAATTAAATAACAACAATTGCAACACTTAAGGGGGTATTCTAGTCTAGACGCACGAATTTTAGGTGTTTTTTCGGGCACTATAAAAAAAACCAACAAATATTTTTACTATCCATTTTTTATCAGTTATTTATTGACATTTTAAGAGTATAAAAAAGTATTATTAAAAACAAAAAAATCAAAATTGAAAAAGGTACAGGCTGGCAAAGTGGGGGCTCCAAAAAAATGGTGTCTCCTGGTTGACGTGGTTCCAACTCTTCCGGTCATTTGAAACAATTTTTTTTTTGAAATTATTGAAAAAGAAGGTTGTAGTAGTATCCCCGCCTAGGGAAATTAAAAAAAATTTTTTTCGCAAAATGGCGGCAATGTGAAAAAACAGTCATTTTTTTGCCCTATTTTTTTCAACTTTCGGAATTTTTTAAAAATAGTAAAAAACAAAATTTTCAAAAAATCCTAAGCGAGGAAAATTACTGTTATATTGAGAAGCTATGTACCAAATTTCAAGTAAATCGGTCCATTAAAACTTGAGATATCACGTCAACCGTGTCGAAAAAAGTAGTTTTGAGAAAAACGCGTTTAAAGTTGATTCGTTCCGGCCAGACCGGATTAGTTGGCGCGTTACAAAAATAGCTATAACTCCGAAAATAATTCGAATTTCGAAAAATCCTCTTAAGGACACATTCTAAAGGTTTAAAATTTGTAAATATGCAAAAAATCGATTTTTTTTCGAAATTCTAGACTAGAATGCCCCCTTAAACACAAATGAATTATCATCTAAACGTCATAAAGTATTATAAAAATGTTCAGTAAGTACTTATTAATTTTTTTGGTTTAGAAATCGATGTGCATTTCGATGGCCATGGTATTATTGTCAGAGTGGAACGATTAATGGTTATTGAACAGTTTTATAATGTTTTTTTTTTTTTGGGCGATAATTAATTTGTGTTAATGTGTAGATGTAATTCGTTCACGTTTAAATCCTTCGTCATTGTCGTCTACGAATACAGGAGATTGAAAAAAGGAATCGGCCAACATAAATAACACACATGTTTATGTTTTATATGTATATATTTATAATAACATTAATTACTTTTTACATTTATTTATACAATAATATGAAACAATATTACAAATATGATCACAAAGGCCACTGCTGCAGTTATCTACTTCTATTTTAATAATATAATTTTATAATCACAGCATATTTGAGATTTCATTTTGTCGCGTGTTCGCGTATACGTTGAATTAAAGCGATAAACATAAACGAAAAATAATAGAAAGAAACACCGCAATGTGAAAATCGAACGTTCGCGTTGTTCGAAAAACGAAATATGTTCATGTCTCGTTACGTTTCACTCGACATATTTGGTTTTCGCGAATCGAACGGCTCTTCTCGTTCTCTCGTACGAGAAGAAAAGTGATTGTGAATAGAAAAGAGAAACAGAACAACAATACAACATATCGATAACGATCGTCGGACGCGGATGTGCGATTCGTCCGTTCGAAATACAAGAACAGAATGGAGGCGGTGCAATCGCCTCCCGCAACGAATGATTACGGCAACTATATATCTAAGCTTGAACTGAAATATAATACTTATGGCACATAAAAATACGATGCTTTTTTTCTTTTAATAATCACGTATATATATATAATATATATTACACATTTAGTAACTTTTAATTGCAACAAATATGAATTGAAACTCAATCGATATTCCAGTTCGGCGTAGATGAGAGTCGTCCGGTGCGACGAGATACATTTTTGTTTGCATTTATAAATATATATTTATGCGTTGTGTGCGAATAGGAAATCCGTTTATTTTTCCGCGCAGTACGATCGGAGTTCTTCGATAGAGCACGGCTTGTCGCAACATTCTTCCGTGATTCCTCCTCTCGGGTTACGTCTGAATTTTTTCGGGTACATTGCTGTCGCGCTCATTCGCGAACGGAATGGGAAATGTGGCGATATTCTCGAGAGTTCCATGAGGGCTTGGTCTTCTTGGTCGGATTGGTAGGCGTAATCAGGCTCGTAGTCTGGAACAATGGAGACGGGGTTAAGCAGAAATTGAATAATGGGTTTTGAGATTTAAAGAAACGAATGATATTCGAGGGTCGGCTGTCTCAGTGCAGTCAGTTCTGATTTGTAATTTTTATGTATCAATAAATATATAGCGTTATATTTTCGAGTTATTTCATTTTTCAATAAAGAAATCCTTTTTAACAAAACAACTCTGACGATGATGGCAATGCCATCGAAATGCTCATCAGCCGACATTGTTAAAAACAAAAAGTGAACAATAAGTGATTATTGAACATTTTATAATCATTGTGGTGTTGGGGATAGAAATTCATTTGTGTGAAAGAAATCATTAACTATTTATTATTATTTTTTTCAATTATAGAAACTGATTTTTTTGTTTTAGAATATATTTATGAATTTTCAATTATAGAAACTGATTTTGTTTTAGAATATATTTATGAAAACAAAGCTATAAATGTTTATTTAGAGTGACTTAAATGAATATGTATCTCAATTCATACATTTCATTTGAGCCATCTAGAGTCGGATTTAAGTGAAGATAGACCCTAGATTAGTAATGGCGAACCTATGACCCGCGGGTCAAACACTCACCCGCGAAGGGTTTTTAAATGACCTACGCGTTGATTTTTAGAAACTTATTTTTTATATCATAAAAGAGAGAACAGACAATTGAAATTATTACAAAATTAAAGTATGAATATTTTCAAGTTTTTCTGTTAACAAATTTTCGGCGTTTCCAAATTATTGGTACCCTCCCCCCTACAAGTGACGCCACTGACTTAGTGACCCACGGGCTAGTATTAAAAAAATAATGAACAAAATTTGACCCACTTCTCAAAAAGGTTCGCCATCACTGCCCTAGACTATTCCATTTGTGTGGCTTCTGACACTGCATGTGTAACAAAAGGTCTATGACAGTGTCAATCATATTATACATCTTAGCTGGAGGCCCTAGGCTTCAGCTTACCAAGCATATAGGTAAATGTGGCACTGAGACTATTTCATAGTTGCGAATATTAACCGTAAAATTAGTAAGATCAATTTTATTTTTGACAGACTTATTAAATAAGGAGTTTTATTGGTAAATTTGTATTTAGAGTTTAATCGAATCGAAACTGTTATAAATTCGGCTATTATTTTTTAAAAAAAACTTAATATAGTTAGTATTTTATAATCAAACTGTGAAAAAAATTTGTACAGGTCTGAAAGGCTCTGACGATGATGGCGTCGCCATCGAAATGCATCAGATTATATAATTATAAATAATAAGTGATTATTGAACACTTTCAATTATTGTGGTGTTGGGGTTAAAATTCATTTGTGTAAAGTGAGTCAACCACAGTTCCAAAACAACTAATGATTATTATAAATGAAATTTGGATTTTATATATATATATATATATATATATATATATATATATATATATATATATTTATAACTACTACTAGATCACATACGTACTTAATTTGTTTATATATTTTTTTGTTTATACAACCAAATATACATATGTGTCAAATTTGAGTGTAGTTAAATTGTTGAAATAGTTAAGCGAAATATATAAATGTTGTTTTATATTCAGTGATTGTATTTTTTGTCGATATGTGCATATTAATTCTATAAAATTATCAATAAATAAATATATTGGAGAAACAAGGTTATGTGTATACATTATGCTACCTAGTTGTTTTACTTATCATTTTTAAATTGTCTGATTTTTAATTAAATAAAACTTGATTTTTTATATTTATTTCATATAAAATGATTAGTTAAAGTATTATATAATTGATTTCATGATTATATTTTTTACAAATATATATATATATATATATTTGTACTATTCTTACACAAATGAATTTTAACCCCAACACTACAATAATTTAAAGTGTTCAATAATCATTTATTATATATAATTATATAATCTATAATTATATCGGCTGATGCATTTCGATGGCGACGTCATCATCGTCAGAGCCTTTCTTGTGTAAAGCGAATCAGCCACAGTTCCAAAACAACAAACAATTGTACTGTTCTTAGTTTGTTTATTAGTAACTACATTGTTTTGTTTCTTATGTTTGTCTATTAATTTTTGTTCAGTATTAAACGACATGAGTTTATATTTCTTTTCATCAGATCTACCAGTATGTACTAAAAATGTAAAAAGCGACTAAATTGGAGTTTAATTTAAACATATATTACTTATACCGAGTTTATATGTGATTCGTCTAGCCAGTTTACTAGCAACTATTAAACTTGTTCAGTGTAATTGGAAAAGAAATAAGTTTACTAGTTTAATTTTAGCTTAAAACAGGTATATACGGGTGATTTTATATGATACGTTCAAGTAAATTTACTAGTAGGTATAAAACTCGTCTCATGTGACTGAACTTGTTAGTTTGAATTTAATATAAAGTTGCGGTTATATGGGATAAATTTACGAAATTGTTTTAATAGTCGCATAAATTTCGAGATGAATTCTTGTTAAAATATTTGTTGTATGTGTTTGGCCAATAAGAGGTTTGTCCATCGTGAAACAGTCGTGTTATGGATTTTGAAAGTTGCTCAAATTCTCGATGAATGTTTTATCAAATCCAGAGACATAGAGCATATTTATGGTGCAAGAGTCGTTACCCTCTAGGGTAGATTTTTGGAGTATTGCTCGGACTCTTTTGAGCCGCAATTAAACAATAGTTTCATGTACCTGATTTTTTCGCATACATGTTGTTGAAGTTTCCTTTGCAGACTAGCGATATCTCGTTGGCTAAGTATTTGCCGCAAAGTTTTCTACTCTGTTGTTTGTTTTCTGGTCGGTAGTCTAGTTGTGCTTGTGCGAAAATACAGATGCAGGCAGCTGCTATTAATGTCCAATAAATGTTTCCCATCTGTAACAATTTTAATCGTTATATATATATATATATATATATATATATATATATATATATATATATATATATATATATATATATATGTATATATGTATATATATATTAAGAAAAATTGAAATTTTAAAAACAAAACAAAATATATTACTATTAGAATATCTAGAGTTGATAAAATAATTAGACAAAGTTTGTAGAATATAAATTGTAGCAAAAATTTATGCTTAACCATCAACACTCGGTGTTCAGAGGATCCGACGTGGGGTATTTTTGTACCCCGGCTTTTTATGAAGATTTGAAATATAACAATGGTGTATTTTAAACTGATATAATTGATAAAATCATGGGGTTTAAAAATACCCTACGACGGATGGATTGGGTTAATGTGTTTGTTTGCTTGAATAAATGAAATAAACCGAATATCAATTCGATATTTATGACGTTTGAGTATTTGATCAGTTATTTATGAATGAGATTACTAGGTTAGTAAATAAGGAGTGAGGTTATGTAATGAAAGTTTATTATTGTAAAAAGGAAAGGAGAATAAAATTTACTAACTAGATTTATAAACAAGGTGAAATACAAACAGATTCGTTGGTGTGGAATGGAAAAGAAGGTATTGGATCGATTGAAGTGGAATGTTTTGGAAGAGATCTTCATCCAGTAGTAGATAGAAATAGGCTGTTGTTGTTGATACACACACTCATACGCACATATCTGTGTATATGTGTCTGTATTATTTTGACCTATAAGATTAGAGGCAAATAGATCCATCCCAGTTATTGCGTAACACATAATGTATTTGTGAGAAAGAGACGTCGTTTAAATCACTGTAAGTACACACTGTATCTGTACTGGAATCTGTGTGTTTTTGTAATATTTGTGGACGTTGATTCATAGTTCCGTGACATCAAATTAAACAATCGAAAATAGTTTTTATTGTGACTGACAATTATTCTAGAGGTCAGAAAACTTCTGCGAATGTTTATATAAAACATTTATCGGAACGACGATAAATCCGGTCGAAAAACGGACACGACTGTTTCGGTCGAAGACGACGAAACGTCAGTTTATTTATTGCGAATTTAAGTTTTGTGTACACACACACACATAAATATCTACATATGTATGTATTTATGTATATGTGTATTTGCGAACGAATGCGGTAGATAAATAACGAAACAAACATCGCGTATCACGCGCGTACCACGCCGTCGTGTGGATTTCAGAGTTCAACATGTTGTAATGAACTTGATTTACAATTCGTAGTAAACAAATTTCGTTCGGCTCGATTTGAGCACACGCAAATGTTATACCTGATTGTGTGTGCGTGCGAACCGATTGTTTATGTATGTCGACATGTGATTAAGATCCGTGATCCGAACAAAAATATTTATCAAAAAAAAAAACAACAGAAAAAAATAACATATTGACTGGTTTACATAACGTCGAGATAAAATGGCTGGTCTCGTTTTCTCTTTCTTTGCGTTTTTTTCCCTATCGTCGATTGGTGTCGTTCTTGACGTTCAGAGCTTACTTTTGTTATTGTTATTCATTTGAAAACAATAACAAAAAATGGCGTTTCTATGAAACATGGCGTTTTTATGGATTGATTGTATATGGTCATCCACATGTGACGTCTAGATTTGTGTTTTATAAAAAAGAAACAAAAGAAACTATACACATGTTTCCCTATACACCACCATATATTCATTTTTCTTTTTAATGAAACACATATCTAGGCGTCACATTTGGATGATCCTATACCAAATGGGATTGATTTTGGAAGTTTTTCATTCGACTGACTTTCAGTCCACTCTGTATATATACAATTTAGAAATAGAAATCAATGTTGAACAATGTCGTCATTAAACATCTTGGCCTATATAATATGCTTTCGTTTAGAAATTTGTGTACAATTTGTATACACACACACACACATACACACACACACACACACACATATATATATATATATATATATGAGTATATAAATATGTGTAATGTATGCACATATCAGACAATAACAACTATAAATGTCATCTTTAACTCAAATAAATTATATTCAAATTCTGATTATACCGTCAACCTACAACTCGTCTAAGTTCATGCTGCATAAAAATGTGGCATGGATCATTATAAACGACCCACTTTACGTACGAACAGCAACAACGACGACAACAACAACAACAACGTAGTAAGAAACAAGCAAGTAGTAGTAAAAGTTAAACGGTGAGCCTTTTTTCCGTGTTGATCGGTGTTGCGGACGACGTTGCGTTCGTAATTGCCGCCTTGTTGCGTCGTCGTGCGTTCACACGTTTTGTTTTTTTTTCACGGCTGTCTAGATTCGACTGTCTTTTTTCAGATTCGTATTAATTATTGTAGATCGTATTTAGCTCATATATAGGGCCATCGAGATGTGACGCCTAGACTTGTGTTTTATTAAAAAGAAACATGTGTATAGGGAAACATGTGTATAAGGAAATATGTGTATAGGAAAACTTGTGTGTAGTTTCTTTTAATAAAACACAAATTTAGGTTTGACATTTGGATGATTATATATATATATATATATATATATATATATATATATATAGAGAGAGAGAGAGAGAGAGAGAGAGAGGATTGTCTCAAACGATTATTCAGTAAATTTGTATAGAAATGTGGAAAGAAAAAATGAATAGATATTATTTGTATACAATTAAATCCCATTTATAAGCTTATTTGACAATTGTTTGTTCTTGGAAAAAAATATTAAAAACAATAACTGGTCTGAGTTTGATTTTAAGAATTTTTTGTGTGTTTTGTGGGATTGTATCGAGTTATTTATTTCGAATTCGGAGAAATAGTTATTGTCGACATTTGTCAAAAATTAACAATAATAATTATAATAAATACAAGCAATACAGTTTGAGTCGGATTTAGATGAAAAAAGGCCTTAGGCTATTCAATTTGTGAGGTCTCTAATACTGCATTTGTAAGAAAGGTCTGTGACAGTGTCAAAAATATTTATTTTCACTGAACGTTTTTTTTTTAGATTTTGAGGCTTTAGGCGTTAGCCTGCCAAGCCTATAGGTAAATCCGGCACTAAGTGTAGTTTATGTAGAGCTTAAGTTTCTTTGACAAAGTTAGAGCCTCGAGACAGTAATGTTTTTTCGAGGTGAAGTTGTCAGTCCCATTCCCCTAATTTTGAAACTGCAGGGAATTTTCGACTGGGGATCGAACGTAGTTTTTTACATGACAGGCGGATATGCACGCATTATATATATATATATATATATATATATATATATATATATATATATATATATATCACCCGTTAGTTAGCTGTCAATAGATACAGATAATTGAAAAATGGAAGGTGCGTCTGGAGAATTATATTTGAATTTTAACAAAAATGAATTCGCGTTAAAAACAAACATTTGTATTGTATTTTTAAAAAAATCGATTACTTATTAGTTACCCCAAAAAGAAATCGTATAGACTTTATTGAATTACCAGGAAAATACTCGAGCATTAATTATAATCAACGTACGGTTCTTAGAATCTTCTAAATCGTTCGCATGCGCACAAACATTACATTTTCGCGATGATCGCGTTGCACTTGTTTAATTCCGATTGCATTGTTCGCACCCCGCGTCGCATTTGTTTCGTCAACATCCGTCCGTGCACGATGTGTCATACCGGCCGAAACATTCGACGCGAGCGAAACAATAACAAATAACGATCGTTAAAAAAACAGTCCAATTAAAATACCGCACGAATGCACATACACCGTATACATAATGGCTGTAAGCAAGTAAATCGCATTATAATATTTTAAATAAGAAAATTGCGAGCGCTCGGACTCGTGGTAATATGTTAATTGGGTATTTGTCGGTGAGACGACGTTGGAACGTCGGAATTAAATTTAACGTCGTTCATAATTGGAAGTATATTATGATTAATTGAAGTTACAGATTTTTACATTATCTCCGTTTTCAATTAGATTCCTTATGCGCGCACGTTCATTCGCCGTCAATGTCATAAAAATTTCGCTAATAAATGTAATTCGGATCATTTACATGTTTCGGATACGGAATGTTGTGTGTGTGTGTGAGGAACGCTGTTTGTTTAATCGGCGATTAGACGAGACAAATTTATCAGTTGTAATCGTTAATGTTTCAGGGACTTTTCGTCGTGTTGTGTAACAAATAATGTTGTTTATTAAAAAAAAGATATTAGAGATGTCCCAAGAAAGATATCCTAAATGCGTCGCAATAATTTATATATATATTTGCGATATGAAAAAATACTTTTTTATGTATGATTTATTGAAAAATAAGATCAAAAATATATTATTGAAATGAATTTATTTGGATAAAATAATTTAATATATTTGAAAGTTCGTCTATGTTTACAGATAAAATGATCTGATCTAGTAGTCATGAAAAATATACAATTTCAATTGTTTTCAATTATGGAAGAGAAATACCGATTGCGAATTGTTTTAATAATAGTGAAAGAATTGTTTGTATAAACCAGGCGGCTGGGTCATCTACTCGCTCCACTTATTTCTATTTGACAATAAACGGAGCATCATTATTTTTTAACTAGCAAGATATGCGTCGATAGATAATTGTAAAAAAAATAAATTTATTGTAAAAACGTATAGGTTTGCATATGAAATAATTTTCGGCTGAGATTGAATATTGTAATTTTGATTGAAGAATGTTTAGTGTTTTTAATCAGAATATAAAGACGATTTTTTCTGATTTGTAGAAAAATTAACATACAATTAATATAGTCAAAAATAAATTTTATATATATATATATATAACGTAAGAATGAAACAGAAACTGTTAACTGCCAGAGAACCATGGAAAGAATAATGTTAGGAATTTCCAAACTGGACCGAAAAACAAGTAAATGGATAAGAAAACAAACAAAAGTAATTGATATAATAGAGCAAGTTAAATCGTTGAAATGGACATGGGCAGGACATGTAGCGAGAAGAGAGGACAACAGATGGACGAAGATTATTACGGAATGGAGACCAAGAGATAAAAAGAGACCTAAAGGAAGACCACACCAAAGATGGAGAGATGAAATTGTGAAGTATTACGGAGGCCAAGGTTGGATGAAATTGGCCAGCGACAGGAAAGAATGGAAGAGGCTCGGAAAATTCTTCTTATGACGTTCGATGAGGCTTTCGCCCAGCTGTGGGCTATTTGTATAATATATATATATATATATATATATATATATATATATATATATATATATATACAATATATGAGGTTGTCCTGTGGTATTATCAGCAAAACTAAATAAACAGAAGGCAAAAATCAACGAAAACAAGATAAAGCCGGTTTAAGGACACCAATCGTATGTTGAAATATTAGGAAGAGCAAAAATATAAATCAAGTTCAATTCAAAATAATAAAAATTTGATTAAAAAAAATATGAACATATATGAGATAATTAAAATGTAGTATAAAGAGTTCATAGGTAAATTCAAATCTCGAAACGATTACGGTATCGCTGTAGATAAAGTGTCAAAAGTGACGCCACGTTTGGTCAATAAAGAAATTAGTTTGAAAAATTTGAACGGAAAAAAAATCTCGAACATTATCTCAGTAGGCCAACTGTAACGTTTCTTAATATAAATATAATAATAAACAATTGAAATATATCTTTTATACAATTAATGGATTTTCATAGCACTCTTTGACGGATTTGTGATTAGGAAAAAATGAATTTCAGTTTTTTTAAAAAAAAATAGAAAATGGATAATAAACAAATATAAAAAATGGAGACTGTAAACAAGTTTAATAATATTTTTTTTAATTCGTTTGTTGTTTTTTTTAAGTGAAGTTATATAATTTTATATTGAGAAAATTGTTTGAAGATTTTGTAATTTATTTTAAAAGCTAGAACGTGATAGCCATTCGATTAAGATTTAACTGTAAACATATTTGTTTCAAATGAAACAGTTGCTTCTTTTTCGGTTACAAAACCGAGTACGTTATCTAGTATCAAAAAAAAAATTGACGAAATATCGAAATCGTGTCAAGTATTTGGACCGTTCGATAAATGGTAAATTTATTCGAGTTCACAGTCGTGCCGTGTGTCAACATGTTCAAGAATGGAAATAAGACGGTCTTATGAATATAACAACACACCTGCTCATAGGTTGCACGCACTTCCGTTTCCGTTTCACAGATATGACCGAATTTCGACGAGACGCTGATCGAGTCACCGCGACACGCAAACAATTGAAACGAACCGTTCGTTTGTTGTGATTCGTACGGCGTTCACTTGTCAAACAAACAGATCAACGTACACTAGATCCATGACGTTTTCGAACGACGACTGTTGACCAATATCGAACGGCGGGAATATTTAAGTGGCGCACAATGCATTCATTGAACCAGTCGCGCGTCCGATTCGATTCGTCCGTTTGTCTCTTTGTCTGTGTTACGTTTTTCGATTTGGTCGAACGCGGGTCTCGACGATTCCGCACGCGAACCGTACGTACAAAGGACTCTAATCGAAATGCATGTGACACGATAACGAGAATATCTACAACTGAGAATAATGGCGATGGCGCAACACCGGTTTTGATTGAATTACAGACGAGATGACATTTAATTGAATGTTTACTGGCCGGTTCTAGAAAATTTCATGTCTTCGACTAACATTTGTTTGTTTGGTGCGCGCGTGAGCGGTCACGTGTCGTCGAAATTGGATTCTGTTTACAGGATAGCAAACAAACATCCATATGTATATATAGCTGTTTTTTTAAGCGCGATAGAAATTTCAATCGATTTCAATGTAAATTCTTGTCACGCTTAAAAAACATCTCTATCTCTCTATATATGTCACTGTAGTCATTGCTGACATATATAGATCGATGAGTAATCGAACGCGAATCAATTGCGGTCAGATTTCTTGCAACATTGATTTTTTTCCAGTAACACGAACTCCAGCCGTCTGTTTTATCGGGACTTTGACATAATTGATATGCGTTTGTAATATTTTTAACCATGTAATCGGCAGAGACACAGACGATTTTTCTATAATTAGTTCATTCGATATTTGAACAATATTTCGAAACTGCGTTAACAGTTAGTTACAAAAATTGATACGAACCTTTTTAGAATATCAGATTTGATGGTATGGGTTTTGATTAGGACTACTGAGTTTGATTGTTTTATCGTTTTTCATATTTAATCTAGATAGGCGTTGATTTGTGTTATTTGTTTTGAAAATCGTTTTTTGTTTTAATTGACAATTTATCTTTTTATATAATTTTCTTTTTTCGAGTCATTTTTTTTTCAAAATAAATTAGTCTATTTGTAACCGTCAGTAAATAGAAATCATGACAAATCGTAATAGACGACCGTATTTGTCCCAATAATTGGAGAAATGCAAATTAACAAGTCAGATATAGCAGATAGAAATTTTTTAAGACTTGGACTTGGTTGTAATGGATAAACAAATGTATTGGGTAAGGAGCAGGAATTCGAAGAAGCGTAGAGTAAAGAGAATTCGTGATAAAACAACATAAGTAACCGTGTTTGTCCCAGTAATTGAAGCAATACAAACTAACAATTCAGATATAGCAGATGATTGATATATTTTTCAACGACTAGAACTTGGATCAATGTTTCGGATAAGAAGCAAGAATTCTAAGAAACGTAAAGTAAAAAAAATCATGACAAAGTGTCATAGATGATCGTATTTACCCCAGTAATTGGAGAAATACAAATTAACAAGTTAGGTATAGCAGATTTTTGAAGGCTAGGATTTGATTGCAATAGTGAAAAAATGTTTTGGGTAAGAAGCAGGAATTCTCAGAAGCATCGAGTAAAGAGAAATCGTGATAAAACGTCATAGGTGATCGTGTTTGTCCCAGTAATTGGAACATTGCAACTTAATAAGTCAGATATAGTAAATGAAATATGAAGAAGCGTAACTGAGGTAGATCAGGGTTAGACAGTTGAATGGTCAATTGAATGTCTAAAACCGTAGCAAAAAGAAAGCAAATAGCGTTTGTCTACATTTTTAAATATTCAGTTTCACTTATTATTAATAACATAGAAGGCTTTGACTACTCATGTAATTGTTTCAATCTCAGCTTACTATGATATTTTTTGTTTTCATTTTAAACGTATGAGATAATATTTTTTTTTAATAATTTGGTGATAATTTGTAGCAAATTTTGGCGTTAATTCTCGAACGATTTAATTTTTATTTAATTTCACATATTCGAGTGGTTATTTTTTCAAGCGATTGATTGTTTTTTTTAATATAAATGAACCAGTCATCTCGACATCATATCATAGAAAAGTGTTCAGTAACCATTTATTTCACTAACACGCATTTCGATTACCATAAATTCATCGTTAGAGTGTTGGAATATATGAGCCGTTTATTTAGAAAGAGGGGCAAGTCCATTTTTGAAAAAAATGAAGATAATGGTAGTTATAGATAAAACTTATTATGATCTTTTTATCTGTAAACAATTTATAGTCAAAAAAATTCAGAATCCTAATATTTGGGAGATGGAAGTTTTAGCTCTTAACAGTATTGTAAATATGTTTATTTTGAAAGTGGTGCAAGTCCATCTTAGATTGAAATTATTTTTAACCGAATATATTACGGCAAAATTTAACTCCGGTTGCTGTTGTATGGTGAAGCAAATGTGGGTGTTTAACATCATGTCTGAAATGTAGGGTGTTTTTATCCCTTTTTTCAACCCAACCTTTTCAATTTTTTTCAACCCAACCTCTGGAGGAAGCGGTTTTAAAAAGAAGGAAAAATACCGATGGAGAAACTGTGAATTGGTTAAGTATATGCTGGATCAGATTTACAAGGGATGCACCATACAAAATGTTATACAAAACTTCGATAGAACGAGATGCTGAATTTAAAATTATCGATTTATCACCACAACGAGGAAGACCAAGTAATTTCGGAAATATAAAATTACCTTTTATGTATGGAAAAAGGAGATCTATTACATCTGACAAATATAAGGACATGATGGATTTATTACCATATATACCTCCCGTTCATCGTGAATATTTTAAAATGTTAAATCCTGAGTAAAATTCAATATAATTATACGTATAAAGTAAATGATTAA
>CP092088.1:59743768-60063768 GCA_029203775.1 Neoneuromus ignobilis | reverse complement strand
AAATATACTATGAAAATCCAATAATTTTAAAAAAATATATTACTGTTTTATCTTTTTAGCCATTTTTAATATTATTGTAGTATAAAAAATGTTCTTAAAATACTTTCTCATTTCGGTTAAAGAAACCCTTTTGTTTTATTTTTCCAATCGGGAATCAAATATCCTCTCCCAAATGACAATCAGTGATCAAGTCTAACCAATCAGTCGGTTTTAGTTTGTTATAGTGCATTCGATTACCGATCGGAAAAATGGGACAAGAGAAGTTTTTTAGCCGACATGAGAAGATAACCAATCTAAGGGAATAAATTTTGAATAAAGAATCCTTACCAACTTATCTGGTAAGACTGGTGTATATGATCAAGTATCAATAAATAGCAATATTCAATGAGACTTTCGGTTAGTACTGAGCTACCTAAAGCTGATATAATAACGATGATTATATAAATAAATAAATATTGATCAATAAATATTGATCAATAAATAGATAAATAAAATATAAATACAAAAAAAATGTCTGTTATTATTCAGTATCAATTAATTTTTATTATCGTTCGGAATCTAGACACCTTTGGATTAATTTTCAACTGTTTCGTAGTATGTCAATTTAAAAACAATCGCCGTCTCTGATCTCAGTTTGGATGTATTTTTTCTGTTTTGAATCACAAGAGAATTCGCTGTTAGTTTTCTATTTAAGAAAGATTTGATGTGAAAATTTCGTTTTCGAACTTTTCCGAATCTTTTCGAGAATTTTATGAAATATTAAAATGAACAAAAAATGGAAAAATATAGATTTTCTGGCAGACTTTTTGGATAAAACAAATTCAAAATCAGATTTGAATACACAAAGAAGTAAATAGTTTTCTAAACGTTTAATTTTTCATAACTGATTGACATTGTCAAACAAAGGCAAGTTTGGGTATCGACTAGTATGAATAGGGGGAGGAATTCCTTAGTCAATTTAAAAGACCGAAATTGAAAATTTCATTCATCCTAAATTATTTTGTTATTTTGGGCTACGTTAAAACAGATGAACCATTCTTCTAAATAACACAATGTTTCGTGAAATCGCCATCTCTGATCTGAGTTGTATGGGAGTGACTTTTCCAGTTTTTAATCATAAGAGAGTTTGTTTAAACATTTTAAAAAAATCGAAATTGAAAATTTCATCCATCTTGAATTATTGTGATATATTTGGTCATTTTAAAATAAACGAATTACTTATTATTTAATTTATTCTGCTGTAAAAACGTTTATTAATTATTTATACATATATTTGGAAACGTAGCTCTCTGATGATTATGGTTGGACTACTGAAATGCGTATCAGCGATTAAAGCGAGCGTTAAGTGATTGTTGAGCAATTTTATTAAATTTTGTGTTAGTGGTATAGGGTGGACCGGGTGAGACTGAAGGGTTTAGATAGACATTTATTTGTTTATTATCATTTATTTATCTTTAGTCGTTCAGAATCATTTGAGATGTCCTATATAAGCGATTGGTTTTTGTTAAAGTGTATTTACAGTAGTACCAAAACGAATAGTGATTCTGAATTGATTCGAAGTTTGAATCGGGTGTTTTTTTCGCGTGAACATATTTTCCAATCGACTCACCTTGAATGGTGCTATGAACCAAGCCGCGTCTCTGACAAATCGGCCGCGGCGTGACGACACGTTTGTTGGGACTCCGTGGTGCTGTCGAGGTCTCGCCGATCGTGCGAAACGTCGTACACAACACGAACGAACCGACTCGTCGTATCACAGTACGAACGCCGTGCGCAAAGACCGAACCGTGAACGATCGACGTACGTCCTCGCGTCTCGAACCGACGCACAATCGCCACGAAACCAAGCTCGGCACGCTCTCAGAACAATGCCAGGAGCATCTCCAAGAGCTAGCCGTTTGGAGATCGTGTGTTCGTGCGCGCGGATCGAATCCGTCCTGTGTGCGTTCGGTCGCAACCGCTCTCGGAGATACCGTTACGTAATCGGCTGGTCGTCGATCGGTCACCGAACGAGATCTACGACTGTACGGTCCGTGTTCCGTACATGTGAACCGTACGTCTTCCGATACACGTGAACAATGGCGATGGATCTCGTGTCTCTTATGAAGAAAACGTCGGGCGCGCACGCACACATACACACGGCACAGAAACGAACACACGATGTCGACCCATTAATTGGTAACGTGTCGTCCCTTCGCCGCGCTCGTGTTCTGCCATCATCATCAAAGACGCGGCCGTCGTGTCGAGTACGATGCAATCATGAAATCATTACCTTTGCGCGCATACGTATGTGTACATCCAGTCATCCGGCTCTCTCATTCTCTCTCTTCATTTATATGAATGTACAATATTTATCAAAATGAATAATGAGCGTGGAAGTACGTCCGTTATTTGCAATCAGGAATAACACATGACTGACTTCCAAAAGACAGATTTTGATTATTGGTTTTTTCGAAATCGTGGAATTTACTCTAACACAAATGCCATATATCTTTTAGAATTTGGGTAATCGTCTTGTATATTTGGAATAATATGTGATTTTAACATTTGTTTGCTTTTAGTTTATATCTAGTTTGAAGGATGTGACGTTTTTAAATTTCAATTTGTGTTTAAGACAGATTTTGTTTTTTCCATTGTTTCTCTTGTTTCTCGAAATTTAAAAACCCTATCATAGTATAAAAATTTTGTTGAAAAATTTCGTAGAAATAGCCTTGGTGAAGGAAAATAGCCATCTTTGATGACATCATATTCTTGATTGCTTTTTGTTTTTTTGGTCGCCATTACATAATGACATTTGTCTACTTATTGTCATCTCGTTTTGTTATGTGTTCTACCCATGTTCCTTTCAGTGATTTTACTTGTTTTAATACATCAATATATATATATATATATATATATATATATATATATATATATATATGTAAATATGGGTTTTTAATAAAAATGTCTATAACCTCTTTCAGACGAAGATCAACCTCACTCACTCTCGCTATACTCTGTTTTCGCAGATGAAGTTCTAACAACCGAGTAAGCACTGAGATAAAAGCAAAAATGTTTCTCTTTTGGTCAATTTTATTTTTAGAGTAAAGAAACTAACTAAGACTAAGTATATTTTCTTGTTCTTGAGGAAAGAAATATCTTTTAAAGACGGATGAAATTTCCTAAATATCAGTGGCATAGAATGTAGAAGAAAACAGGAGATCACTGCATTAAAGATCTCCATGGATTCGCTTATTTAACTTATAGTTTTAAAGATTTTTGGAGAATTATAGTTCTAAAGAGACTACTACATTAAAGATTCCTATCAAATTATTTCAGTAAACTAATGACTGATGGTTTTTGGAGAGCTATTAGTTCCAATTAATATAACGATTGAGGATTACAGAAGGTATGTATTATAAAAGACTTTATGATTAGTATTTTGAACTTTTTTCCATTATAAGATTTGAGGAGTAATTCAAGGAAGACTTGAAAGAATAATCAGTATAAAGGAGTAAATGCAAATAATCCCAACTATACAATTCAGTCGAATATTGGCATATTTCAAAAAATATATTTTATTGAAATACAAATGTTTTGTTCTTATTTTTTGTCATTTGCCACTGAAATTTTGATATTTTTTTAGTTAGATTTAGTCTAAGCATGAAAAATAATTACTGAGTTATTTTTAATATAATTTTTTTAAAATACAAATGAGTTTTCATCCCCAATTATTAAGTGTTTAATAATCATTTAATTTTTAATTTGAATTTTTTTTCCTTGTGAAGTTTGGTCAAGTTGCAGCGATTTATTTTATTTATTATTTAATGGAATATGATCGAGCAACCGTTTTAATTTGTTTTGAAAACAAGTGAATTAGACATTTTGTGTCAAAACTTTGACAACTGGTGGCAGCCATGTTTGATTTTTGTTTTAAGCTCATTTTGACATTTCAACTCAGTATAGTTTAGCAAATTATCATGGAACGTTTAACACTTCAACAACACTTAGAAATTGTAAAAACTTCAATAGATTTATTGAAACAAAAGGTGATTGAATCCATTATTTCACGAAATGGACTCATCAATTGGCCACCAAGATCATGTGATATAACTCCATTGGTTATTTTCTGTGGAGTTACGTGAAATCGTTGTTTTATGCTGATAAATCACAAACAACAGAAGCATTAAAAATAAATATTGAACGTTTAATTTATGAAATTGGACAACAATTATGTGAAAGAGTGACTAAAAATTTGACTAAATGAATGCACTATGGTGGTCATACGAGTGAAATTGTATTCTATCATTAATGCCATAGAATTTGCTTGAAAATAAAATAAATAAATAACTGATGAAGTAAATACTTTTTGTTTTATTTTCATTTAAACTTCTGAAGCGCTTATTGGAAAACCCTATATAATAAGAACGTAAACAAATTCCATTAACTTCATAAAAATCACTGCTCTTAGAATTCACTCTCAAAGCTCGTGCAACTCCGGTACATAATTGCGTGATACACATGTTCTATAAATAAGCCATATAAAAAAATATCCATGTATATAAATATATTTTATAATTAATATGCATTTTGTATGCAAACAAATGTATTTATATATAAACATATATATATATACATATATATATATATATATATATATATATATATATATATATATAAATACTTTCGAGATAAAACTGCATTTAAATCGGAATACGAATATGGATCGAAAAAATGTCGATTCGTTATCAGTGGATGTAGTAAACAATAAATATGTTTTCGACTGACGACATGTTTCGTTCATTGGCGCAACCGGCGTTCATTTTTCCGGAACAATCTCTACGTCCTATTTAATTTCGAACGGGTCGGATTTTTTCGGAAAGGTTCTGACGAATTGTGTCGTTCGGAAAAAAACAGTCGGCCGTTATGCAACAGATCGACGCGCATCTGTGCCGACGACTGAACTGTTTGTCAATTGTTGGTCTGTTTAGGTACCGAGTACGTCGTAAGCCGTTCGGAATGCGGACTAACCTATAAACTTTTATTTACGAGTCTGTTTATGTAGGTCTTTTCTGTTTTCGAATTGTTTTGAGTTGGAATCTGGTCAGTTCGTTCGCGGTTGAGTTCGTGGCCTTTTTTTTAAATGGATATTCCGTTCGATGGTATTTTAATGGAAGAAGAGACGATTATCTATGCCTAGTCATTGAAAAAAACTGTTTTTTTTTATGTACAATAGAATTTTGAAAATTTTAGTACGAATCAATAATCGGTTCTTAATGATCGCGTTGCCATGAAACAAGCATCAGCTATTGTTTTTATAAACAAACAAAATGAAAAATAAGTAATTATTGAACATTTATAAATATATTGTTGTGTTGGGGTGATAATTCGTTTTTGTGAAAACGAATGAATGATTTTTCAGTATCAGAATATTTCAAAACCGTTCAGGAGATAGTTATTGTAAATTTGTTTTTGTCTTATAACGTTGGTATTTAGAAATACAGTAGCAACGACCTTCCGGTCAGTTGTTTAGAGTTTTTACCTAGGTAGTTACTCTAGCTGCTTGAATAACTTGGTTGTTTTTCGGTTAGGTGTTAAGCTCTTGGTGGAGCGTTTTCCAGGTCCCATGAAGTGGGCCTGTTGCACGATGTTTGGCCAGAGAAGCTCCATGTTACCCACGGGGGTTACTTCTTACTGGCCAATATGTGTTTCTTTACATTACTTGGAACACTCCAGGGGAGTAAGTAGACGGGGCCGCTTGTACCTGGAGTATTCTTCAGCAATGTCGATGGTTCCCAACGCCCTTACTAGTGCATTGTCGCAAACCTCCGCTCGACCATACAATCGTCGAGCCTGTTGATAATTAACCTCGCGCACTTATTTAACGTTGGTATTTAGATTTTGAACTTTTTTCCATTATAAGATTTGAGGAGTAATTCAAGGAAGACTTGAAAGAATAATCAGTATAAAGGAGTAGATGCAAATAATCCCAACTATACAATTCAGTCGAATATTGACATATTTAAAAAAAATATTTTATTAAAATTGAAATTTTTTGTTCTTATTTCTTGTCATTTGTCAATGAAATTTTGATATTTTTTAGGTAGATTTAGTCTAAGCATGAAAAATAATTACTGAGTTATTTTTAACATGATTTTTTAAATACAAATGAGTTTTCATCCCCGATTATTAAGTGTTTAATAAAAACTTAATTTTTAATTTGATTTTTTCCTTGCGAAGTTTGATCAAGTTGCAGTGATTTATTGTATTTATTATTTAATGGAATATGATCAAGCAACCGTTTTAATTTGTTTTGAAAACAAGTGAATTGGACATTTTGTTTGCTTTTAAATATATTTTGTTTTTTTACTGTCATTTGTAATTTTCGTTTATTAATAAAATTATGTTTTTTCATAAGAAGAAGAAAAAGTCTCAATAGAGTGTTTTCTCGTGACTGATCGATTGTTGTAATGTTATTTTTCAGTTTTTTTCTTACTCTAGCATTTGAAGACAGGTATAAGTAAACGGTAAGTAACGGTCAACAGTTTTTCGTTTAGATCCCATTGTCGGTATTCACTCGCGTCGCTCGTTTCACATTCTTGTCGAACGTCGTCGTCGAGCCGTTCCCCGTCTCACGCGAACGTCTGGTTGAAGAACTCGTCGAACGAAATATGATGGACGTGAAAACAACAGATCTTATCGATGCGTGTTGACACGCCGATCCAAGCGCCACGGACGGACGCGCGCCGACGGAGAGGGCCGATGTCCGTCCCGTTCGACGCAACTGGTGCGGTCTCGTACCCGTGCGACGTTCGTCGTCGGCGACACTCGTCGTAATGAGCGCGGAGGGTCGATGTTTCTTTCGAATAAACAACTAATTGACATGTTGTGATGTCGTCGGAGCGGTACAAAATCCACGATCGGGTCCGTGGTCGTCGCGGTGATCGGCACCGGACCGCGTACGAATTTCGGTGATTTTTTTTCTGTCTTGTTTCTGTCCAGCTGCTAGTTCGATCTGAAGACGATGGCCGTCAACCGTCGTCGAACAAATCAGAAGTTTGATTTTCATCCCGGTTTCAAATTTATGAACAAAATCCAAACTTCTCAATTTCCAATCATTTCTTTTCCAAAATCCGTTACATGTTTTCAAAACGTCCATAGACTATTTAACATAAAGACAATCGACCGACCAATTCCCACGACATTTTTGTTTTCGTGAGATCTGGTATCAGTTGGGATTTCTATAGGTTTTTTCTTGGCCGACCGGCGATAAGTTCGATATTCGAGTTCAGATAATGGTTTATACGCGCGCCGGTCGATTTTATACAATAATATTTACAATGAAATGTACAGACAAGTCAGATGACAGGTCATACTGATTGCGTGAAAGAATGTAGAAAAATATAATTAGGTCAGAGCAGATCTATTTTGAATTGTTGTTTTTTTTCGTGTTAAAAAAGGAGCGACGGAATGTCTGAATGCATGTTTTTTTGTGGAGAAACACTTTTTTATACTTACATCGATTGAAAATATTTCTTTTATTATCAAGTGGATTTCTAAAAAGAGCCAAAATCAAATCGATCTATCCATTTAACAATTCAAGTATTATATCAGGTTGAATTCAGATAATATTTGATACATTTTGTGGTGTTTAGATGATTAAAAGTGAATTAAGCACTGTTCTGAATCAATACTGAGTTACTATTTGTTTTGAAATTGCGAAGAATTCACTTATGTACATACAAATGAAATTTTACCCAAAACATCATCAGATATCGAACACAATCTATGGTGTTTGATTGATAATTTATCTGCAAGTTAATAGTGAATGTTTGTATGATTTGAAATAATTGGGGACATTGAGAACATTTTACAAAAATAAAATCTATTCGAAATTGTTTTTGAGTTTATTTAAAAAAAAAATTAGTTACGACGAACTGTGATCTAGCAATTGAAAAATAAACACCAAAACAGTAAACGAAACGTGACCTCGATTTAATAAACAATTTCTGTGAATCTAGACGGCTTTGCTACGAATTGTTTTCAATCAATAAAATAAAAGAACGATGGTTGAGAAATAAACAAGACAAAACACGACTTTATTTTTGACACACACACACACATGTATATATATGTATATATATATATATATATATATATATATATATATATGTGTGTGTGTGTGTGTTTGTTTTGTTTTAAAACAAGTTGATACAGTGTAGATAAACAATTTGAAATCCTTGATAGATATTGGGTTTTTTTATTGATCGACAGTTGGAAAAATCGTCGTGTTGCACTTATATTTATTTTTTTTTTAGAAAAATATACTGACACATCTTTTGATATGAACTTTTTTCTTAGATAAACGTAATTTGTTTTGATTGAGAGAAAGAGAGAAAAGAATTGTACGATTTAATCTGTCCTGCGAATTTCAAAACTGTAATTAAGATTGTACCAATAGGTGTAATTGTATTTCAGATAAGTCGATATTACGAATGTACGTCTGTCTGTCTACACGTACGTAATATGGACAGATGTTCCAAAGTGCACATATTGTTAAATTGATGTCGAAAAATCAACGTCGAAATTGACCGTTAACTGCGCAATAGAAATTAAACAAGTCTCGCACATCGTTCATTAGTCACACGCAGCGAGCAGACGGCAAAATTCGCGAAACGGTGCTGAGACGAAATAAAAAACCGCGACTGGAAGCCACGTGCAGCGGATCGACCTTGCGCGCGTGTGTTTTTTCGGACGAGACGTGCGACGCCCACCGCCTACGAGGAAGCTGACCGAAAGAATCAGCAGCAATTGTGTACGGGCGGCGCGAGGGGCTCGAGGGCGACAGCAGACGTACGTGTATCGCCGCCGTGTCAATTGTTCGTGCCAATTGTGTTTTTTAATGTACACGTATGATGTATTAGAAACGTATTTGTCATAATCTACATATAATTAACTTATTTATAGAGTGCGCGCGGATCCAAGTC
Organism: Neoneuromus ignobilis; assembly: GCA_029203775.1. Taxonomy (NCBI): domain Eukaryota; kingdom Metazoa; phylum Arthropoda; class Insecta; order Megaloptera; family Corydalidae; genus Neoneuromus; species Neoneuromus ignobilis. Next base: position 60,054,803 of record CP092088.1, on the reverse strand, counting down.
GGCCGACTGGCCGGCCGCGCCGTGACAATTGACCGTCGGTTTTCGCGTACTTTTTCTGGCCGATGGAAACGTACGTCTTGTCCGTAGATCGGACGTCGGTTCGATTTTTTATCGATATTTCGAGATTTTCAACACATTGTTGAAATGAAGAAAATTGGATTTTGATCACCGATCCGGTTTTGGGGAAAAAATTACAAAGCGGAGATTAAAAATGTCACTTTAACACAAATGAATATTCATCCCCAATACCACAATATGTTATAAAGTGTTCAATAATCATTTATTGTTCGCTTTGTTTTTTATAGCAATAATCGGTTAATGCACATTTCCATCTTAATAGCAAAAAGGCTCTGACGATTTTTGTCATAAATAAAATTTATTTATGACAAAAATACTGTCATAAATAAATTGTCATCGAAATGTGAATTAGCCGATTATTGTCATAAATAAAAAAAATTAACAATAAGCGATTACTGAACACTTTAAAACATGTTGTAGTGCTAGGGGTGAAAATTCATATAAACACAAATGGTAGTAAACAAATGAATTATTAACAAAAGTACATTTATTTTTGTTATTAAACAAATTATGATTACAAAAACAAAAAAAATTAAAATGCACTGACTAGATTGCAATATGACGTTGAGTGAAAAATAACTATTGAATCGAATAGGCTTTGAAGATATTTGTTTAAAAAATATAGATGGCTTTAAAATAACGTAAACAAAAGTATTACAAGTAATTTGGATATTCTTATATTTTTTTGTTTCAATCCGACGTGGAGTATTTTTGTACTCAAGATTTTCATTTAATATGAAGGTTTAAAATATAACAAATATAATTAATAAAAATATAGAGTACAAAAATGTCAGTTTGTATTAAAATAAAATCGAATTCTGATCCGAAGTACATCAAGAATCTAAAGAAGTTCAGTTATGCAAATAATGATGTATTTTTAAATCGAACTCGGGTCTAATGGATGGATATTTTGAAATGAGCTACCGATAGCAAGCTTTGACTAAATGCAGAGAATATCAAATTATTTAATTGCATTTGTTTCGAAATACAAACAATTATGGATTGGAAAAAGTGAATTTGTTTCGAGATTCAAATGTTTAGTAATTTAGAAAAAAACGAATTCGAATATCATCTAGCAATCTGTGTAATAATACTGTTTTGGTGTTATTACATAGGTTTCTAGATTCTATTCGAATTCATTTTTGATCCTAAATACGAAAAATTTAAAATTTCAGAACAAATTGAATTATCTTTATATACAATTATTTGAATTTCGAACTAAATGCAATTTCCAAACATGCGAATTTCGAAACAAGCCGTTACTCATCCGCGATAACAACAGATCGGATAATGAGAAAATATGACTCGATGTCGAAATAATCGAAACGGTTTGACCTTCTCGAAAGTTCGTTTCCAGCGGACGAGGAATCTAATTCACGTCGACTGTTTAGAAACTGTGCACACGTGGTACGTCTGTGCACCGGTACACACACACACACAGACAACGTGTTGTATGTATGTGTGTGTGTGTGTGTCTATGTATTGTATCTACGGGAGGATTCATTTTGGACGAAACGACGTGACGTTCATACATTTGTGGATAGCAATGACCTGTTGCGAATACTTCCGTACATAACCAGAGCTGTGAAGTGGGCAGACGTCTAGCAGACAATAATTTAAAATTGGGAATAATAATGCCCAGTCTAATGATTATAGGGAATTAAAGGTCAAAGTCATATAAAGGACTGCTGTATATATATATATATATATATATATATATATATATATATATATAACGACAGTGTGTACTTTTTGGCTTTTAACAATTAAATTAATTAAGATCATTAAATAATATGTAAGAAATAAATGAGTACATTAATAAAACATTAAAAATATATGAAAACAGTTATTTGTTTTTCAACATTTTTATTAAATGTTTTAATTTTTATAAAAAAAATATGAGCGATTTAAAATTATTTCAAATATAATTTTTCATTAGATTTAAGGATTCTAGTCTAGACGCACGAATTTTAGGTGTTTTTCGGGCGCTATAAAAAAACCAACAAATATTTTTACTATCCATTTTTATCAGTTATTTATTGATATTTTAAGAGTATAAAAAGTATTATTAAAAACAAAAATCAAAATTGAAAAAGGTACAGGCTGACAAAGTGGGGGCTCGAAAAAAGGTGTCTCCTAGTTGACGTGGTTCTAACCCTTCCGGTCATCGGAAACAAATTTTTAAATTATTGAAAAAGAAGGTTGTAATAGTATCCCCGCTTAGGAAATTAAAAAAATTTTTGCAAAATTGCGGCAGTGTGAAAAACAGTCATTTTCTGCCTATTTTTTCAACTTTCGGAATTTTTTAAAAATAGTAAAAACAAAATTTTCAAAAAATCCTAGGCGGGGAAATCAATGTTATATTGAGAAGCTTTGTACCAATTTTCAAGTAAATCGGTCCATTAGAACTTGAGATATCACGTCAATCGTGTCGAAAAAGTAGTTTCGAGAAAAACGCGTTTAAAGTTGGTTCGTTCCGGCCAGACCGGATTAGTTGCCGTGTCACAAAAATAGTTTAAATTCCGAAAATAATTCGAATTTCGAAAAATCCTTTTAAGAACATATTTTAAAGGTCTAAACTTTGAAAATATGCAAAAAAATCGATTTTTTCGAAATTATAGACTAGAATATCCCCTTACTAAAATAAAATTATTTTAAAAAAAAAAACGGAATAGATAAAATGATATAATAAATGGAGTTAAATGGGTAATTGTATAAATATAGCGTCATCCAAATGTGACGCCTAGATTTGTTTTTATTAAAAAGAAACTATACACGTGTTTCTCTATACACTGCCCTAAATATGTTTCTTTTTAATAAAATACAAATCTAGGCGTCACATTTGGATCACCCTATATATAATGTATAAATAGATAAATATATAATGAATAGAGAAAATTGGATAAATGGATCAAAAGTTTAAAATGTCTTTGAAATAAAAATCGTTTAACTGCATTTAACAATGTTTTATAGTTAATTCATTTTATTGTATATATATATATATATATATATATATATATATATATATATATATATATATATATATATATATATATATATATATATATATATATATATATATTATCAATATATATATATATATATATATATATATATATATATATATATATATATATATATATGATTTTAATATTTTCCATGCAAATAAATAACGAAACCATGGCAACTAAAATGATCCAAAGTACACTATAATCCGAATTAAAAATTGTTTTGTTTTTAATTACAAAATGTCTGATCAAAATGACATTTTAATAAATTGTAAAAAAATAATAAGTTACAATTAAAAGGAGATACATCAGAAAAATAGTTTATAAATTTGTTCTTTTATGAGTATATATAGGTATGTATGTTAAAATTTTAAAAATGATTATAAACCGAATTGAAATGAAAATTAAAACGAATTCAATTTCCATAAACGAATTTCGAATTCCACACAATAACAATAAATGATACGAACTCGAACCGAATGGAAATTCATCCGAAAAATGTAACCGAACATGAATACGAAATGAATATTTATTTTGTGCTCTTACCTTGAGCTCTGTGTTTGATCCTCTGTGGTAACTTGGAGGACGATGAGCTACTTGTGATGCTGTGAAGAAACCACGGAGCTCCTTTTATATGAAAAAGCGATCGTGCACGGGTATGAAAATTGATCAAGGTGACGTCGACGCGGGCGGCGATTTCATCCATTAATGAAAACCACCCCCACTGTATGCTTATTTACACTGACGACCTGCGAAAAAACGTTAATTGGGTGCGACGTGTTTATTAAGAATTTAATATGGAAGTAAGTCGTCGTTTCGACGAGCGACGGTTCGATCGATACGCGCCACGAATTGATCTCGATGGAATTATCTCTGCAGACATATACGAAATATAGAAATTTATCATTGGATGATAGTTTCAAGTAGTTCTGTTTTTGTTTGAAAATTTTACTCGAAAACGAATTTATAATCTGTTCATGAAATGAAGGTACGTGGAAGTTATTTAAATCAAAAAAATCATTTAATTTAACCAAAACATAAAACTGTATAAAAATGTTCTATATTCTACACAAATGGATTATCACTTCCAACATCTCAAGATATTAAAAATGTTCAACAATGACCTATTGTTCACTTTATTTGTTTATAACAATAATGAGCTAATGCGCATTTCGATGACGATGTCATCATCATTAGTAGGTTGTGTTATAATATCTGAATTCATCTTGTTGAATTAATTATAGTTCCGAAACAAATTGAAAATTTTTATAGTTTAACACTCTGATTATAATAGCATGATCTTTGAAATGCGTCTTAGTAAATAAAATTAATAATAATTGATTTTGATAAAAGTTTGAGGGTTTTAGTGTTGCTGATTTGTCTGTTTAAAATAATCAAGAATGAAAAAATAATAATAGATCGAATAACGTATAAGAGGACTTTCTAATTCTGAAAAATTGATTTATAGCTCGTTTTCGAAATAAAAATATACGAAAATTAAAATATTTTAATTTTAAAATTCACATATTTTTTATTATTTAAAAATTCCCATTCTATATTAAAATTTTGGATCTATTTGTACATTTATTAAGTGATCTATTTTTATTGTAAATTAAGGGGGTATTCTAATCTAGACGCACGAATTTTAGGTGTTTTTTCGGGCGCTATAACAAAAACCAACAAATATTTTTACTATCCATTTTTAACAGTTATTTATTGACATTTTAAGAGTATAAAAATATTATTAAAAACAAAAATCAAAATTGAAAAAGGTACAGGCTGGCAAAGTGGGGGCTCGAAAAAATGTCTCCTGGTTGACGTGGTTCCAACCCTTCCGGTCATCTGAAACAAAATTTTTTGAAATATTGAAAAAGAAGATTGTAGTAGTATCCCAGCCTGGGAAAATTAAAAAAATGTTTTCGCAAAATGGCGGCAGTGTAAAAAAACAGTCATTTTTTGCTCTATTTTTCAACTTTCGGAATTTTTAAAAATAATAAAAAACAAAATTTTCAAAAAATCCTAAGCGGAGGAAATAACTGTTATATTGAGAAGCTATCCAAATTTCAAGTAAATCGGTCCATTAAAACTTGAGATATTACGTCAACCGTGTCGAAAAAGTAGTTTCGAGAAAAACGCGTTTAAAGTTAATTCGTTCCGGCCAGACTGGGTTGGTCACAAAAATAGCTATAACTCCGAAAATAATTCGAATTTCAAAATCCTCTTAAGGACATATTCTTAAATGTCTAAACTTTGAAAATATGCAAAATCGATTTTTTCGAAATTCTAAAAGAATACCCCCTTAAGCAGTTTCTCTTATCATACTGAAATCGTCATGAAAAAGTAGATTTTCGAGAGTGACTCAAATATGAATTCGATTTTTTTTCCAATACTGAGCGAACGAACGTTCGTGGATAAGATTTCATGGGATTGTTATTGGGAATATTTAAACTCCCTCCTTGCCATGTACATGACCTCGTATTTATTTTTTTAATAGCTAGCACTAGGAGTTAGCAAGTAATACCTAGTATCGTTACACAATGCTTTATAATCAGGGTTTGATGGATTATCGAAATTGGGATAAGGTATGGTTTTGACCTTTCTGATAATGTTAGTTTAGTAGAACTTTTCTTATCGTGAGTTTCATAACATTTTTTTTAGAAAATTGGGCTATTAGTCCTATGTCTAATCTCTAATTTGGTGGATTTTTGGAAACAATTAAGTGGTCACTCGTCTAAGTACTGACCCAGTCTGACATTGCTTAATTATTATAAAATATTTGCTTAACATAAATGAATTTTCACCCCCAACACCTCAATATGGGGTCGCAGAAAAATTGTTGGGGGTCTTGAAAATTTTGAGAAATTCTTAAACCAAACATTCAGAAAATAGGATGGTGACAACAAATAATGGGTAGCGTAAAATTTCAGTATGAGTATGGAGGTTGCAAGTGTAAACAGGTTGCGCAACACTGGTTTAGGGGATTGTTTATTAATAATAACTAGAAGGCTCTGATTAGTAGTATAATTGTTTTAATCTCAGCTTACTATGTTATTCTTTGTTTTAATTTTTGACATATAAGGCGATTGTTTATTTTAATTAATCTGATTTTTTTCTTATTGAATTCATAACGTAATAGTTGACTGCTGTTTATTTGGATCCTTCTTTAATTTTCAAATTGTAGTTACAATTTTATTTTTCACTATCTCTCTATTTATTTACATACAAAATTAAGAAATAACAGCGAATGAAGACAACAAGTACGACTACTCGACTCATTTTCAAAATATATGAAAATTAGAAACGGTTTCACATGTTCTATTGTTCTTGAAATCGTATCGCAGTTTGTTCCCAGATTTGAAAAGTAATAACAAACCGTTACGGTCGTTTTCCCATCAGATTTGATTTGCGATCGTTTCGTGGAACCGTGAATATTGAAACGAGCGTCTTACGTTGACAGAGGAAAATTTCACGAGCTGAAAATTCCTGGAAACGCGACGACGCGCGTCTCGTCCTCCGGTGGCGTCAGCGTTGGCTCGCCGGCTGGCGACGTCGACGACGACGACGCAATCGACTGGACGGACGCGCGTTCTGATGCGAGCCGACAGAGACCTGTGCGACCGCGCACCGAATGTGTGTCAATGCGTGCGGCATCGGTCGAAGTTCGTCGCAAATTGTTTCGAAACGTTCATGCGGAAACCGAACGCAATCAACCAACGACCGACCACGTACCGCACGACGTGTGTGTGTGTGCTGGAGGAACAATTCACTCTTCATTTCATGTCGGTTAAAGTTCAGATGCACTTTTCGACCCAGTTATTACATACATACATGCACATACATTTATATATATATATATATATATATATATATATATATATATATATATATATATATATATATATATACATATTTTATGAAAAATGGAAGAGCTGAATCAAATATAAATATGAACAAAACTAAAATCATGTTTAATATACGAGGGGCGTTGGAAAAATTCCAGGAAAATAAAAATAAAACCATATCAAATTGAATTATTCACTTTATTTTTCAACAAATGTCCCATTTAACTTAAAACATTTTTTCATACGATGTCGCCATTTTTTAAAAGCTCTTCGGTGGAAATCAGTGCTCCTTGATTCTAGTTACTGCCTTATAAAACGTTTCATTTCATCTATCGACTCCCAGCGAACGTTTAATGTCTTCTTTAAATTTGGGAATGAAAAAAGTCCAATGGGGCTAAATCTCGACTATATGCAGAGTGCAGTAAAATCTCCTATCGGTAGTTATGCAATACTACTCTGGTAGAACTTTCAGAGGAAACTGGTGCGTTATTAGGTTGAAACAAGACGTGTTGATGAATTTTTCCGGGTCCGTTTTTCTTTTAGAACTGCATGCATTTCTCTTAAAACTGTTTTTGAATAACTTGCAATTATTGGTTTTTGTACTCGGAGTATGTGAATTGTGCTTAAATAAGAATGTCATTCAGTGTGATAACATTGATATTTTTGGTAAGTATATTAATTTATATAATCTCATATTATAATATAAAGCTAAATAATCATACAAATAAAACTACATTACATCCACGTGGTATTTAAAAATGTATCAAATCAACGTGAAATTGAGGTTATGGGCGTGTATACCAACATATAGATATAGTATTTTATAACATTGTGCATATACATTTAATCTATTTATCAAATAAAAGAAATACTATTAAAAACACGTGGTATTTAAAAATTATCGAAACCTATACAGTTTTGAGATTATCTGTTGTTTTATTTGTAACAATTTCTCACAATAATTTTATTTATAATTATGATCAAATTATTCTACACTTTTATCAAAAACTGTTGTATTAAAATTATTATGAATTCTTTGTTCTCGGGTGTCATTTTGAAGATTTATTGAATTTTACGTGGTGTTAGAAAATTATCAATTATCAATTTTAAATCATATATAAATACATGCTATTTATTGCAGTTATATATTATTTGTGAGTATTTCCTTTGATTGTTTTATTTTCAAAATATTGATCTAATTGTATATTATATGTTTTACAATAGTAATATAATAGTAATTAAAAAAATGTTTTTTACAGGCTTTAAGATGGTAAAGTCTATTGCGAAAAAATTTTACTTATCAAAAACCAATTGTATCGTTTATACCTAGTCAATCACCACTGGAAAAAGCAATGGAAATCGAAGAAATTTCAAACGAAAACGAATAAATTTTCATAATTCATAATTTTATAGAAGTTTTAATTTGAAAATAAATATTAATCTTACTTAACATGAAATAATTGTAAAAATTTAATTTATTTCAAAAATTAATCATTTTCTACTTAAATTTTTATCCCGTGTATTTGCCGCCTCTCTCCCTACTACATTTCTTCATTTTGTTACTTGCTTTATCCTGACGAATTTGTTCATTTACGAGTTTTAGATATGCGCTTGTTCGTTAACCCTTTAACTGTTTAATTTTGTTTCGAAAAACTTTTTCTGCCTGCTTAATTATTTTCCAGCGAAGACGAGTATACTCGACATAAACAGAGTAAAATGTTTCTGCCTATAAAAGTAGGCAATTATGATTAAAAATCAAAAGTTGCGTGTTGGTTTTTAGAAAATATATATTTTTATTCGTTGTTAACAAACAAAATTTATTTCATTGATAAAAAAATCGTTTGTAACGGTACTTCCCAGAATTTGTTATTTCAGCTTAATACAAGCTATTGTGTATTAAAATAAATAAGGTTGCCAGACTAACGAATATTCTAAAATGTACATTTTTTAAAAGATCTTTATTTGCCCTTTTTCAGGGAAAAAAATTACAGTTGATTCGTTTAATAATAATACGAATGCGATTTTTTTATCTTCACGACGAGTATACTCGACATAAACAGTTAAAGGGTTAACATTTTTATTACTTTACGGAAAAGAAGTTTCACTTCTGGCATGTGCACATAAGTACACATACCTTTTTTTAAAAATATTTTTTATTGAAAAATTATGTCACTTTTTTAAAAAACACGTTTTTAGATACCCGAACATTTGTTAAGAAACGTGTTATAGCTCTTGAAAAAATCCCAAAAGTCATGTTTTTTTCGATCTTCTGACTGAGCATGACCACTTAAGTATGGTACTGACTTAGAATTCCTCATTATTTTTGCTTTAGTTAAGATTCTTATCATTGCCTAATGAGTTTATTAGAAGCCATAAAAAGCAGTTTGTTTTTTTCTCAAATTTTTGATTCCCAAAACAGTTCTCTGTCATTTGTCAGTCATCATCTTTAGTAATTCGAATGTAAAGATTAAGTAACATTAACGAATGGATCGTATTTAGAGTAACTTACAGGTATGTGAGTTCACTTGCTGTATAGAAGAATTTATATTTGTTTTGAAATTGTGAAAAATTTATTTTACAGTCACAGCAAGTGATTATTGAACATTTTATCAGATATTCTGGTGTTGGGGATGATAATTCATCTGTGTTAAAGAATAATGAATGTTATTAAAAATATAAGAAAATCATGTCTTAGACAAATTGACATTTTTGTTCAGTTATTGAGCAAAAAACTATATTCATTCAATATGCATTTCAGGCATATTGAATTGTAGTTATAATTTTTTTTTGCAAATTAATTTTTAATTTAAATAAATCACTTGACCCAAAGATCTTATGAACATAATTTTATGTAAGAGATTTTAAGAGTTCTTTATTAAAAATTCATAAAATCTTCTAGAAGTGATTCATTTACTATTTTTTCAACTGTCATTAATTATTCTTCATCTCTGGAAAAATCCACATTCGATTTTCAATAAAAATCCCTATATAAAAATCGCTGGACTTTCTCTATTGGCCACGAATCGAACTCTCATAGATCATTTCTTGCGCGGATCAACGTTTCGCGTCTATCTATTTCATCCTTGGTCTAGTTGAACGACTGTGTTCTATGTGCAGAACGAACTGTGTTGTCTGTTATTGGATAACAGGTCACGTTTGTTGCCGATAATAATGCCCGTATGAGGAGACGTTGCAGCGGAAATGGAATTATAGCAGAGATTATTATCTGCAAGTGACAGTTGTTAACACAGCTGCGTGTTTATTCTGAAAGTACGAATAAATGTCGACGTTTCGCTAAACGCGACAGTACGGGCACGTCGACAGGGACACAATGGTGTGCCGATTTTTTTTCCCGTTCTCGTCCGTCCGAACCACGTGTGTGCAGGGATAATTACGACTGCAGTCAATGTACGATGAATGGAGTTTCGTGTTATCTATGATTTTCAGAGATGCGGGGCTCGAGTCTTGCATTTCGAACTGTTTGATTTTAATTATTGTTGTAGCAATGTATTAAAAGGTGTAGAAAAAATAATTAAGCGATTAATTACCTCAAGAATTAATTAATTACATCAGAATTTTTTTCTCTACGTTCGAAAATGCTATTTTAATCATCAATTCCCTCTTAATAGTTGATCTTCAATTTTAGCTGAAAAATCTATTTCGAGAGATTTTGATTTTTCATGAAATTTTCCATACTATAGGTCGTGGTTTTTTTGGTGCTAAAAATTGAAAATTTTGAAATTCATTCCTAATCGATATTTTTTTACTAAAAATCGATTATTTTGATGAAAAATATTTTTTCAGCAATCATAACATTAATTGTTATAAAATACGATTTTCATAGGAAAAAAACGATTTTGGTTAATTTTTCAATTTTTTTGATATCCAAAAAAAAATCGAAAAAAATCTTTTTTGGTTTATCAGAAAATCAAATTTTGAGTTAAAAGTTATTATACAGTTTCATGGATATATTTTCAATGAGAAAATAATAATTTATTTCCGTTTAGCCACTGAAAATTAAAAATAATGAATTTTTGAATGAAACCATAAACTAATTTTATAAATCAGAGTTTTCTGTAAATAAAATTTGTTTTACGTTTGAAAATGTTATTTAAAACATCGATTTGCTGTATTTTATATCTGATCATTAATTTTACTTGAAAAAAATCCATTTTCAAAGATTTTGATTTTTCATGAAATTTTCCATACTATGGGTCGTGGTTTTTTTGGTGTTAAAAATTGAAAATTTTAAAATTTACTCCTAGTCGATATTTTTTATTAAAAATCGATTATTTCGATGAAAATAACTATTTTTCATCAAAAATAACATTAATATTATAAAGTACGATTTTAACAAACAAAAAACGATTTTGATTATTATTTCCATTTTCTTGATATTGAAAAAAATCCAAAAAAAAATTTTTTTACTGTGTCAAAAAATCAAATTTCGAGTAAGAAAATTATTATGCAAGTTTATGAAAATATTTTCAATAAAAAAATAACATTTTATTTCCATATAGCCGCTTGAAATTGAAAATAATGAATTTTTGATTAAACCCTGGCCTCATTTTATAAATCAGAGTTTTCTAAAAACAATTTTTTTCTCTACGTTCGAAAATGCTATTTTAATCATCAATTCACTCTTAATAATAGCTGATCTTCAATTTTAGCTGAAAAAATCTATTTCGAAAGATTTTGATTTTTCATAAAATTTTCCATACTATAGGTCATGGTTTTTTTGGTGCTAAAAATTGAAAATTTTAAAATTTACTCCTAGTCGATATTTTTTTATTAAAAATCGATTATTTCGATGAAAAATAACTATTTTCTATCAAAAATAATATTAACCTCCATAAAGTTCGATTGTAGCAAAAAAAAAGATTTTGGTTATTATTTCTATTTTCTTGATATTGAAAAAAACCCAAAAAAATTTTTTTTACTCTGTTAAAAAATAAAATTTCGAGTGAAAAAATTATTATGCAAGTTTATGTCTTAAAGCCACAAGGACAGAATTTGCTTGTTTCTGGATTGAAGTTTATAGCATTTTGTTTGTTTCGAGTCAAATGCTTTCTAATGCTTTTTTTTTTGCTAAAATAGGACTGATTTAAATTTCAAATAGTGATCGATTAAAATCGTTTAGTTATTTTTGTCGTTTCCTTCTATTCAGGATAATAAAATAATGCAAGAATGACACTATTTTCGTTCGAACGAAAATGAATGTAAATAGGTAAAACATTTTTGGGTGTAAACAACAGCGACAGCTGACGACTCGGCCCACACGCCATGCGGACATTTCTGTCACGACGCACGGTACTCTTCATGTGTATGTAATTCATGCCTCGCTTAATTGACTCCAATGAGCAGGTAGATAAGTACGCGTAAAGTGTGTCGCCGACTGACACGTCACAACAACAACAACGGAGCCAGTTTTGTTGTTCGAGACGATGTAATACGAGCTCGGGTTTCCCACGCCGCGCGTTTTGAAAAAATCATGGGAATCGCACGACGCATGCAGATACATGAAAAACAGGTCTCCCAATTTGAGCGGGATTACATGTCGAGCGTGTTTTGTTTCTATGGCGAAATTATGGTCGTTGCTTTTTTTTGAGAAGTAACGATTGCATAAAATCAGTTCATGGTTTAATCAAAAAGTCATTATTTTTAAATTCAAGTAATTCTATGGGAAAAATTAATATTTTTTCCATAAAATTATATGATAACATTTTATTCAAACAGTGATCTTTTGATGAAATATTTTTTTTCGATTTTTTCAATATCAAGAAAATGGAAAAAATGGTTAAAAATCATTTTTTGTTAATCAAAAACATATTTTATGAAAGTCAATGTTATTGATGTTGGAAAATTATATAACATTTTATTCAAACAGTGATCTTTTGATGAAACATTTTTTTTCGATTTTTTCAATATCAAGAAAATGGAAAAAATGGTTAAAAATCATTTTTTGTTAATCAAAAACATATTTTATGAAAGTCAATGTTATTGATGTTGGAAAATTGTTATTTTTCATCAAAATAATTGATTTATAGTAAAAAATATCGACCAAGAGTGAATTTTAAAATTTTCAATTTTTAGCACCAAAAAAATCACGACCTATAGTATGGAAAATTTCATGAAAAATCAACATCGTTCAAAATGGATTTTTTTCAGCTAAAACTAATGATCAGATATAAAATACAGCAAATCGATGTTTTAAATAACATTTTCAAACGTAGAACAAATTTTATTTACAGAAAACTCTGATTTATAAAATCACTCCATGGTTTCATCAAAAATTCATTATTTTCAATTTTAAACGGTTTTATGGAAATAAATTGTTATTTTCTTAATGGAAATATTTCCATAAAACTCAACGATGATTTTTCACTTGAAATCTCATCTTTTGATGCAGCATAAATGTTTTTTTTAATTTTTTTTTGAGTATCGAAAAAATAGAAAAAATAATCAAATCGTTTTTCGTTTACCAAAATTATATATTATGAACGTTAATGTTATTTTTGATGGAAAATAGTTATTTTTTATCAAAATAATCGATTTTTAGTAAAAAAATATGGACTAGAAGTAAATTTTAAAAAATGTAATTTTTAGCACCAAAAAAACCTTGACCTATAGTATGGAAAATTTTATGAAAAGTCAAAATCTTTCGAAATAGATTTTTTTCAGCTAAAATTGAAGATCAACTATTATTAAGAGTGAATTGATGATTAAAATAGCATTTTCGAACGTAGAAAAAAATTTGTTTACAGAAAACTCTGATTTATAAAATGAGGCCAGGGTTTAATCAAAAATTCATTATTTTCAATTTCAAGCGGCTATATGGAAATAAAATGTTATTTTTTTATTGAAAATATTTTCATAAACTTGCATAATAATTTTCTTACTCGAAATTTGATTTTTTGACACAGTAAAAAAATTTTTTTTTGGATTTTTTTCAATATCAATAAAATGGAAATAATAATCAAAATCGTTTTTTGTTTGCTACAATCGTACTTTATGAATATTAATGTTATTTTTGATGGAAAATAGATATTTTTCATCGAAATAATCGATTTTTAATAAAAAATATCGACTAGGAGTTAATTTCAAAATTTTCAATTTTTAGCATCAAAAAAACCACGACCTATAGTATGGAAAATTTCATGAAAAATCAACATCTTTCAAAATGGATTTTTTTCAGGTAAAATTAATGATAAGATATAAAATACAGCAAATCGATGTTTTAAATAACATTTTCAAACGTAAAACAAATTTTATTTACAGAAAACTCTGATTTATAAAATCAGTTTATGGTTCATTCATAAATTCATTATTTTTAATTTTCAGTGGTTAAACGGAAATAAATTATTATTTTCTCATTGGAAATATGTCCAAGAAACTGTATAATAACTTTTAACTCAAAATTTTATTTCCTGATAAAGCAAAAAAGATTTTTTCGATTTTTTTGGATATCAAAAAAATAGAAAAATTAACCAAAATCGTTTTTCTCCTATGAAAATCGTATTTTATAACAATTAATGTTATTATTGCTGAAAAATCATTATTTTTCATCAAAATAATTGATTTTTATTAAAAAATATCGACTAGGAGGAAATTTTAAAATTTTTAATTTTTAGCATCAAAAAAACCACGACCCATAGTATGGAAAATTTCATGAAAAATCAACATCTTTGAAAATAGATTTTTGTCGATTAAAATTAAAGGCCAGCTATAAAATAGAGCGAATCGATGATTTAAATAGCATTTTCTAACCTAAAATAAATTTTATTCACAGAAAACTTTAATTTATAAAACTAGTCCATTGTTTAATAGAAAAACTCATTATTTTCGATTTCACGTGGCTTTATGAGTAAAAAATATTTATTTTCTCATTGAAAATACTTCTATAAAAGTGCAAGATAATATTTTATCTAAAATTTGATTCCTTGCTAGAGTAATAATTTTTTTTCAATTTTTTCAATAATAAGAAAATAGAAAAATCAACCAAAATCATTTTTTTGTCTATCAAAATCGTATTTTATAACAATTAATGCTGTTATTGTTGGAAAATCATTATTTTTCATTAAAATAATCGATTTCTAATAAAAAATATGGACTAGGAGTGATATTTAAAATTTTCGATTTTTGAGCAATTAAAAAAAACTACTTTTATGAAAAATCAACATCTTTGAAAATAGATTTCAAAGATCAGCATATACATCTGTTGGGCCTATTTACACTAGTCAACTTTCATACAGTATTCACACCCATTACCGCTCGTTTCACACTCTTTCAAGAAAACTAATTTTTTTAGGTGGGGGATTTTGGTGATAAGAGGGTGTGAGACGAGCGGTAATGGGCGTGAATACTGTATGAATGTTGACTAGTGTGGAAAGGCCCATTGTGTGTGTGTTATCTATTAGTGTAGTGTACATTACTTCCATCTATATGCAATTGAAAAAAATTCTAGTCTAGAAACGTATTTTCTGCTTCATGTTACCATCTGAAGGTGGTGAACTTAAACTTTATTGTAGACATCAACCAGAGTGTCATGTGGTACTTTGTGTATCTTCCTATTCTTAAAATGCCTATCAATCAAATACTGCTTTTTTAATCGACAATCTACCTATCTATAGAATGACCATCTTTTTTAAAATCCAAACTTAAAATTAACCTTGAGAAATTTTTGACTAAACACATTCTTCCTTGTCCCTTATATCAAAACAGGCATTTATTAAACATCTTAGTAAATAATCTTTTTAAGTTTACAAAATATTAATTTCATCATACAAATTTATTTTGTTCTAATATTAAATTATAATGATTAATTCTTATTTATTCATATGGTTATCAATAGAAAAAAATAAGAGAAATTGATATCGATATTTATAAAAAAATCTATTTTTTAATTTAAAATAAGTTTATAATGAAGTTTGATTACATGATACGCAACTTATATAAATACTCTCTTATTCTTGTATGAGAGAAAGACGTCCAAGTGTGAAGCCTAGATTTATGCTTTATTAAAAAGAAACATGTGTATATGGTGGTGTATAGAGAAATATGAGTATAGTTTTGTTTGTTTCTGTTTAACAAAACACAAAATCTAGGCGTCGCAGTTATATGACGCTCTATATTTTGAAAAAGATAAAATTTCATTTGTACAGTAGATTATGATGTCTAATTGAGTATTACATTATTGGTTAATATATATTTCAGTTTCTGTTAAACTTCAGTAACGAGCGCGCAGCCGGTTGTATTTGCGAAAAGAGTATTCAAAATTGGCAAAACTTTGCCAAAAATCATCTCCAGTTCGATACAAAATCCGCGAGTTGTAGTTGTGTTAATGTTCAACGTGCAATTTGTACGACACGTAGACAATTGTGAATTAGTGCTATATAAATATGTAAATTATAACTTCGTTGACAGATATATGGGATTTTCGATACGGGACGAATTTAGAAACATGATGTTCGTGTAGATCAGGTCATTTAGTAAGTACATATTTGTAATATTTTACAGCAACTGCTGATAAATTATGTAACAAAGATATGTCGACGATTTAATATGTGTATATTATCCAATTTAGACTTGATAAGATTTCAATAAAAAAACAATCGAATGATTTTTTAATCGTTTATAAATATATATATATATATATATATATATATATATATATATATATATACACCCGTCCCTCAATTTACGCGGAGTATCCGTTCCACGTGGATTTGTTTTACGCGAATGAAAATCGCGTAAATTGAATTTGTCAGTACCATAGAAAAAATATTGGAAATAAAAGCTAGTAAAGTTGTAGAAACACATATTTATTTCACATAGCTTAACGAAAAAATAATGACGTTTTAGAAAAAAGAAGATAAATTTTATTCGGTGTCACTATTGCTACCGTAATTCAAAACAATCAACCTTTTATATATCTATATCGTGCTTTTGTACGTTCAAGTAAGAATTTGCGTCACTCTGATATATAATAAATTCCATGAAAAATTATATAAAATGGAATCTATCTGACCGCGTATAAAAAGTGCCGCGTAAATCAAAACCGCGTAAATAGAAGTATAATTTTCCGCGTAAAAAAAACTCGTAAATTGAGGAACGGGTGTATACACATGCACACACACACACACACACACGCGCACACAAGGTGGGACAAAAGAAACTTCCTAACGAAATAAATTTGCTTTATATTTCTATTTATTATAATTTTTTTGAAATTTTTGTTTTTTACAGATTTAAATACAAAGAAAACAATATTAAATATAAATAAATTATTTTTAAAATTTAATCAAAAAATCATGTTTTAATTTGGATTTAATTGAAGATTAATGAAATTTCTTTTTTTTATATTTTAATATTTTTAAAAAAAAGATACAGTGACTTGTATATACATACACACACACACACACACACACACACACACACACACATATATATATATATATATATATATATATATATATATATATACATACACATACATACACATACGTTTTTGATAAGTATGGTAAACAAGTAAGAAAAACTAAATTGAAAAATTTAATTAAATTAAAAATAACTAAATTTACCATACTTATTAAACGACCTCGTATATATATATATATATATATATATATATATATATATATATATAAAATAAAACATAAAAATATTCCTCTGTAAAGTATGATACATAAATTTAGGATAAGAGACATTATGTAAAAAGGTAAATATCTCCTCTTAAGTTAGTGTTCTTAGTCGTTAATTAAAATATCAACTAGGAATGTGGTAACAGCTGAATTGAATTTTTAAAGAAAATGTGATGCAACTTTTAAATAATCTACTTCTCCATGATTATAAAATCAAGTATTCATTGTATTAGTTATGCTGCCATACCAATTGATTTATCAATATCTTATCGATATAAATCCATTGTATTATTCATTATATTTCTTGTTTTACTAACCATTTTATTTCATTGTTTAATGTATTTACTATTGTACTCTCTAATCTTATCATTTAAGATTAAATATTTAACTGCGAAATTTGTCTCAATATAATTAATAATTGTTTGTTCGTAGAATGCAAAGATTTTACTTGATATTTACTTAGGTGCTTTCAATTGTATTTTATCTGAAATAAAGAATAAATGAGACAGGACAGGAACAGTTAGCGTGATGATAATGAAAGAAAATACGACGAGCGGAGTATAAATTTTACTTACGGTATCATTTTTTTTTTATTAACACAGATAAACTACTCCTAACTGCTAGTTACAGCACAACATTTTCATATAAAACACACTGATTAATAAGTGGGTACAGAATATTATTTAGAAATGGCAAATTTGAAAAATTATCAAAACTAACGTTACAAAAGGATGCCACGTCTAAACAATACCGGATTTACACATATTAACCTTACAAATATATATATATATTTTATTTATTTTTTTTTTAATATATATTTCATGTATTTATAAAGGTAAGTGGTATCTTACACGATTAATAAGTGTCTTAAATAATTTTCATGTTCCGAGAAGCATTCTCACGTGATTGAACATATAAAAATATTTGTCATATATTTTTTTAAAAAATCATCTTCCTTAAAAATTACTCTTTTTTTTGTACAAGGCACCTTTTACTTTACATGTACAATCGAATACATACAAAAATTTATATCATTTTTTTGTGTCTGTTATGTTATTTATTTTATTTATTTTTTTTATTATTTTTTTTCGTGTAAATTCTTGTATCAGTTCGGCCTTCGGCGATCCATATATACGTCATACTCAACATATATTAAAAAAAAACGGAACTGTTCTCTCTCTCTCTTCCAATCCCTCTCTCTCTCACACACATATACACACACACACACACACACACACATGTTCGTAACGTACATATATGAACCGGTTCTGTGTTGATTTAAGACGATTTCTCCCCTTTTTTTTATCAATTATAGCATTATTTATTTATTTTTTTTAATTATGGAAAAAACAACGAACACGGACGAAAATGTCGGTCACATCGAAGAAACGGAATCGTTGGAGAAGTGATCGTAAGCGATGATCGATCGATTGGCCGTCGCGGCGTTGGCGACGGTCGTTCGAACAGATTTCTCTCTTTCTCTCTCTCTCGCGTCGTCTACACAATTTTCGTCCCCGGGTCATGGCGTTTACCTATTTAGATTTCGTTTAGCTTACGATCTAAAATTTACAAAGCATTTTTTTTATACATTGACACATTAAATATAAATACTAGTTACTATGTACACCGTTTCTTGTTTCGAATTTTCTCGCGACTGAAATGGAACGATGGACGTTCTCGTACGGTAGAAATATTGTACAATTATCCACATATCACAAGATATAGAAAAATATGATTTTCAACTAAGAATTAGTATAGCTTCTAAAACGTAGCAGCGCTCTGATGACGGTGGCATTGCCATCGAAATGCGCATCAGCTTATAAACAAACAGAGTGAACAGTGAATAATCTCTGAACATTTTTTCAATATCTTGCGATGTTAGGATGATAGCTCATTCGTTTAAAAGTGAATCTGTCACAAACAAATAGTAGAAAGTTGTTTGAAATTATAAATTATTACAAGTTAAAACAATCTAAAAGCATTTAAAACAAGCTCCATTTGTCCTATGTTTTGTTTTAGTTTACATTAAAGAAAATTCCAAACAGATTGAAAAATGTTTGATTGGACGAAAATTACAAATAAATTGAAAAATGTTGTAAAATTAGATTGACAATAAATTTTATTTCTTTTATGAGGAAAAACCAATTATAATATTATTCAAGTTATTTTTAAGATATAAGGGTATATGATTAAAACTTGGGCTTTAATTAACTTCCGTTAATGTCAAAAACTTAATCTTTTTTATTGCAATACTAAATTGTTTTAAATTTCTTCAAAATTACTAAGATTTCAATGGTATTTGAAGAAATATTTATATGATGGATAGTAGCAGAAAGAACATACTTAGTGGTTTTCTAAGTTCCAATTTGGAAATGTTCCAGTAGAAGAAATCACACGGTCCAGTAAAAAAAAGATCAATTAAGAAATTGAAAAATACAAACGCCAATTTTCAGTTTACATGAATTATGAGTTTCTGGTTAGAGACTTAAGAAATAAATTGATCTAATATTTTTAGACATTCATGATATCGCAAAATTCACAAGGAATTAAAACATCAAGTAACTCAACGATTAAGAATATCTGTTTTTTTGAGAAAGATCTAGGGAAACAAATACATGTTTCTGGAATGTGAAATGGGAATTTACAAGACTATATGAAGGACTCATACTGCCATATGGAGTAAAAATCAAAAACAAAAAAATGAGAAACCAACAAAACAGATATTGAAAATGATCGAGATGAGTACTTTGAGGATCATAGTTGGTACAATACGACTAGAATGAGTAGTTGATATAGAAGTAATGGAACAATGTAATAAAATTGACATTGTTGAATTTACAAAAAAATGGAACAATCGAACATGAAATAACAAAAAAAGGAACAAAAACATCAGCAGGATCGTCTAATAAAAACTGCATCATATATGTAGCAAATGTTAGGTTATTTTCACGAAAAGATCTTGTGCCAAAGAGATGAATAAGTAATATCTAGAGTAAAGAACAAGAATTTAAACGATGATGGGATTATTGATATTAAATTAAATTCATTATTGATATTAAATTCATTTGTATAAATGAACCAACAATGAAAATCAATCAACAGCAATCTCAAAAGGGCAGACTGTCATAAAAGAAATATTTTTTAAAAAGTGTATCAAATTTGTATTCAGGAGCTTGCATCTAGTTCTTTGTTCCAAACTAAGACCAAATTCTCGATTGCTTACTCACAGCTCGAATTTCTAACAGTCACAAATCATTCCACTGTCAATTGTGAGAAAATACGAAACGTACATGTTATACAACACAATAATAAAGATATGCCATTTACTGGAAAGTGGAATATAATATAGATCACATTTAAAATAAAATTATCATTTTGAAAATGTCGATTCGTTTGCAGTGTATTTCGAATTTAGACAAAGTGAATACAACGAAATGTTTATCAGTGAATTGGATTCTTCTATCGAAATGATTTATCATCTCACGTCAAATGATTTTTAAGCACTCCTTATTCTTGATTATGAGACATCACGAATTTCTAAACAATAATTGTTGAATGCTTTTATAAAATTTTGTAGAATCGAGACGAGTGATTCAATTAGAACAAATGTAAATCAGGAACAGTACTGAATGTCTAGTAAAATTTTGTTTATGCCACTTCAGTTAAATTTTCAATGATACTGTTCTTGAGTCATTGTTTTATAAACTCCATTTCAAAGATACAATTGTAGAAATTTTCAAGATTTTATTACAATGACTTGTATAATAATTACATAGGAAAGTTAATATTTAATATTTTTTTTTGTTAATTATAAAAAATTGGAATATTTTGTTGAACAGATGGTTAGAAAGATGGGTATTTAGGTTGGAAGAGGCAACATTGAACAAAGATGAACAGGCAAAGATTTAGAGGGAAAAAGGAGAATGATTTTTTTTTAAATTTTACTATACAGAGCTCCAATGGTGACAACATGACTGTTGAAATAGAATGACGTGAATTATAAATGATATTAAGTAGTTTCATTTGTGTGTACAATAAACAAATAATTTATCTATTTCTTTTTATATTTTGTATCTTTCGATAGATCATTTTCCTCAAACCGTCCAGTCATATCACTGATTCAAAGTTGATAAGACCCTGTTCGAAAATTCACTGCAAACGAATCCGTCCTGCAACTAAATAGATTATCTAACGAAACAGAACATCCATCGTACAGATTATCATATTAAAAACGAAACAACAAAAACGTGTTTGGACATCCTGCACACATTTATAAATCACATTAACCATAATTTTACGAGATACATTCTGTAACACAAAAACACGTCGATCTGAAAGATAGTCGCACAGATGTGTACTGAACGTACGACTACACCGAATGAATCTCTCATTCGTTTACTTAGTAACCTACATCCTAATTAAATAGAATAAATATCGACAGAAACAATAATATATTTTATATATATATGTATGTATATATATTTATCTGTTAGACGTACTCGTTAATCATTTAAAAACGAAATCACGAACGAAAAAATTAATTTTAAAATCACATTGGTCGACCAGATCATGAAAAAAACGACTCTCATCCGTCCGTCTTTGCGCTCGTGTCGAAATCTCTGCGTCGCGCGAACGAAACAGGACTTGTCAACGAAACGGATACAATTTTGTTGTTGCTTAGATCTAACTTACGCTTATAAGATAATCCTTAATCCTAAGACGAATCGCTCGATGCAAAACGGATAGTGGATTTATTTATTTATTTGAAGATCTAGTGGCATTCGATGGCGCTAGCTCCGTTCGGATGCATACGTATTTATATATCAAGAAGAGTTCGCGAACTCGGGTTTGAATCGCAACAGATGAACATACATTTCATTACTGTACTTGTTCCGTTCAATGAAACCATCGATTTGTTATCTTTGTCTGTTAGGAATTCATAAACGAAATCATATGGAATCTGAGCATGCGTTGATTTTGAGAAAAAATGAAAATCGTGATCCTTTCGCCGCCTTCTTCGACTTGATTCGTATTCGGTTTGTACTGCCATGATTGCCAATGGAATTCTTTGTGGAAGAAAATGTATAAGGTGTAATCAAAAAGATGATAAGATCTTAGATATGATCTTTTTAATAATTAAAAAATATTGTTGAATGTTTCAAATAAATATTTGAAGCATTCATCTCAGTATAGATTATATAAAAAAGTTCAATAATCATTTATTGTCTATATAATTTCTCGATTAGAATTTTGATGGGCGTGATATCATCTTTAGAGCACGACTATCATAATAATTATTGTTTTGTATAACTGAATCATTATCCTCAACAAGTCAAGATATTAAAAAAGTGACCAATAATTATCTCTTGTTTATTTTATTCTCTTAGAAGCTGATGTACATTCCAACAGCCATATCACTATAGTTAGAGAATTATGTTATAAAATATAGTAATGCTCTGATGATGATGGTGTGTCTGTCTGAATGCGTATCAGCTTCTAAATAAAGTGATTAATAAATGATTATTGAACATTTTTGCAATATTTTGTGGTGTTGTAGATGAAAGATAAATTTGTGTGCAAATGAAAAAGCCACAGTTCTAAAATAAATAGTGGCACTTTTAATATCGTGCAATTGAAATGAAAACTCGGTCGTTGAAATGCATACTAGCAAATAAAGTGAACAATAAGTGATTCTTAAAAAGATGTATAAAATATTTTTGTGTTGGAGTGGATTCATTTCGGTAAAAGTGAATGAGTTACAATTCTGGACGAATATTGGTTATTTTTTCAGTGTTGTAAATCATTAATATTGTAGAAATATTTCTTTTATAAGGAAAAAAAATATTCAAAGAATATTGAAATAAACACTCGATTATTGAGAGTTTTTTTGAAGTCTGGACATTAAGGTAGTAAAGATATGACAGCTTATGTAGAACCTAGATTTATTTGAAAATGGAAGAAATCAATGTAAGAGGTTATGATTTTTTATGAGATGGGGTTATAAGCCTGATACCCAAACCTCAATTTGGGTGACAAATTGGAAAAAAATTTCAAGTTAATACAATTGTTCCAAAATTTCGGCAATAATTCTATCAATATTTATTGATCAACTAAATTAATAATTTCAAGTACATTTTTTTAAAAAACTTAATTGATATATTCAATTGTTTTAATGCATTTTCCATAGCATATGTGATTTATATTTGTTTTAGTTAATTTCTATAAAATATGCATTTATTTAATTACAAAATCCTAGTGAATCATGTATATAGGATTCATGTGAATTAGGACTAAGGAATATGTCTGTGCTTTACGATTATTCTCCAAATTAGTTATTAACTTTGTCAGATTTTATGGATGGAATTAATAGCTTTTAAAATCCTCGAATCTGATGATACAGGTGCGACGAATGAAATGCACAAAAAAATACCGAATAAGTGATTTATTTGTATCGAAACTGTGGCAAATTCACTTTTACACAAATGAATTATCACTTCCAACACCGCAAGATGCCATAAAGTATTCAATAATCACTTACTGTCCATTTTGTTGTTTATAACAACAATATGAGTGAATATTTATTTATGATTTTTTAAATATTTGATAAATGATTGATGCTTCTTTAAAGTGAATGAGCGAAAATTACAAAGTAACAATAATTTTTATGTACTTTAATGGCGCCATTTATGGTATTTGTAGTATCGAGTTTTTGTTTCTTTTTGATTACAGTCATTTAGTATTTTGTGGAATTCATGTGTTTGTGTATATTGTCTGTGTGTGCGTGTGTGTGCATTAATAAGTAAAAAATTAAACGAGAAGGCCGCGAAAGAATTTCTTTTGTTTATCAACAAACAGCAGCGACATTTTACAATTCATCTGTTTATCGACTTGCTTATGTTTTTTTTCCAGTTGGATATTTTTCACTGAATATTTTTGTTCTATTAACCCTTTTGATATGGCTGGCACATATATACCATATGGATGGTACATATGATGTACCATGACCGTCAGCCTAAATCCTTACTTATAGTCATATTTGATGTTCACTCGATGGTCTCAAACTAAACTATTGAAAAATTTGATTTCAACTCGCATTTTCGAAAGCCATATCGAAAGGGTTAAAACAATATTAAAATATATGCGTCTGTACTGCGTTCGTCAATGACTAAACGAACTCTCGTACAATTATTAAATGTTTCAAAGATGTATGTATATATATATATATTTAATTATATATGTTTTCTGAATCTCTAGCTTCACTTTAATGTTATTAAAAATTCAAATGTAATTTTACCCTTAAATGTCTAAAAGTTAAACTTGCAATGTAGTGACTGGTATCAGCGTTGAATTTTACTAAACACATTGAAAAATGTCAACAGTCAGAAGCATTACCCACACTTAACGAGAATAATTAAAAATACCAAGTATCACAGAGTACCTATCTTATATATTTTTTTTAAAAATACGGAAAAAACGAACCGAAACATATCGAGGAATATCATATATTTTTTTTCTCTAAACGTTACGTTAAATAGACGGAAGAGGAATGTCTTCTATTATAAAATATACAAAAAAAAAACGTCATCAGCGATTTCTCCGTTTACATCTTTTTAGATTTTTTTTTGGTTGCTCTTTTTCCAATCAATTCTCTCCTCAAACAATCACATAAGTATTAATATTTTTTTTACATGTTTTTTTTTTAAAAAAAATATATTTTCATATATTTTTTCCGAGTTGAAAATTGTTTTATGTTCCTGACCGAATGCTGCGGTTTCCGTTCTGTTCTGTTCTTTGTTTAAAAGTTTATATCGAAATTACCTAAGGAGATATACGAATCGAGAAACAATGTTCTAAGATTTAAGATTAAATTTGTTCATCAGTCATTTTGTCGCGGTGCCCGGCACAAGCGGACACGGCTCGGGAGGTGGGGGTACGAAGTTGTCTTATACCTTTTTCTCCAAAATAAATTCCAATTACTCTATCGACATCGAACGTCGGTCTATTGCTAAGACATTCCGGAAGACGGATCGTCCATATCGGCGCCGACGATCGCCGCCGTGCCGTGCGATATCTGGTACCTCCCTCGTGCCGCGCTCGAATACAACGCCTTCGAGTACTTCCCGCCGAGTTCGTCCATGAAGATCGGCTCGGACGTCTCTGCTTTCTCGTCGTATCGCTGATCGGTCGCTTCGGTCGTCTTCGTCGGCCGACTCTGCGACGGAACCGGATCGACGCTCTGATTGTGCGTCACCTTACTCTTATCCTCGTCGTATTTCGTGTTACGCTCGCCGCCGAACTCGGCCGGGTCGAAGTCCTCGAACGCGATCTGGTACTGCGGCGTCTTCGTGTTCTTCAGCTTCGAAATGCGGTTCGTGACGATCTGCAGGTGACGGAGGACGTAATCTTCGCCGGGTGCGAGACGATGCGCGTGGCTCAGACACGCCTGCGCTTGCAGGAGTTTGCCGCGTTCGACGTACACGACGCACAGGTTGTGCAGGCCTTGGATGTTGACCGGGTCTAGCGAGAGGATCCGTTTGTAGCACTGGAAATCGAATATCTTTTAGTTCTGTACACAGCTCTGATTTCAATTAACTGAACAGTTTTTAAAATAAATTGAATTTGACAAAAATATGGATATTTCCTCCCCTTATTCAATTTCATTATTGGGTGTTTCGGTTAATTTTGAGGGATTGATTGACCAACAGATGCCTGTAGCTAGCGATTGCATTAAATTATTTTGATGAAAGTTGATAATTTTGATAGTTGGATCATTTTTAAGAAATGATTAACCACTATTGTGTCAGAAGTGTCAAAATATTGATTGTTTGTTAGAGAAAAACATGAAGCGTACTAAGTATACTTTTTGGCACGTATTGCTTTTTTTGTTTGAACATAAAACAGCTGCGGAATCTTATTGGAATGTCACAGAAACTTACTATGAATTGGATGAATCAATCAAAATATACCAATATTAGTTTAGATGATTTAAAAGTAGTGATTTCAATGTGGAAGACCAGAAACGTCCATGATAGCCGAAAAAGTTCCAGGATGCGGAATTGGAGGCTTTATTAAATGAAAATTTAGCTTGAACTATTTAAGAACTTGCTGAAAAATTGGATGATGGTCAAATAACTGTCCAAGATCGTTTAGAAAGCATAAAAATGTCCAAAATGAGGGAAAATGAGATCACACTTGTACTGTTCGTGTTGGCTATTCAAAAATTGCATTTTATTGCTTAAAAGAAAGAAGTAGTTTCTGTATCAAATTGTGATTGGTACTGAAAAATGGATTCACTACGATAATCCTAGAAGAAAAAATCGTCGGTTAATCTTTGAGAACCGTCAACATTGACGTCTAAATGTAAATTGAAAAAAGGTTATAACTTGTATTTGGTGGGATATGGTCTATTAAGACTTGCTGAAACCAAATGAAACTTTCTCAACTGATCGTTACTAACAGAAATTATAGAAGTTGAAAGAAGAATTGCATAGAAAATAGCGAATATAAGGCGTAAAGTGATTTTTTTACATGGCATGTTAAAAGGACTGTAAAAGAGAAGTTATTGAAATTGAAATGGGAAGTCTTAACACACCCTGCATATTCTTTAGACATTTTATTTTCTAATTACCACTTATTCTGGTCGATGCAACATGGACTTCAAGATGTGTACTGTAAAAACTTGACGAGATCAAAAAATGAGTCGATGGATAAATTGCTTCAAAAATAAGTTGTTTTTTTAACGTGGAATTTATTTGCTGCTTAAAAAAGGCAAAAAGTGATAGCAGGTTTTTAAAAAAATAAAATAAACGCATCTTTCAATCAAAAAAAAAACTTCCTCCTATTAACCCAAACACCTAATAACAACGGATATATTAATGCAGATGAACCACTCTACACCTTCTATTCTATAAGTGTTCAAATGGTTTCATAGCTTATAGTATCTTCCCTTTCAATTCTTCAAATAACCCAAATTTAATTTTCAATCAAAAAAAAGTTAATCGGGAAATCACTTACGTTTTCTGCCGCATCTAAATCTTTGATATTGTTGATGTAGATATCACCTAACAGGATCAGACCTTTAATATGATCCGGATGATATTTCACTAACTGATTGAGGAACGGCGCCGCTTCCAACGGTCTATGATCGTCGGCCAACAGCAGCGCCAGATTGAACAGCGCGCTCCGGAAATCCGGTTTGAGATGGACGGCTCTTCTGAACCAATTCTCTGCGCTTTCGATGTCTTTATCGTCCATTGCCAACATTCCTAAATTGAAATGCACGCGTTCGTTCGTACCGTCTTTCGAGAGCAGTTTCAGCAGACGCTCTCTGGCGATACGACGTAGTTCTGGTCGTCCGAGCTCTTGTAGCAGTATGGCTGAATTTAAAAGCGCCTGTTCGTGTTCTGGATCGAACTCGAGCGCTTTATCTAAATAGGCTAGTGCTTGTGACGCTTTGCCTTGTTCTAGGAAGACGACACCGAGCTACAATAGACAATCAATTTTTTTAGAAGGTCATCTCTCGATTTCAAATATGAAAAATCACCAGCAAAGATTTCAATACTTACATTGTAATATATATCCGGGTTATTGCTATCGTACAGAAGCGCTCTTTCGTACACTTCTTGCGCTTCTTTCGTCCTGTTCAGCTTGATCAGAATATCTCCCCTGTTTATATACGCTTGCGTGTAATCCGCTCGCATGCTGATCGCTTGTCTGTAAAGGAGATCCGCCTCTTCGAGCCGAGTCACGTTCCTCGATATCAAATTCGCGAGATTCAGAAAGACGTTCAGGTGATTCGGCGCGATTCTCGCCTGGTACGATTCGCCCGGTTTCGCTTTCGGCAGCAGCGATTTCGCTTTCAGATAAGCATCTTCCGCCTCTTTGAACATCTTCAAGTGGTTGTACGTACGGCCGACATTTATATGCGCGCCGACGTCATCTTCCTGAACACTGACAGCCGTATGGAAGTACTGTAACGCTTCGTGGTACTTGCCTTGACCTTCGAGCGCGTGGCCGACGTTGTTGAACAGTTTCGCGTTCCGTTGGTTGACTTTTAGACCGGACATGAAGATCGTGTACTCGGATTCCCAGTCCCAGTTTCTCAGATACGTTTTCGTACCGTGCGAGATGAGTAGGATGGATAGCGCGAGGTAGCCGATCTTTTTGCTCTTCTTTTCGGTTAGGAGGTGCCAGCCGAAACCGACGAGCATACAGAAACCCATTGATGGCATGTAGAGGACGCGTTCGGCGATGACGAAGCCGACCGGGAAGAAGAGATTCGATGCCGGTAGAAATGGTAATATGAGGAAGGCCAAACTCTGGAAAACGGAACAAGTTTATGATTAAAAATCCAATCGTTTACAGTTAAATTGAAATGTTCTATATCTGGCTTGTATTTATTGCTAAAGACTTTAGTTTTGAAATATTGCAAATAAAATATCATTGACTGATGATATTTTTCAACGCAGTAGAGGAGTCACTGGCGGTCGATAGTGAGATAAAAATATTATGCAGGGTAATATAGCTCCATTTAACATTTTATCATTATGTGCTTTTAACCCTTATCGGTCGTATGTCACCTCTGACGTGACATCACAACTTTGCTCTATCAGTCGTATGTCACGTGCGAGGTGACAAGATTGAACAAGTAACAACGTCCTTATTCCTGAATGTACACACTATATGTTTTTACAGTTTAATTCTTATTCGATAGCAGACAACACGTTCTGTCATATTTCAGCAATTATTTTACTTATATTATAATATTTTATTCCTCCAAAAATGAATAAAGAAAACTATAGCAATATGGAAAGTAACAGTGATAGTTGTAGTGAAATTTGCGAAAATTTTAAATATTCGGCAAATGATTTTAATTCTTGTGATGAAGCTGCCCATCTTGCAACCTCATTTCCAAGGGAAGCATAATGACTGCATTGTATGTTCCAATCGGAAGTTACCTGGAGGAAAAAATACGACTATAACCTTCTGCGAAACTTGTAACAGAAAACCATTCCTTCATGTAGGAAAATGTTTCCAAAAATACCACACATTGAAAAACTATAAATAACATTTAAGCTTGAAGATTACACGTTTAATAAAATGTAAACATTTAAAGTGTAAATATAAATATTTTTATGCACAAAACTATCTTTTTATATCAAGTAACGTTAGTTACTCTTCTCTTACAATAAGCACTCAAATATATCTCCGACCTAGCGGAAAGTTAAGTACAAAATGCTAACGTCCGATAAGGGTTAATACCAGAAATTTCACTCCAGCATATTGGGCAGATATAGACATTTCATTCGGCTGTCAATGTGTTAAATATGATAAAACGAGTTATTTCGTCATCCGCAGTGAATGGGTTAAAAGTTTCAATGTTTTCAGAAATGGACAACTAATTGCACGTCGCGATCAAAACAATTGTTTGTACCCGAGCAAATGTTGATATTTTGGTAATTGTCACTTATTTTGGCCCGTACCTGTTGATAATTACCGCGTATCGATTATAAATTCCATTATTTGAATCGGTCGTTTGACCGGGCAAAGAGAAA
This sequence comes from Neoneuromus ignobilis, assembly GCA_029203775.1. Lineage (NCBI taxonomy): Eukaryota > Metazoa > Arthropoda > Insecta > Megaloptera > Corydalidae > Neoneuromus > Neoneuromus ignobilis. Next base: position 60,024,681 of record CP092088.1, on the reverse strand, counting down.
AACGAAACGAGCACCGAATGAATATTGGATTAGTGGTGCAAGCTTCGTAATCGATACGCGGCCGCCCGTAAATATAAATCTAAATTAGCGACGCTGAATAATAGACGAGCGTATCCGAGAATAACCTCACGACGTACCATAATAATTACGGTCGCCTGTTGTCTGTTCTCCGTGCTGAACGCCGTGACGATTAATAATGCAAGCGCCGCGTATGACAGCATCGTGGCGAGGTTCCTCGGATCGAAGAACGATTCGACGAGCGGCACGGTGCCCATCGTCCAGTCGCAGCACAGGTCGCAAGGGAACAACAGTAGCCAGAGGTTGACGCTGATCAGGTAATGGTACGAGAATTGTCGTGTCGGCGTCGCGGCCACCGACGCCGGATTGTCGAAACGCGTGAACACCGGCAGCTGCGAGCCCATGATCTGCAGACGGGCGAGCAGCAGGATTATTGTCGTTGCGGCGAGGACGACGAGACGTTTCGTCGCTTCCATAGGCCACGTAGGGTGCAGGATACTCTTGCCGCTCAATATCGATTTCATTATGTGTTGGAGGTCGGGAAGACGCAGCTGGAAATAAAAATTGATTTAGATGTTGTTGGAAATCGTATTTGCTCTCTCTCTCTTCAGTACTCTCTTTCTCTCTCTCTCTCTACATTCTGTTCAAAAAATATCGAGATTTGTACCCTTTTTTGAGGAAAATAATCATAAAATGTCTTGTAGGTAAGTTGGTAACATTGCAATTGAATTTTATGTCAGGTTTGAGGGCTTCTATTATTCAGTTTGTTTGTAAGAGATGATTATATTAGTGGATCGCAAGTACCAAAACTAATTTGCTGGTACCAAAACCAAAATCTGAAGTATCTCTATTATTAGATTTGCAAGATGTGTGGAAATTCAAATTGAAAGCACGTGTAGAGAAGCCCAGTTATGGGGAAGAAACATCTTCACTCTAAAGTATATCTGATATCAGATTTGCAAGATGTAGTGCTCTCCATTTCATGAATATGAGGAAAAATTAATTGAAAGCACGCTTAGACAAGCCAGGTTATGGGAATAAATATTTTCACTCTGAAGTATACTTATTATCAGATTTGTAAAATGTGGAGCTTTTTATTGTATGTGTGATTATACGAAAAGCTTAATATGCCTAGAAAATACCATATTTTTGTGAATAAACATTTTTTTACTTCAAAAGGAGTGGGTAAATATAACATCGGAAGCAACAAAAAAATTAATTTATTTAATGCCAAATCGTTTAAATGAAGTAGTAAAAAGAAAAGGGAAACAAACGAGATATTAAACTCTTTTTTTAAAAAAATTGTTGATATTTCTCTACATTATATTAAAAGTGGTGAATACTTTTGTTCAACAAAAATGTAACCTATTGTATTTATTTTAACAATTTCTTCTATATAATAGAATTAATTATTTTTTCTAATGTATATTATTTATTATTAATTATTATTTTTTTAATTTAACGACTTTATTGAATTATATATCAATAAATTGCTTGTTAACCATACGGCGAAAACTTATGCACGTCAGTGTACATACAAAATAATATCTCAATTTTTAATGGCTACTTTGTTGTTGTTTATTAACCCTTAGCGATCGTATGACATCACAACTTTGCTCTATCAGTCGTATGTCACGTACGAGGTGACAAGACTGAACAAGTAACGACGTCCTTATTGCTGAATGTACACACTGCATGTTTTTACAGTTTAATTCTTACTCGATAGCAGACAACACGTTATATCATATTTCAGCAATTATTGTACTTATATTATAATATTTTATTCCTCCAAAAATGAATAAAGAAAACTATAGCAATATTGAAAGTAACAGTGAGAGTTGTAGTGAAATATGTGAAAATTTTGAATATTCGATAAGTGATTTTAATTTTTATGATGAAGGAGACAGTGATGCAAGTGTTATATTTCAGTCAAGGAAGAAAATTGATCCCTATTCAATATTCAAGGAAGAGGAAAGCGAAGTGGAAAGAGAAATTGTTCCTGATTGTGATGAAGATTGGACTGAAATCGACAGTGATGACGAAGACATTTAAAGTGTAAATATAAATATTTTTATGCACAAAACTATCTTTTTATATCAAATAACCTTAGTTACTCTTCTCTTACCATAAGCACGCAAATATATCTCCGATTTATCGGAAAGTAAGTTCAAAATGATAACGTCCGATAAGAGTTAATAATAATACTTTTGGAGCGAGGCTACTTTTTTGAAAGAGCCACGCGTAAGTCATCAGTTACATTTGAAAATTGAGAAACTTCTCTCGCACCCCAGGTTAAGAACCATGGTGTTATACAAATTATAGGTCATATATTTAGATTGTGTAAATATAACATTCTATAGAATCGTTCACAGATTTTTCCCAGTTTGCATCTGAATTAATTTTCCTTCCTCGATCTCGCACCAGGCCGTGTATAAATCTCGTAACGAAATTTGCAACAATTTAAACGATTCGACCTGATGTCGAGTTTATGAAAAACCGTACGCGTTTCCAATATTTATAACATAATTGTACGGTTCTGTGTAGCTGAGCAACGTACGTTTATAAACATATTACGTAATGGTATAACGTCGACCAGTGCAGCCGACCTGTTATTAATACACACACACACGAATATCCACACGTACGCAGTACACAAAGGGTAGTTGGGAGCATACCTTTTGCGCCACAAAGATTTCATATGTTGCACATATTCCGGTAATTGTTATGCCTTGCTCTTTGCAAAGCATAGCTGTGGCCACCGACAGCATGGAGAGAATTAATGGACGCCAGCCTGAAACAAGAAATTAAAACGTTAATTTAATGTCGTGCATTTTCGTTTCTGCTGTTGTTTTGTTTGTTCGTTCGGTCGCGTCGTGGGCCGGGCGTTCGACAACGGACCGGGTTTAATATCGGGACGTCGCGGTCACACATTCACGAAAGTTTCGGATTCGACGTGCGAGCGAGACGACGAGTACGGGTACTACCGGAGTTTCGTACAGGATATATGACACGTTCGGATTACGTGCGACGGAATACGAACGTGGGATGGGAGGATAAGAGTGCCGATATATAAGTTATATGCGTTTTTTTTTACACCCACTGTGTTGCAATTGTTGTAAAAACACAAATTGTATAGCGTACATGACACGGTGTTGTACTTTTTTTGTTTACCGGAAAGCTCAGCCCCTCTACTCGTTTCGCTTGTCGACCCCGAAACTTGGTTATGTTTAATAATGTAAATAAGTTATAAAAATAAAACATTTAGAAAACTCCAATAATGCTTTTGTGTAGGCTACGAGGATCGTTTGATAAGTATGGTAAAAAAGTAAGAAAAATTAAATTAAACAATAAATAAATTTACCATTCTTATCAAACGACCCTCGTATGTTTATTATAGATTGGTGGTCTGAAATGTATTCAAATCTAATACTAATACAATTAAAATTTGTTTTGTCCGAAGATGTGTCCAAAAATCTATGTCCTTTCCATTTTTTATCAATTTAAATATTTCATAAAATTTGTACTTCGGTAATTCTCATAAAACTTGTGAAAAATTCAAAAACGAAATTTTCACACCACTTTGCAAATTTCTATATCAAGTCGGAGGCGGAGTAACATTTTTTTTTTATAGAAAGATTAAACAAACGTTGTTTGTGGTTTAGATAATGTGATCGACGTTTCTATGTTTAAAGACATTCGACTTTTTCAAAACAAATGAATCAGTCTGATTGAAACTTAACGTCAAAAGATTAAAAAAAGTACCATAAACACTTATTTATTGACTGGTATACATTTTAAAGGCAATGTTGTTGTTTGTGTGCTGTGTTATAAGTTGTTGCATATAAAATGGCGGATTTCCGGATGTAGCGAAGTTGATTGTGATTTTCATAATAAAAACTGTTGGAAGGAGTTGAGGGTTGTATTAGATATTAAAATTACAGAGAATTATAAAATCGTTTCTACTCCAGATAGTGAAGAAGTCTCAAAAAACTCGATTACATTTTTCAAGAACAAAAATTGAACGAATTTCAATACGAAACTCTTTTTCATTCTCAATATTTACCAGATATTTCTCCAAAAGATTACCACTTTTTAAAACATTTCAATTATTTTCTTACCAGAAAAAAATCAATAATGAAGCAGCAATTAAAACGACTTTGACGAATTTCAATATTGCAAAAATTCGGATTTGAAAAAAACTGATATGGATGCATTTATACTTCATGAGGAGAAGCATATTTAGTTAAAAGGTGATTATTTTGATTAACATTTTTTTTATTAAAAAAGTTACAGATGTTGGGAATTTTATTAGAAAATGCGCCATTTTTTATACTTGTACAATAGTGTAATATAGAGTCATCCAAATGTGATGCCTAGATTTATGTTTTATTAAAAAGGAGCAAAAGAAATTATACACATGTTTATTTTTAATAAAACACAAATTTAGACGTCAGATTTGGATAACCCTATATAACCAATTTTACAATACAGTACTTTAATGATGATAACATGGTTAGTGAAATGTGTACGAGCGAATTAAGTAAATAACCAAAGATTATTCAACATTTCCATAAAAAATAGTGTTGGAATAAATGTTTTATTTGAATCAGTTATTTTGCCACAAGCAATAAATAATTTGTATTTTTGAACCAGGGATCCTATAAAAATCATCGTTAAAAATGTTACAAGAGTTGAAAGTTTCATTAGAAAATCAGCCATTTTATATACAACACATTAACATAATTAATCTTACAATGCAAGTACTTTAATGTTGATAGTATGGCTATTTAAGGGAGTATTCTAGTCTAGAATTTCGAAAAAATTGTTTTTTTGCATATTTTCAAAGTTTAGACCATTAAGAATATGTTCTCACGAGGATTTTTCGAAATTCGAATTATTTTCGGAGTTATAGCTATTTTTGTGACGCGCCAACCAATCCTGTCTGGCCGGAACTCCAAATTTTAAACGCGTTTTTCTCGAACTACTTTTTTCGACACGGTTGAGGTGATATCTCAAGTTCTAATAGACCGATTTACTTGAAATTTGGTACAGAACTTCTCAATATAACAGTGATTTCCCCCGCCTAGGATTTTTTGAAAATTTTGTTTTTTACTATTTTTAAAAAATTTCGAAAGTTGAAAAAAATAGGGCAAAAAATGATTGTTTTTTCACACTGCCGCCATTTTGCGAAAAAAAATTTTTTTTTAATTTTCGTAGGCGGGGATACTACTACAACCTTTTTTTTCAATAATTTCAAAAAAAAATTTGTTTCAAATGACCGGAACGGTTGGAACCACGTCAACCAGGAGACACCTTTTTTTTCGAGCCCCCACTTTGCCAGCCTGTACCTTTTCAATTTTGAATTTTTTGTGTTTAATAATACTTTTTTAAACTCTTAAAATGTCAATAAATAACTGATAAATAATGGATAGTAAAAATATTTGTTGGTTGTTTCTATAGCGCCCGAAAAAACACCTAAAATTCGTGCGTCTAGACTAGAATACCCCCTTAAACGTGTATGAGCGAATAAAATGAATAATCAGAGATTATTGAATATTTTCATAAAATGGTAAGGTATGACAATGAAAGTTTCATTTTAATCAAAGTTATTTGATTGTAAGCAATAAATAATATTATTATTTCTGAACCAGATCTTACAAAAATCATTGTTAAAAATGTTACAGAGGTTGGAAGTTTCATTAGAAATTCTGCCATTTTATATACAACAAATAACCAATCTTACCATACAGTACTTTAATGACAACAGCATGCCTATTGAAATGTATACGAGCGAATAAAGTGTACAATCAGAAATTATCAAATATTTCCACATAAAATGTTCCAGTATCGGAACGAACGCTTCATTCGAATCAGTTAATTTGCCACAAGCAATAAATAATATCTTTATTTATGAACCATGATCCTAATTATTGGGCATTTTAGTTTCGAATCAATGTTGAAATCCGGTCGAATAAAACTAGTATTAATAACAAATAAACTATATACCGCTCGGTAGCTCGATTTTCATTTTTCGAATTCCATTAAAATGCAAAAATAAAAAAATCCCCCGGCGGATCGACGTTGGTCTCTCTAGAGGAAGCCTACACGTATTGGCTCTCGTTCAATATCGATATATATATATATATATATATATATATATATATATGTATATGAATATATTGTGTATTATACATCAGTCCCGTATTGATATTTTGAACTATGTATATGCGTACAGAGAGACATTTTAAATATTCAACGCAGAGAAATGCGCGCGCGCGCGCGTATCGCATTATTAAAGAAGTCTGTTTTTGCATGACGCACATATATGTATATATTATTATATAACCAACCGACCGGTCATGTATATATATATATATATATATATATATATATATATATATATATATGTATGTATATACATATGGCAAAAGTCACGGGAGCGCCGCCGTACCGAATTAAAATGCGAAAATCGTTTTTGCGTCGGTCAGAATCGCCCGACGTTCCTAAACGCGATTTCGACATCCATCCACGACTCCCGGCGATCCCCTCCGGTGTCATCCGCACGTGCATATCCACGTCATCGTCGTACGATGACGCGAACATTGCTCCAGTCACTTTTGACACGATGTCAGAAAGTTTCCGGCCGACGGGTTCAACAATTTCGTTGCGGATGCGGCGGTGGAACGCGCGAACGGAACGAATTTTCGACGGGAAAAATCCGCCGCCGCGGAAAGTTCGACGAGTTGTTCACAAATTAAATATTTACTGTCGACTTTTTTTCCCTTTCGTCGCGCGTTCGCGAAACACGTCATACGTTCTACCCTGCGTTCAACCCTTCTGTTCTGGGTATTGATACGGATCTGGGATGTTATCTGCAGTTTCAGAAAAATGTGACGTTTCGACTGCGGCAGTTGAATCTGTCATTGATGTTTATATAATGTATTCATGTATATATATATATATATATATATATATGTAGGATGTTCAGAAAGTTCCTTGAAAGTGGTTATTATTCGTAAACAGAATATTATATAAGTTTTTCCAATAAGAATGTCAGAAATTTAATAGCTGGTAGCAGCCATGTTTGAATTTTCTTTTCAAGCTCATTTTGACATTTCAACTCAAAATAGTCAGTGAATCAACTCAGTAAATAAAATTTCTTTTTACTAGAAATTAATTATTTTTATTGAAAATAATAATTTTCCATCAAAAATAATATCCCTTCTTTGAAAATTTTATATTTTCCTACTGTATATCTAGAAAATTACCATCCTATATATATATATATATATATATATATATATATATATATATATATATATATATAGAGTGAGAGAGAGAGAGTTTTCCAATAAGAATGTCAGAACTTTGACATCTGGCGGCAGCCATGTTTGATTTTTCAAGCTCATTTTGACATTTCAACTCAGTAAGTTTGGCAAATTATCATGGAACGTTAAACACTTCAACAACGCTTAGAAATTGTAAAAATTTTAATAGAATTATTGAAACAAAAGTTTAATAAATCCATTATTTCACGAAATGGACTCATCAATTGGCCATCAAGGTCATGTAATTTAACTCCATTGGATTATTTTCTGCAAGGTTATGTAAAATAATTGGTTTATGTTGATAAACCACAAACAACAGAAGCATTAAAAATAAACATTAAACGTGCAATTCATGAAATTGAACCACAATTATGTGAAAGAGTGTCTAAAATTGGACTAAACCAGTGGTGGCCCATCTATGACCCGCGGGTCAGACACTAACCCACGAAGGCTTTTTAAATGATCCACGCATTGATTTTTATAAACTTATTTTTTATATCATAAAAGAGACAACAGGCAATCGAAAATATTAAAAAATTAAAGTATAAATATTTTCAAATTTTTCTGTTAACGAAATTTCGGTGTTTCCAAATTATTGATACCCTCCCCCCTCCAAGTGACTTAGTGACCCATGGACTAGTATTAAAAAAAATAATGAACAAAATTTGACCCACTTTTCAAAAAGGTTCGTCATCACTGGTCTAAACGATTGCACTATGTTAATATGAGTAAAGTTGTGTTCCATCATTAATGCCATAGAATATGCTTAAAAATAATAGAAATAAATAACTAATTAAATAAATATTGTCGCTTATTGAAAAACCATATATAATAAATTCGACTAAAATCGATGGAAGTGAAGGAATATTATTTTTTACAAATAATTGTACAGACTAGTTTTAAAATTTAAAATTTTTTTTCTGAAAATCGCATTTCAAAATCGTTGACCAAAATATCTCGAAAATGCATCGATTTATTTTACATTATTATTATAAATACCAAAAAACTAGTCCTTGAACGAATGACCTTTTTCCATTACATACTTTTTTTTCTATTGACTAAAAACGAGCGATTTTTTTTAATCGAAAAATCGAAATTTTAAATTAGAATGCCCATCATTTTGTTCCAAATAAATATTTAGAAAAACTATATAATTAAATGCAAAAAATAAATCGTTTTCATTTTTTGATCTGAGCAGCAGTGGTCACTCTAAACGTTATTTTTTCAAAGGACCTATGGAAGAATCACCATATCTTTTTCATTTTTTATTGAAAAAAATATATGTAAATTTCATTGAATACACGTTTTTAGACACTTGAACATTTGTTGAGAAACGTGTTGTAGTTCTTGAAAAAAATCCAAAAGTTCCCTTTTTTTGATTTTCTGACTAAGCACGATCTCTTAAAATAATATAAAGCGAATGGGAAATATTTCGTATGAATAAATTTGGTTTTATTGACAATACAGCGTTCCAATTTTCTTTACAAAACCGGGTTTAATATATCACATATTTTTCAATCACGCTCTGTGTTTCCACCATCGATTGCAGTACATTTACTTAAACAAATCTTTTTAAAAAAACACGAGAACGTTCGAGTCTGTTCGCAGAATTGTTAATATTCCTTCACCAACATCCGTTCTCCACATAAAATATCAAATATAGTACCGTTTCGATATCTGGAAGTTCATTCGTTCGACGGATTTCAACTAAGGGTTTTAGTACTTTTGTTCGTAGTAAATTTTTAATCGAGTAATGTAACTAGCCGATTTAATTCGACGTACTGTAATTATATGCGAACGGAAACCAGTACGGTTTGCTAGAACGTCGTTCCAACGTTCGGGTTATATAAAGAAAAAAAAATCCGGCAATAATTGTCGACGTTCGGCGCGCCAGCGATAAAGAAACTGATTAAAATTATATCGAGTCGAACGGATACGGTCTAAAAAAAATAATCGTCGCTTCGATTATAAATAACGCGCGTATTGAAAACTGATTCGATTCGCCGTGTCGAAAATTAATAAAGTAGTCGTCGTATCGGCACGACGTCGCAGGACACGACGGCGCTGCTGTAGCGTCACGACGACTCAATATATGGTCGGTGGGGGTGGATGGGGGTTTAGGAGAACCGGGAGAACCGGCGACGGAGCATCGAACGAAAAGAAGAGAACGAAGAATGACCGGTCGAAAAAAAAACACCGAATAATATTAATTCGAATGGAACGACACCGAGAGTAACTATCGTCGTCGACGCTTTAGCTAGTAGTTCATGAATGCGACGTTAGGTGGCAGATAAGACTGCTCGCTTTCAAAGCTCGTAGATTATAATAACGGTATAATTTAGAAACGCTTACTTGATCGACATCCGACCGTCGTTAACGCGTTCATGTACAGGCGGTGACGAAATAACGAACGCTCGGATTGTTTCCATACATAAGTTTTTTTTTAGAGAGATATAAACATAAAAATTTGAAGGACGTAAGAAATAGAAAATAGCGATTTGATCAATCTTCTAAAGAATGATAAATATTATATAGGGTCATCCAAATGCGACGCCTAGATTTGTGTTTTATTAAAAAGAATCATTTGAATAGAGCGGTGTACGAGTATAAGGAAACATATGAACTGGTTTTTTTGAAAGTGGTATAAGTCCACTTTTTAAAAAAACTAAGTTAACGGTAATTTTGATGAGCTATAGACACCTTCTCTTTATAGTTACAATCACAATTTCAATAGAGTTCTATTTTGATATAAAATAAACAAAAACAGTTTTGCTGTACAATGCTATCGTACAAATATTTCTTTTGAAAGTGGAATAAGTCCATTCCTATGATATTATCATAGCATACAGTGACATGTGTACCGGACAAAATCGCAATATTAAGCTCGCACTGATGTGGTTAAGGATTAATAATTAATAATAAATAATTAATAAATAAATAATTAATAATTAATAAATAAATTAATAATAAATAATTAATAAATAAATTAATAATTAATAAATAAATAATTAATTAATAAATAATAAATAAATTAATAATAAATAATTAATAATTAATTGTGGTTAAGGATGTGGTTAAGGTGCCGAAAAAAAAACAGCTTCATTTTGTATGAAATGAAAAGAGAAGACTTTGTCTCAACCAAATCTCTAGAAGAGGCAATATCAAACAGAAAAAAAATACGGACGGAGAAATTGTAAACTGGCTTAAAATATGTTGGATGAGGTTCAAAAGGAATGAACCTCACAAAATGTTTTATAAAATTAGTATGGAAGAAAATGCTCCATTTAAAACAACTTTTTTATTTGGAAAAAAGGGAAGACCAAAAAACCTCAAAAAAATTAATATGTTACCGCTTTATAAAACTTCAAGGAGCATAACAAGAGAGAAATATAACGATATGATAAGTTTATTACCTTATATATATATATTCACCATAAATATTTCAATATGCTAAGTGTAAAAGAAAACCAAGTTTAAAATATCTTTCTTTTTTATTTAAAGATCTTAACGAAGTAATTTTCATTTTTATATTTTTAATATAACTGAAATAAACTCTTAATAAACTTAGTTATTCGTGTATTTAAATGTCTTCATTTTAACTATTACTTTTTTACATAAAAATCCATTTCAGTAAAGCTTATGTCTATAAAAATATGGACTTAAATTTGCTCTTGTTTTTACTTCTTGTAATATGTTATTTTTGAAAGTGGTATAAGTCCATGTGGAGCTAAAAAATCGTTTATTTTGTAAAATAATGTTAGTAATTATTATTTCATAATAAAATTTAAAAGGTGTATAGTGTAAAAAACATCACTCGATTTGATTAAAGTTGGCCAATATTTTTAAATTAACTCAAATGCAAACCCTTAAATATCTCAATATATGAAAAAATGGACTTATACCACTTTCAAAAAAACCAGTTCATATGCATAGTTTCTTTTGATTCTTTTTAATAAAACATAGGTACAAATAAATTTTTATCCTTAACACCACAATGGTTATAAAGTGTCCAATAATCACTAATTGTTCATAATAATGTCGACAATAAGTGATGATTGAACATTTTATACCCGTTGTGGTGTTGAGGATAAAAATTAATTTGAGTTAAAGTGAAACCACCAGTTCCAAAACAACCAATAATAAATGTAGGTGTTACATTTGGATGCCCCTATATTAGTTCCACAATTTTATATCGTCAACAACAATCATTGTCTAATAAAAACCACTGAAAACTATTTATTAATGAGTGTAACGTTGTGAAATTTAATACAGATGTCACTGACAGATGTACCGACTTAAAAAAATATTACAACATGACATGTCACAAGCGCGCGTAGTTTAAATGAAAAAGTTTCATTAGTTTTCGGAGTTAATGTAAACAGGAATAAACCTGTAAAAAATCCTCTTGCGTTTGCACAAAACTGAACAGTCAGATAATGGACATCTTATGCGGTACAACTTTATATACAGATTTTGTCGATTCTGTCACGGCTGTACATTTTATGCGTACAACTACTAGGCAGTAGTTCGATGGCGTAACGTACTTACCTACGTTCTTAATTGCCTACACGGTACGTTATCGTCTAGTATCGGAAAACTTTTTTTCGCACATTGACGCGAATCTGTTTTAAATTATTCTCACCACGTATCGATTTATTTACGTACACCTTACTGATTCGACAACGTATCACGTGTGCATTAAACGTACGTGGAAGAAGTGATAGCGCAGCAGCAGCAGCACGAATATTCTTCGTGAAGTTGCCAGATCCGTTCAATCAATTACTTATGAGTTGCGTTGCTATCGACCTGATCGATAACGGTCCAAGATTTGCTTGATGTTTGGTGTTGCTGTTCTCAAAGAAAATTTTTAGCAAGACACTCATTTACAAAAATATAGTCGTTGTCTGATTCCTCATTTTTTTCCAAATAAAGAAATCGTGGGAAATACTTTTATTGTTCAATCGTTTTTGACATAAATTTTAAGTAAAAAAAATTAGTAAATACAGCAGCAAATGATGTATGTTATGATCTAAAGCAGTGGATCCCAACGGGGTCGGTACCGCCTATTGGTAGGCGTTGAAAAGATTTAAGGGGGCTTTTTTGACCCAAGGCAAATTTAGGGTGCGTTGAGGACCAACCGCCGCTTCCCTGGGCAATACTCGCAAGAATGCGCTGAAAAGTTTGATTAATACTAAAAATTATCGAACGCATGTTTCAACAAATAGTTCTAAATGTCTTTTGAACAAGATCAGTCCGTATTAAAAGTAGGTATTGGTACATTGTTTTTTTAATATATAAGGTGAGTATTTTTTTTTCGAAAAGAGGGCAGTAGGCCAAAAAAGGTTGGGAAACTATAATTTAAAGGCTTCCAGTAACCATCGTTAAATCTACATAAAGTTATGGTGACTGTGTGGTGGTCTGTAAGGAGAATTATACACTCTGTTCAAAAAATACAGGAAATTATTGAATGGAGCATAAAATATATATTTATTCATGTAAATTTATTTTGTCCCATGTAAAATACACCCGTCTCTCAATTTACGCGGAGTATCCGTTCCACGTGGATTTGTTTTACGCGAATGAAAATCGCGTAAATTGAGTCCGTCAGTACAATAGAAAAAATATTGGAAATAAAAGCTAGTAAAGTTCTAGAAACACATATTTATTTCACATAGCTTAACAAAAAAATAATGACGTTTTAGAAAACGAAAGTAGATAAATTTTATTCGGTGTCACTATCGCTACTGTAATTCAAAACAATCAACCTTTTATATATTTATATCGTGCTTTTATACGTTCAAGTAAGAATTTGTGTCACTCTGATGTATAATAAATTCCATGAAAAATTATATAAAATGAAATCTATCTGGCCGCGTAAATCGAAACCGCGTAAATAGAGGTATAATTTGCTGCGTAAATTGAGGGACTGGTGTACTTCCCATCGGATATAATACTAGATATAGTATTGTATTATCTAGATTTGTGTTTTATTAAAATGAAACTAAACACATGTTTCTTTTTAATAAAACAAAAAACTAGGCGTCACATTTGGATCACCTTATATATTATTTAAATAAAATTAAAAAAATATTTGAAAAACTAATTGGTATTTTACATCCCTCAGTCTTAATCTAAAAAACTCCATATTGTTCAATTTTTTGAAAAACGACTAACACGAGTTCAAAAAAACAAAAACAAAAACTTAACCCGGAATCTAAGTTGATTGTCAAACATCAATTCAGCAGAGACACTAGAGATTAAAACTTTAATTTCATACTTCAATACCGTTGGACTGTTCTTCGTCGTGGATAATTTGCGATCGTTAAAAGTTTCGTTCCTGGTGGAACGTTTGTTACCGTTAAAATTTAATGACGGATCAATGTTGAATCCATTTCATGTCACAACCGGGATAAGAACGTTTTGTTTTTACAAACACGTTGATTTAACAACATCTCGATTGAGTTCGCGGATTCGTCGCGTACATAAAAGCGTTTCATGAAATATTTCTAGTAGGAATATCGTTAAATATTAACAGCCGAAAATGGCACGTAGCTCGGACAAGAACACGACAGAAATTGATTCGTTGCGACGTCCGCGCCTCTGTCGACGTTTACGCGAAACGATTCGAGATTAATATGAAGGAAAGTGGAACGACGAGATTTGGGGAAAAGATATTCTTTCGTTTGTACAATCGTCCGTTTTTACCCAAGAACAATAATCCGTCGTCGTCGTACTCGTCCGTAAACTATTTACACGCAAACATCATCAGCGTGCCCAGAAGACCGATAAAAGTCAATATAAAAACATAACCCGCAAATGGGTTGACACAATTCCGCCATAAAGATGTGTTTGTACAGGTAAGACGCCCATTATGTGTAGTTATTTCGTAAATAAACGGCGTCGGCGATGGACGGGCGTCGGACCGACCGACCGACCGGCCGGCCGTGCACCAGGACGTGCTTGTGGGACGGGAACGGTCGGCCCGTGCGGTGGAACAACGGAGCACCGACCGTCGACGACGGCGGATATTATTTCGAACATTAGGACGAAAATCGTTAAAAACGACGTCGACGTTCCCGAAGGAATACGTTTCTCTTACGGCCTCGCTGGCACAGTTTCTCCGCCCTGCTGCCGTCGCCGTCGCCGCCATGTTGTCTGTTATTGATTTTCCCATACCGGCGTGTCACGGCGCCGCGCTGCTACTTACTGCGCGACTCCGTTGCGGCCGGCACCGCTATCTCGCGCGCCGGCTCTCTGGACCACTGACAACAAGTTTATTGTTTTCGACGATTATACGTACACGACGTGTGTGTGTGTGTGTTTTTTCGCTCATTTCGGGCCGTGTACCGATGCCAAGAGTGCATGTGCCTAATCGTGCTCGCACGTACCGCACGACGGTCGGGTGTTTTCTAGACGCGAGGTCCGGCGACGACGCTATCGACGCCAGCGCCGCCAATCGGACGACAAATATAACGTCGTGCCGGATTCGGATGCTGCATGTGGCACGTACGTACGACGTGCTCCGGAAAAATCGGTACGGAGATATCAGAAAGTGAATGTATTTTCTTTTTTTATAAAAGACCTATAAGTTTCCATCGACTTGTAACAAGAGTACGACGTTATCCGATTGAACATCTGGTCATAATTTCTAAATCAGAAAAATGATTAAAAGTCCGTCGATTTAATTTTCATACGGTTAAAAATCTGGTCATAGATTCTTAGTCATAAAAATGACTGAAAATCGAACGACTAAATTTTTATTTCATTAAAATATGATTGAAAATTAAAAATTTGGTCATATTTTCTTAGTAAAAAAAGATTAAAAATCTAACGACTAAATTTTCATACAATTAAAAATTTAGTCACAATTTCCTAGACATAAAAATGATTGAAAATCTAACGACTAATTTTTTATTTCATTAAAATATAATTAAAAATCTGGTCATATTTTCTTAGTAAAAAAAATATTAAAAATCTAACGACTAAATTTTCATACAACTAAAAATTTGGCCTCAATTTTTTAGTAATAAAAATGATTGAAAATCTAACGATTGAATTTTCATCCGATTAGAAATATGGTAATAATTTTTAGTCATATAAATAACTAATAACCTAATGACTAAATTTTCACCTGATTAATCATCCGACTAAAAAATTAATTATATCATTTAAAAACTTTTTTTAACTGAACAAATAATCTGATAAAAAAAAATTAAAAACGACTAAAATGGGTATGGAACGATTTCACATAACACCACAAAAAATAATCCAATGGAGTTATATCACATGATTATAGTGGCCAATTGATTGGTTCATTTCATGAAATAATGGACTCATTGAAGTTTGGAAGTTTTACAATTTTTAAACATTGTTGAAGTGTTGAACGTTCCATAATAATTTGCCAAACTATACTGAGTTGAAATGTCAAAATGAGATTCAAAACAAAACAAACATGGCTGCCACCAGCTGTCAAAGTTCTGACATTCTTATTAGAAAACCTATATATATATATTCAGAATTTGTCAATTTATTATCGAATCCTGAAATTAACAAGTAATTATTGAATATTTCTATAAAATATTATATAGGGTGGTCGAAATTAAACTGAAATATGTAAATATATAACTACACTTTTTGGATATTTCATTTGGCCCATCCTATATAGTATTGAGTACGAGTGCTTGACATATATTAATTTGCCATAATACCACAACGGTGCAAAATTTTTTTTGACTAATTTTCATGTTCGAAATCCGATATTCCATGCATCTCGACCTACTTATCGATCCCAACGCATTACATGTAATCGGACCATCGTCATCGTTTCGTTCGGTTTCCTTTAATAATTGTTTATGTAATTCATACAAGTTCATTACGTCATACGAAAATACGAACCGAAATTCCTCTCGCGTTGTAAACCGAGCGGAAGCTGCGGCGTTACACCAATATTTAACGTTTTATGAAATTCTATTATTCAGCGAACGCTTTTTACCGACCTTTGTAATTGTATACCTTTGATTTTATCACTTATGCGAACGCGTTTTTTAAATATATATATATAAATGTATGTATTCATATACGATTATATAAACAGCATGTTTGTGTACGAAATAAAAGCTTTATTCGAGCTTTAGTTCCGCATGTGTACAGGTTAATTCGTGCACGGACCGTGCGGAATTTCGAATTACATTATTTGCTTTTATGTATTATCTGTAAACCTATGATGTTATTATTGCATTAATTTTTATTTAGAGGCAATTTTCGTATATTTTTATTTCGGCACTGAATCCCGATGTACAATTCATGTAATATAATTATGTCGATGTTTATGTCGAAACTTTGATTTTAGCTCGGGCGTTCGGTACGCGTCTGTTTATTTGTAATAATTAATGTTTTCTATGAATTTTATTTGTATTGTACCAAAATGATTGGGGTTTTTCATTCTCTGTGTGTGTTTGATGTTCCGTGGTTTTGCGTGACGCGGTTTACGGTATGAAAATTCGAACGTCGAGTTGGTAATTGCAATTCTATTGTACTGGAAAATATTGAATATTTTTCCATACAACACTAACACTAGTTTTAATTACAACATTTTGTTGTATATTTATATCAGAATTGTACGTTACTGTGTTACCAAAATTTTAATATATAGGGCCATCAAAATGTGACACTTATATTTGTATTTTATTCAAAAGAAACTATTTGTTGTTTTGGAACTGTGGCTGATTCACTTTACACAAATTAATTTCAACCCCACAACTAGTTATAAAGTGTTGGAAAGGCTCTGACATATTTATAAATAATAATTGAACAACAATTAATTATTGAACACTTTATAATTATTGTGGTGTTGAGATTAAAATTAATTTATGTAAAAAGAAACTATACACACCACCCTATACACATGTTTCTTTTTAATAAAACACAAATCTAGGCGTCCAGTTTGGACGACCATACAGAACTGATGATAAAAATGTCCTCAAATAATCAACTATTGTAGAAATACTCAAAAAAATATTATCCAAAGACTACAAGATACTGAAAAAAGTTTAATAAATATTTATCGTTTGATAGATTTTATAACGCAGTGATTTGATGATAACGGTATTGCTGTTGAAATGCGTATTAGCTGTAAATAAAGAAGAGAATGTTAGGTAGAATGAAAAATTCAATGACTTTTACTCGTTGTTGTGTCATAAATTATAATTGTTAATCTACAAATTATGTTTCATAATCTGCAAAAAATAAAAAGAAAAAATAGTTAAAAATAAAAAAGTTGCGAATTTTCCAAATTTTAGTTTCATTTTGAACACCTTTATATATATATATATATATATATATATATATATATATATAGAGAGAGAGAGAGAGAGAGAGAGAGTTTTGAAATAAACGTTTAGAAATTGTAAAAAATTCAATAGACTTATTGAAACAGAAGTTTAATGAGTTTATTATTTCACAAAATGGATACATCAATTGACCACCAAGATCATGTGATCTAACACCATTGAATTATTTTCTATGGGGCTATGTGAAATCATTGCTTTATGCTAATAAACCTCAAACAACAGAAGTATTAAAAATAAACTTTGCATGTGTAATTTATGAAATTGGACTACAATTATGTAAAAGAGTGACTAAAATTGGACTAAACAATTGCACTGTGGCTAACGAGATCGTAGTGGTCATATGAGAGAAATTGTGTTCCATAATTAATGCCATAGAATATGCTTAAGAATGAAAAATATAAATAACTAATTAATATAATACTTTTGGTTTTATTTCAATTTAAACTTCTGAAGCGCTTATTGGAAAATCATATATATATATATATATATATATATATATATATATATATAAATATTTGTGTGTGTGTGTATAAATAGGTATATATGTATGAAAATATATTTTATGTACATTTTGCGTAGATATTTTATGTCGACGAATGTGACCTGTAACATTTTAAAGGGCAATAAAAAAATGGGAATATTTGTGAATACATTTAAATAAAATTTACATCATGAATGGCGGCGACGACCTTTTTGCATTTGCCGTAATGGCATCATAAGTACAGCGACGTTTCAGGTCGACGCAACGACTATTGGAAATTAGGCGGTTGGTGCGTTCATGCGAAATGGTCAGATTGATTGCTGCGAATTCGAAAAGAATGTATTCACGTACACTTGTTATCGCATACACACTTACATACATACATACATACATATATATATATATATATATATATATATATATATATATATATATATATATATATAAAGAGAGAGAGAGCGAAATAAACGCTACATTTGGACACTGCATTGGTAGGATATTAATTAATATCAAACATTTCAAGATTTTATTCATAAATAATATCTAGTACTGTGCTTTATTGGCACAGTGTGTTTGTCATTTTCCAACGTATTTAATTAAAGACAACGCCGTTGAAAAAACGAGAAAAGAAACAGAATGTTATTGTAGAAAAACTTGCAGTGTTTCACAGACGTTCCATCTTATGTTTTTCTATGTGTATACAACAGAATCGAACTAGTGACCTGTGAAATAATAGCTGAAGGCGTCGTAAACAAAAAAAACAAACAGTTGCTAACCTTACAAACCGTCATTACAATAAGACATATATATATATATATATATATATATATATATGTATGTATTTATTCTGTTTTCCTCTCTTTTCTACACGCCCATCGCTCGCTCGCTCGCTCGCTCATCCACTTTTTATACGTGCGCGCGCGCTTGGGCGTAATACATAAATGTATAAATATGCGTATAACATTGTACTCTCCGCAGCCTGTGAAAGTCTTCCCAATTGCTAATGTTGCCTACAAATCAGAAACTTTAGACAGCACTGCTTTGAGTAAGCTTTTGAATTACTGTTGCCGTAATTTAGAGTGAATGATGTTTCTAAAATGTTCGTCTAGAGTAATATTCCTTAGCCGGAACATTTATTAAAAAAATGTACTCACACATCTTACATATATATATATATATATATATATATATATATATATATATATATATATATATATATATGAATATGTATGTGTGTATACATGGCGGATGAATTTATGGAAACAAGTGTGCATTTAATTGCCCATTTGTACTAAATGATCGGACTGTTGTTCGTTCTATATATTTCGTCTTATTACTCTGCTAGATTATGTCTGTACGATATAGTTACAGTAGTTATTAATTTCAGTAGTTTCTTTTTGAAAAAGATTTTTTAAAAAAATGTACTCTCACTCGAAAATGTCTGCATACACTTATCAATACGGATATATTTCTCAATAAAAGAAACTTATTAATGTAAATTTGAAAACATACATATTTTTTATTAATTCTATAAACTACTAATTATTTATATGTGACAAATCAAAACAGTATAAATTTATAACAAATAGAATAAAAAAGAAAACACACAAAAATTCATACAAATTGAGCAGAAAAAGTCTGCGCACACATTTTATTAAACGGTAAATCATCGATTTTTTTTGCAATATTTGCACTTATTATTGTTCTAAAATTATCACACTTTTATATCCCAGTTTATATGGTGGATTGAAACACTAAAATATCATTTTTAGTAACTAATAGTAAAGTTTTTTGCAAAAAATAAATAAGATGGAATTCAAAAAAAGGAAATTTCTGTTAGCGAGTGTAAAATGATTTTAAAGTTAGGAAAAGAAGAAAAAAGTTTTTGTGAAATAGGAAAGGGTGTTGGAAGACAACATTCTTTCATTCAAAGGGTAGTAATCAGTTTTAAATCCACATTTGAAACCGCTTTCTGGCCAGCCGTCGAAGTTAACATTTAGATAAAGGCGTAAGATTGTGGCTTCAGTGAAAAAAAATCCCTGAATATCTGCATCCTAAATTACAAAATATATTAAAGTACTATTTAGAAAACAAATCTGTGCTGATATTGTGTGAAAAAGAATAAAAAAGGGTGGGTATCATGAACGTGTTGCGCGTAAGAAATCATTTATTTTACATATCAATATATAAAAACGGATTGCATATGCAAATGAACACATTAATACCCTAATCCGGTTTTGGGAAAACATGATTTTCTCAGCCGAGAGCAAATATTGCATTTTTGGAATAAAATGACTCAAAATTGTATGTACATCACCGAATAAACAAAATCTTGTTCCTACTATGAAACTCGGCGTTGGTAGAGTAATGGTATAGAGGTGTATAACAAGTAAGGGCGTGGGACAAATGGAGTTTTTCGAATCCACGATGGATAAATATGCTTACTTAAATATTTTAAAACGAAATATAAAGCAAAATGCTGAAAAATGAAGTCTAGGTCCCGATTATAATTTTTTGTATGACAATGATCCGAAGCACACGGCAGAAGTTGTTAAGCTATAGATATTATATAATGTTCCAAAACAGTTGCATACACCTCTCAAATCTCTAGACCTAAATCCTACAGAACATATGTGGTATTTTCTCGAACGTAAATTCACCAACATGGCATAATTGTGAAGGAAATGTTGAAGAAAGTTATAGAAAAAGAGTGGAATAAGATTAGTGCTAAAGAAACCACAAGAAGTGGACCATTCCATGCAAAAACGATTATAAGAGGTTCTTAAAAAAAGAGGCTATCCAACCAGTTACTAATTCACTTGAAAAGTTTATTTTACTTTATATTATTTTCGAGTTTCATTTTTTGTACGCAGACATTTTCTGCTCAATTTGTATGAATATTCGTGTGTTTTATTTTTTAGTTTATTTGTTATAAATTTAAAATGTTTTGAATTGTCATTTATAAATAATTAATAGTTTATAGAATTATTAAAAAATATGTTTGTTTTTAAATTTACATTAATAAAGTTGTTTTATTGAGAAATATATCCGTATTGATAAGTGTATGCAGCCATTTTCGAACGAGTGTACATGAAATCTTAGCCATCTAATGGGAAATTATAATACAGTAGTGATTTCTGATCAAGTTAATAAATCAGATCTCTAGTTTTCATTATTATCGATAAAACAATTGAATCAATTGGAATTTTTGACAGATATTTAGTAATTTATGGAACTATAAAAGAAGTTTATAAGAGTTTGCGTTCGATTCCCGGTCGTAGAGTAGTGATGTTAAATGTAGATGATTCAATTGTATTAATGTAAATAATATTAGTTACACTTTTGAGTATATCATATTAAAAAAATGTGGAAATCCGCAGATATATTTAGACAAAATCTTACTAAACGTTCTATATCCGATTGAAATCGAATCCTATCAATATACACACCCACTTCATACCCACAAACTCGTTCTCCTCTCGCTAATTGATTGTATTTTTCCCCATCGTTTTGTCTGCGTATAATTCGACACAGAGTTTCATACGAATTAATGTGCGATTATTGATAATTATCTCAGTATCGAACAATTTAGCTGCATGTGTATGTACGATAATACTGGGGAGAGTTATGTCATAATCTCTGACATGAATGCCGATTACGTAAACAGGTTTGTTTCGAATGCAGAAGGAACTATGCGGATCATTGGTACGATTACCTAACGATCCCGATTTAAATGTCCAATTACGTGTTTAATTAACCTGCCAGACTGGTTCTAATCAAATCGGTTTAACAGAAATCGAACCTATTCATTGTTGGATTAATGTTCCTATTGGATGTGACATGAATAGGTATTCGCTGTTAGGAAAAAAACGTGTACGTGGCGCGTCACGAAAGTAAAAACTGAATACCGGCTGTGCAGGTAACACTGGTATTTTCTGTTAATGTCAGTCATCTTTTATGTAAAGGATTTTTTTTAGGTTAGAACTTTCGATAGCTGTCAAGTCGGTTGTCAGTTTAGGCGCTCTGAGTGATATTTGGATTCAGTATACTTTGGCGAATCATTATGGAACGTTGTTTGAAGTCGTATGTATTGGTATTATTACATAACCTCATTCCACAAGTTTTTTATTTATCTGTTTTGCTCGAACGACGTATCAATTACCTTCGAAATCGTTAGAATACAATTATACTCGAATTCATACCAATCCAATTTTATCCAGACTCGTACACACACCCAACAACGATACCAATTACCACCACGTGAAGTGGCCTGTTATATAAGTGGTTATGATCACTTAAAATCCGTACAATGAGGACAGATATACAGCCAGAGTACGAACGTACGTACGTTTATTAATCGTCGATCCCGTGGACCCGTGCTCTCTGCAAAATACCTGCGTCGCTTTTAATTGACCAGTAAAAACGGACCGGAGAGCGCACGCATGTAAATGGGACGAGCGATACCGACGGTTCGGTGTAATTGTTAGTCGCTGTCGGCGTTCAGAACGACGACGGCCGATAATAATGCACATGCATGCACGTGCAATTGCGTTACACGTGTAGTCGGGGCATGTGGATGAGTGCGACATGTTTTTTAAACGATGGAAGATTACGTGGTGTTTTTTTTAAAAAAAATCTGAATGATTTTCGATCGAGGTTTAATGTTTTTTGTTTTTTTTTTAGTATTTACCATTGAGAGGGTTTCATTTCATTGGATTTCAACACTAGATATAGCAAGAATTGATATAAACCTATCTCTACAAACCGGTCATTTCGACCGTTTGGTATTTTGCTGAAAAAAACGTAATTTTTAATCAATTAATGCAAGCAGTAATGAAAAAGTTTTTAATAATAAGAAATTATATTTGTGATTTCAATATTGGAATTATATATGACAAATGGTAGTAATAGTAGTCCCCTTATTATTTTTTTATTTTCCTTAGCGCAATTCGAAACCGGCCATTTTCACCGGTTGGTATATCTAGTGTTAAATATGATTGAAATAGTTGTCAGACACTAAGGGATTAAAAAATGATATATATATATATATATATATATATATATATATAGAGAGAGAGAGAGAGAGAGAGAGAGTAAGGGGGTTGGAAGAGGCCTTCATCCAATAGTAGATTGAAAGGGGTTGATGATAATAGAATGATTTTCGAAGATATTTTTATCCAGTAGTAGAATGAGAGAGGATGATGATGATGATGATAGAGAAAGGGATTTTGGAATAAACCTTCATCCAGCAGTGGATTGAGAAAGGTTGATGATGAAGATAGAGATAGAGAGAGAAAATAGAGGGAAAGATCATAATCATTAACTTTTTTTTACTCACTGATTTTTTTTAAATCGCCGTTTAATAAAAACCATTGTGAATTATTGACGAATGAGTATAGTGTCATGAAATTTAATACCGAAGTCATTTGCAGATGTACAATTTTTTTTTTTTTAAATACAAGATATTCCACAAGTGTGTGCATTTTAAATGAGAAAGTTACGTTAGTTTTCGAACTAAAGGTAGAAGCAGCTCAATAATGACAGGGATTTGAAAAAATAATGTCCAGTTTATTTTTAATAAAAAATTTAAAGATTTTTAAAAAATGACTTGATTTTTTTAAGCCATTGGTAGAATATTATAGAATGCGAAGGTTCATATTTTGATAAATAAAATTATTTAGAATTAAAGTGTGTTTTTTAAATTTTCATCTAAAAAACGGATTTTTTTTCGGGTATCTTATATATATATAAATATATATATACCCGACCCTTAATTTACGTGTAACTTTTTTTACGCGGGACTTTTTTACGCGGGTTTTTTTACCCAGATTTTTTACGCGGGTTTTTTATACGCGGTAAATTATACTTCTATTTACACGGGACTTTTTTTACGCGGTATTGATTTACGCGGCACTTTTTATACGCGGTCAGATAGATTTCATTTTATATAATTTTTCATGGAATTTATTATATATGAGAGAGACGCAAATTCTTACTTGAACGTATAAAAGCACGATATAAATATATAAAAGATTGATTGTTTTGAATTACAGTAGCGACAGTGACATCGAATAAAATTTATCTACTTTTGTTTCCTAAAATGTCATTAATTTTTTGTTAAGCTATGTGAAATAAATATGTGTTTCTAGAACTTTACTAGCTTTTATTTCCAATATTTTTCTATTGTACTGACAGACTTAATTTACGCGATTTTCATTCGCGTAAAACAAATCCATGTGGAACGGATACTCCGCGTAAATTGAGGGACCGGTGTATATATATATATATATATATATATATATATATATATATGTATGTATGTATCTATATATAAATGTAAAAAATAGAATTTATCTACATTGTCTAAAATTGATTTTTGATCCAATCCGTCGTTCATAATCGAAAAACGACGCAACGCATCAACGGTCCAACACCATCATCATCCGGTCCGACCGGCCGTACCGTCCAGGTAAAACTATCCAGCAAGCAAAAAAAAGACGTCGTTTCTTTGACGACAATTCGCGCGTGAACTGAACGCTCGGTCGACCGCGCGGACGTCGTCGTTTCGATCACGTTTAGAGAGAAAAAAGGAAAAGGAAAAAGGCACAACATCGAACAACAACCCCGTGCCCGTATACGCATTTACCTGTCGACTTTTTTCGCCTGGTGGCTCGGCTATACGAGATGAAAGCGGCGAGGAAGAATACGGACGATAGCGTCTCTGCCCGCCCGACGACGCCCGTCACCTGCAACAGAGAGAAAAATTCATTTTCGGTATGGAATTGCCTGTTATCGGTCTTTGTAATAATAGTAATAATAATAATAACAAAAACGACGAACGGCGGAGGAGGACGAGTCGACGCCTGACGTCGTGACGTCCGAGCCGTGCTATAAATGAGAACGATGTACGTTTTTCTCTTCGTTTCGTTCATAATGTAACGCTAGACATAACATCAAACGACGAAAACGGGATGCCTTGTCTTCGAATTCAAGATTGATGATGGGCGACGGATGGAAGTTCTTTAAAAGAAAAAAAAGTGTAGAAAGAAAGAAGGAATACGACGCTCGGCGATGTCTTTTCAACAGGCGCTCGTCGCGAAGTCAAAGGAGAGACACATCCACAATGACAGGCACACACATACACCCTCCGACGCACACAACCGCCCCCAATATACATACACATATATACAATATATAAAAATGTACGTGAATGGATGGATGATTTTTTCGTTCTGTTTCCTGTTCGGCACAAAGGCCGTCGATTGTAATATATTGATAAAATCGTTCGTTCGGGACGTGAAATAGATTCCCGATTTATTAAATTGGGATGTCTCGGACGTGACGGCATTAATAAGCGTACAATCGGTCGCGGGGGATCGAACGAATGTACGTAAGAGGAATTATCAGTTTATTTGTGTGTACTTAACGGTAGAGAGATACGTAGTTCGACTGATAAAATAATATAAAATGAGGAGAAAAACAGGAAAAGAGTATAGGAAAAAACAGGAAGAGCGTAAGAAAAATCAGGAGAGATATTAAATTTTTTTTGTACACAAAAGTATAGAGCCATCCAAATGTGACGTCTAGATGTGTGTTTTATTAAAAAGAAACATGTGTATAGTTTCTCTTGTTTCTTTTTAATAAAACACAAATCTAGGCGTCACATTTGGACGACCCTTCATTTTACAATAAATAATCTTCGATTTTATAAAAGTGTTTAATAATCATTTATCATTCACTTTATTCGCTGATACGCATTTCGATGACTATATAATCGTCATCAGGAAATTACATTATAAAATGTGGAATGTTTTTTTTTTTTAGTATATTTTAGAGAGCAATTTTCGTTTTTCTACATTTTCCTGTTTATCCTATTTATCTATAGTGCCTGAAATATATAAACTGATATTTTTCTAAAACTGATATTTTTAAATAAATAAATTATCATCACCCCCAAACACCACAAGATACTAAAAAGTGTTCAGTAATTATTTATTGATCACCTTGTTTATTTAAAATCTGATTGACATTTCGACGGCAATGCGACCATAGTCAGAGCTGTATTATAAAATCTGATAAAACGATTTTATGAAGAAAATATTCTTAAGAAATATAAATAATAGTTATTAGTATAATTCATACGATTTAAAAAATTAAGAACAAAAATAAAGAATAATCGAAGGTCACAGTTCATAAAATTAGTTGTATTACTCAATAGAAGAAAATAAATAAAAAACACATTTTTTAAAAAACAGCCATTGGCCTTAGAAGCTCCATTATCACTTTTGCAATAGCTTTATCCTGCTGGTCATATGCTAGGACTATTTTGGATTAACGGATGTAAAGGAATTATTAATTATGGTCTTATATAGAGTTTTGGTGATGATTTTTGGGCGAAATTTCTTATTTTCGAAAAATATGAGTCACAACTCCATCAACCATAAAAATTAAATAAATTGTACATTTGAGGAGATGTAGTTGATGTTGATGTAATGTATTGGGATGTTGGGAATGTTTAAGAAATTTTTTGATATTGGTATGAGAATGATTTATAGGCATAAATGTGAATTAGTTGCAGTGGCAAATTAATAAGAGAATGCGTGTTATTGTTGAAAAATTAAGTACGGTTTGTAATGAAGATTTCTTGTAAATGTCGATTTTACCACAATTTCCAATTTTAATTGGAAACTTTTCTAGTTTTATTAAACTAGATAAGTTCAACCACGTGTCTACTTTCTGTACAAACAATAGAAGTTTCCTTCGTGTCAATTAAAACGAAATATTCTCAATGACACGCTATCAAGAACCGATAAGACCATCGGTGACATTTGTACAGCTATTACTGAAGAGGAAAAAAAAATCGTCGTTCATCCAATATTCAACAATCGCGTGCGACGTTTCCCTCCATTCCTCGTCACTTCGGATCGTGACGTGTAAAAATAAGATAAAGAAGACCGTACTGAAGATACCGACCGCCTGTACATACAGACGGACACGCAAGACAATTGAGTCGACATGAACTTTAAGTACTAAAAAGCAATTTATTTTCTACATTTACTGCTGACTTATGTATCGTCCTCGCCCACGCCTTAATTAAATATTTAGCTGTCATTAACTTCTCTGGCTTTCTACAGTCGACGGACCACGGCCCGAATGGCGGCGCGTGCGCGTCGCGACTAACAGAAATACTGAACGGACGAGTACGAATGATAAATCGCACGTTTCTGTTTATCGTTCAGTCGAGGCGTTTTTACTTAATGCCCATTCAGGTGGCAATTCTGCAGATTTATTTGCACGACAACGATCGATCTCAAAGAACTACACGGATCAATAGAAACTTCTCGCACACACTATTCGATCCGTTGTTATCCTTTCTTCCACTCATTCTCAATTATTTAATAACTTATTTTTTTAATAAGAGTGAATCCCTCATTTCCAACTCCACACAACTTTATAAAAGTGTACGATACTCATTCGTTGTGTATTTTATTCGCTAAATGGATTTCGATAGCCGTGGTATCATCGTGAAGTGCTCTGATGATAACCGAATATCTGCTGAAATGTATATTAACCACTTGCGCTGGCAATTAATTAACATGCGCGCGTGGTAAACCCGACCAAAGCAATTCGCAGCGAGTTGGTGTTTGAAATCATTTTTTTATAAAGTTTTAGACACACGGACACATTAACATTATAGTAAATTTCCTAAATTAATTAACAAATTCTATGATATACTTGACATACTGTGCTATATTTCATTCCTCTTCCTTGAACTTGGTTAACTTAATAATACTTATCTAACATTAGATTTGTTGTTGGAGTAATATTGTTGGTATTTCGATAGATATTTATTTCATTTCTAAATATGTATGAAAATTTTTGAAAATTTTGAAATTTTTGAAAATTTTGAAAATTTTTGAAAATTTTTGGAATTTTTGAAAATTTTGAAAATTTTTGAAAATTTTGAATTTTTTGAAAATTTTTGCAAATTTTTGAAATTTTTGAAAATTTTGAAAATTTTTGAAATTTTTGAAATTTTTGAAAATTTTTGAAATTTTTGAAAATTTTTGAAATTTTTGAAATTTTTGAAAATTTTTGAATTTTTTGAAAATTTTGAAAATTTTGAAAATTTTTGAAAATTTTGAAAAAAATTTTGAAAAATTTTGAAAAAATTTTTGAAAATTTTGAAAATTTTGAAATTTTGAAAATTTTAAAAATTTTGAAAATTTTTGAAAATTTTGAAAATTTTGAAAATTTTTGAAAATTTTGAAAATTTTTTTGAAAAAAATTTTGAAAATTTTTGAAAATTTTTTTTAAAAAATTTTAAAAAAAATTTTGAAAATTTTGAAAATTTTTGAAAATTTTGAATTTTTTTGAAATTTTTGAAAATTTTTGAATTTTTTTGAAATTTTTGAAAATTTTTAAAATTTTTGAAAATTTTGAAAATTTTTGAAAATTTTGAATTTTTTGAAAAATTTTGTAAATTATGAAAATTTTTGAAAATTTTTGAAAATTTGGAATTTTTTTGAAATTTTTGAAAATTTTTGAAAATTTTGAATTTTTTGAAAAATTTTGAAAATTTTTAAAATTTTTGAAAATTTTGAATTTTTGAAAATTTTTGAAAAATTTTGAATTTTTGAATTGAAATTTTGAAATTTTGACAATTTTGAAAAAAATTTTTGAAAATTTTTTTTTGAAAATTTTGAAAAAAATTTTTGAAAAAATTTTTTTGAAAAAAAATTTTTGAAAATTTTTTTGAAAAAAAATTTTTTTTTGAAAATTTTGAAAAAAATTTTTGAAAAATTTTTTTTGAAAATTTTGAAAATTTTGAAAATTTTTTTTGAAAAAAATTTTTGAAAATTTTTGAAATTTTTGAAATTTTTGAAAATTTTGAAATTTTTTCAAATTTTTGAAATTTTTTCAAATTTTTGAAAATTTTTGAAATTTTTGAAAATTTTTGAAATTTTTAAATTTTTTGAAAAATTTTCAAAATTTTGAAATTTTTGAAAATTTTTGAAAAATTTGAAAATTTTGATAATTTTTGAAAAAAAAACATTTTTTCTGTTTTGTTGTAATCATTTTTCTTTGAATGTTTTAAAGAAAGCAAATATATATCTTTTTCGTCCTTCTATTTTACAGCTAAGATACCATTGGAAAATCTTAGCAATAGCCAGATTTCGACTCACACAACTTATTATATTTTGCACAGAAACGTGCCTGTTTTGACGGATTAAATTGTTTGTATTTATTGTGTTTTATAGTTACTTGATTATTATTCAATGAGAATATGTAAAATTAATGAAGTTCTACAAAAACGCACTTGTATATGCCTTTAAAACCGAAGTGACACTCGCTAACTGAACTCCGATATTATTTTAACTTAGCAAAAATCATACGACGTGCTATGCACGTCATATCGGCATTTGGTACAGATAGCAGTCGACGTGCATAGCACGTCATTCCAGCGCAAGTGGTTAGTTATGCAGTTTGATATTTTGAAACTAGCAAATTCATTTTAACACAAACGAATTATCACCCCCAACACCACAATATGTCATAAACTGGTTAACGAATAAAGTAAACATTATCAGAATATTACACACAAAGGTATGTGAATTGGTAAGATATTTAGGTACTGTATAAACTGTATTTTTAATACTGTATAATTAAATGAAAAGAATTTGAATTGAATTCCTATCGAAAGTTCTATCTAACCTAAAAACACCCATATATATATATATATATATATATATATATATATATATATATATATATATATATATATATATATATATATACACACACACACACATACAAATACATATAAAGGTATTTTTAGGTTAGATAGAACTTTCGACAGAGATTCAATTGAAAGTTCTATCACGTTTAAAAGACATCTAGACAATACAACTCAATGACTTTATCCAAATACCAAACTAAATCATTTCAACCATTTTCCCCAAAAAACCTATGTGAATTGCAACAGATGATCCTCAAAACGGATGAAATTTCCAGCTTATCAATTTTTCGAATATTTTCCTGACCTGGATTTCCCATCACAAGGACAAATCCATACTCGTCGAGATCAATAATAATTCTCAGTTCGTTTCGATAACAATTACGATAAGAAACTATTCCGTGTACGGATTTAGGAACGAAATATGCCGTTAAGATTAAAATGAAACTATAACAGTAATTGCTATTCGTTAAAAATCTCGTTACATTTTTTTTAATATAAATTTAATCCATATATTTTGTATTAAGTGTGGACGATAAGAGTTCGGGGTTTCTTTTTTTTAATAACACACACACACACACATACACGTACGGGATTTATTTCCACGTGCCGAAATGTGGAACGCATCGCGATGGAAACGCGCGCTTGAAACGAAAAAAGCATGTTCGAGAAATAACATTTTCGAGGTTATGTATGGCCGGTGAGCACGACAGTAGTTGGCCGTGGACGTTGGCGCAGTTATCGTCGTGTCAATCGTTCGAACTACTATCGCGGTTTATCGAATCGCATTATTTTTTATTTTATTTTTAATATATATATATATAATAAATTATAAAAAATTAACGCGTGGGAGTAAATGGCACACGAAGGTCACTTTTTAATCAGCCATATTATTTTTACAAAATAATATGGCTGATAATAATTTCAGCTCAAAGCTACGTAAATACAGGTGGCCCAAATGAAATTGAAAGATGTAACCTTTAGTCCCAGTTTATATCCTTTAGTCTTATTTGGACTACCCTATATAACACATTTTTCAAATAAATGGTCATTCCTCCCAATGCTATAACATTTTATAAAAGCATCTAATAGTAATTATTATTAAACACTGCTGATTGGATTAATAGACATTTTTATAAAATCTTGTGGATTTTTTTGTGAGGAAAAAAGAAATAGAAAAATCAGTTATAAAATCAATCGAGATAAAAAAATACACTTTCTCGGCTAGATATGTAAATGTAACAGATTCTCAGTAAATAGATTTGGATGAAAAATCGATGGATGAAAGGAGAAGGAGATTAAGAATGGAAGCTTTAGAAGTGATTTAGCAAATAATGGAACTCAATAATTGCTAAGAAATGAAGATATACAGAGAGGTAGAGGAAAGATGGATTTGTATGGATTGATCTAGATCAGAGCTGTCCAAACCGCGGCCCACGAAGCATTTTTCCATAATACATATATTTAATTCCAGTTGTCAATTATAATTGTGTTTTTTCATTGTGTAAATGTAAATTCAATTCAAGTACACATTCAAGTACACATTTCGAAGAAATGAAGAATTTTGAGGGAACATCATTTTCATCTCATGTAGAATATATTGAAGATATAATCAAGGAATTTGAAGAACGATATTTCGATTTTGGAAATTTTGAACAAGATATTTTACTTTTTAGTCAACCTTTAACTATTAATATTACAAACGTAAAATCCGATTTGCAGTTAGAGTTGTGTGATTTGCAAAAAGATCCCTTGTTTAGTAACAAATGTGAAACAGGAGGAGATTTTTTAAAATTATTACCAGAAGGAAAGTATCCTAAATTGCGAGACTTTGGTCTTAGAATGGGGTCAATGCTCGGCAGTACTTATCTTTGTGAAAGTACCTTTTCAACAATGAAATTTATAAAATATAAATATAGAAGTTCCATGACGGACAAATCGTTATCAAATTTACTGCGTTTGGCTACTACAAACATTGAAATTGATATAGCTATATTAGTAAAGGAATCAGAGTTACCGCAAAATTCTCATTGAAATACACAATTTGTTAATATTGTCTAATATTTCAATAAAACATAGTTAAACAGTAATAAAGGTTTTATTTATTTTGGGTGCGGCCCGCGGATAATTTTTATTTTCGTATTGCGGCCCTTGGGTTCCTAGAGGTTGGACAGCCCTGATCTAGATCATAGGTTTCCAAAATGGTTCGTAGACCTCCAAGGGTCCTTGTGACCGCTGAGGCGGTCAGTGGCAAATTAAAATTAATTTGGGGGTGCGTGGATAACGTCGGGAGGTCCGCGAAAGGTTTATTATAAAGTAAAATAATTGTGATACATTTTCATTATACTTTGTTTGAAAAATGATGAAGATTTCAATCGTTTACTACTTAACATGGAAGTTCGTTGGTTATCTAAAAGTGCATATTTGGATCTATTTTATGCACTCTTTGATACAGTGTTGGAATTCCTGGAAAGTAAAGACAGTGATTTGCGGCTCAATTGAATTCATTTAAAAATGATATAGCTTATATGACTGACTTATTTGCCAAATTTAACGAAACCAATTTGAAGCTACAAGGTGATCAATTAAATTTAATCAAAACTAAAAGTATAATATCTGCGTTTGTTGCAAAACTTTTTCTATACAAACAAAACTTGGGGAGAGGAGAATGCTCTCAGTTTCCAAATCTTTTAAAATTGCAAAAATGAGGCGAAGATTTGCTTGCTTATTGTCAACATTTAACGGCTCTTCATTCTGACCTCAGCCAAAGATTTGAAGAATTTTTATCCCTGATTGGGTGTTGGATCCAAGTAGATATCCACAAACTCAGATGAATCCATACTAATACAGGAGCAATTTATTGAATTATCCACAAATGAGGAGCTGAAACCAATGTTTGAACAAGGATACCAGAAATTTTGGTTACAAAAACAGATACCAATTTTATATCCTGCATTATGGGACAATGTACAGAAGCTGTTGATTGCTTTCCCATCTTCCTATTTAGTAATACGTGGATTTAGTGCAGTTATGAGCCTCATCACGAAAAGAAGAAACCGACTGGAAATTAGCGCTTGTCGAGACTTAAGAATATTACTCACAATAATAGATCCGAACATAAATAATCTTATATCATCCCACCAGGTTCACCCATCTCATTAAAAAAAATAATGTGTTTTTGTATTTTAAAACAAAAATTATAATTTCAATAAATACTACTTTAAATATCAAAATGTTTTATTTATATTTTATTTTTACGTCACCATTTACCATTCAAGACATCAAAGTTAAATTTGTAATTTTTCTATTATACAGTTATGTAGAGTTATTTCACTTGTGGGTTCATGGTCAGGTTTTTGCTATACGAACGGGTCCATGAGCATAGTAAGTTTGGGAACCACTGATCTAGATAAAGAAAGTGAACTTTTTCGGCTATATATGCACATATGACAAATTTCCAATAAATATATTTGAAGAAAAAAGCAATAGGAGGAAGTAGAGAGAGATTAAGAAGAGATTTGGTAAATAATGGGAATCAAAAATTGTGAATAAACGAAGAGAGAGGTAAAGGAAAGATTAGTTTCGATGGTTTGATCTAGATAAGGAAGGTAAAAACTTCCTTAACTAAATATTTAGTTATGATGAATTTCTAATAAATATATTTGAAAGAAAAATCAATCGGGGAAAAGGAGAACAAGAGAGAGATTAGGAAGGAAAGCTTTAGAAAGAATTTAAAAACAAGATGTTATAAAATCATCCAATAATCATTTATTGTTAATTTGATTTGTTTAGAAGTTGCATTTCGATAATCATACCATCATCGTCAAAAATGTGTATTATAAAAAAAAGTCGCGTACCAATCGAACCTGTCACGTTTATTGAGAGCTCCGTGGTGCGTCTTACGCTCGGCCGATAAAACACAAATATATTTCGAACAGAGACCATTATTTGTGACTTGTTTTCGATGTATCTATTGGCGGATAAACAGCAGAGGGTGCGTGAACGGTCCGCGACCCCCACCCGTTCGCGTTCGACACGTTTTTTTCCCCAAGAGCGGATTTATGACTACCTGCTTCTTTAAGGGTGTGTAGTGGTATCGATTAGTTACTTTTTTATACAAATGCATATATATATATATATATATATATATATATATATATATATATATATAAATCATTGTGTCGTATATTTCTCACGCGTTGAAAATGTATTATCTTTTACATTTTAATAAATACTTACACGCATACATGAATGGCCCCTGAAAGTATCGATTGGTACAGTTTTTTAAGTGTCTAGTTAAAAAAATACATATCACCTATCAAAGAACGTTCACTTATCGGTATTTTATTTGAATTCTTTCGATAGCATAAAATTGTACTTGTGGGGCTTCACACAAACGAATTATCACCCCAACGGCCATAAGATAATTTAATCTTTTTTTTAGTCGCATTTTAATATCTGTAGTTGATCATTATTTTTCTTCCTGTTCTTCTGTTAGATTAAAGTTGGTTAAATTGGATCATCTTATATTAGGTTATGTTTGATTTTCAATTGAAAAATCCGACATTTCATATTACAAGACCTAATAATATGTTATTAGATCTTCTTAAATGTTTTTCCAATCTTCTTCCATTGTTTCATATGTCCGTGACTAATCTGATCAACCCTCACTTCTATTATACTACATAATTTCATCCCATCATCTTTGATAGGGACTCTTCCTTAGTCTCTTTTTGTCTCTTAATCACTATTTTATAATTTTTTTTGTCTATCCATTATATTATATTTTCTTTTTGCAATTTGTCATACTACACAATTTTATTTGCAGTATATATATATATATATATATATATATATATATATATATATATATATATATATATATATATATATATACAGGCCCGCCCCATCCACATGTGTAATGAGTGCAATGCATACGGGCGGCCGAGCTTTAGGGACGGTCGAGCTTTAGGGGCGGTCGTGTTTTAGGGGCGATCGAGCTTTAGGGGCGGTTAAGCTTTAGGCGCGGTCGAGCTTTAGGGGCGACCGATTCCAAGAAAAACACTTAGTTACTTATAATTTAATATGTGAAACAACACATTCTTTAAGTTTGTCTAACCACATCAGTCCTTATGTAATATTTTGACCTGTTCGGCGTTACTTGATTATAGCGTTTAACTACATTCTACTGAGAGACCATTTTCGAATACAAACACATACTATCATTTTATTTCTAACACATTTCTCTGACAATGCCGCTTATCCTTTCCCTTCAAGTTAATAAATATCATTCAATAGTCTGCAATGGAAAAAGTGCCATTTGGGAATGGAAGCGGCCGAAATATTAGCGCACACGGGCGGCCGAAATATTTTTGAACACGGCCGGTCGATCCCCTTGGGGCGGGCCTGTATATATATATCAAGGCTGTTTTTTAGGTTAGATAAATCTTTAGATAGGGATAATTGTTAAGTCAGTTGTCAGTTCACGCGCTATAAGTATATTTAGATTCAGTATATTTTGGCAAATCATTATAGGAAATTTTAAATTTGAACATAGTTTCCAAATTGTGAAAATTTGTTTTAAAAATCAGTGTTCTGTTCATCAAACTTAAAGAGCAAAATTGTGTTCAGTCTCTAGGCTCATTTTTGGATTAACAGATGCGTTAATAACCAAAATTTCCGCATTTGGAGTGAGAGCAATCCTGAAATGATTCACAATATCCAGAAAATTCACTATATGGTGCGGATTGCACGCTGGTGGTATCATCGGACCTTATTTTTTTAAAATGAAGCAGTAAAACGCGTTACCGTCAATGTTACACGTAGCAGAACGATGTTCTATGATTATTTGTTTCCAAATTTGCATGATATCGATCTGGAAGAGATTTTTCCAAAACAATCGAGTTATTAAGACAAAAATTCGGCGATAACGTTACCTCCAGAAATGGACCCGTGAATTGGTTTCCACGATCGTGTGATTTGATGCCTCTGGATTATTTTCTTTGAGGATATGTGAAGTCTGGTTTATACTGATAAACCAGCAACGATTGGGTCATTGGGTCTATTCACACTAGTCAACATTCATACAGTATTCACGTCCCATTACCGCTCGTCTCACACTCTTTCCGGAAAACTAATTTTTTTAGGTGGAGGATTTTGGTGGTAAGAGGGTTTGAGACAAGCAGTAATAGGCGTGAATACTGTATGAATGTTGACTAGTGTAAATAGGCCCATTAGAAGCTAATAAAAATCGCGTTATAGCGGATATAAAGCCTCACTTGCTTGAAAAATTGACCTGAAATTGGATTATCATAGGTAGCAGTGGTGTATATGAGGATCGTTTGATAAGTATGGTAAATTTATTTATTGTTGAATTTAATTTTATTTTTAATTTAGTTTTTCTTACTTTTTTACCATACTTATCAAACGACCTTCGTATATGCTCGAAATAATTTTTAAATGTTAATGCCATAAAATTATCTTTCGAAAAATATCAAATAAGTGATCATCTGGTTAATTAGTATGTGCTTTTTTTTGAATTTAAAGTCTCATCACGCATAAAAAAAACACCTTATATGAAAATAACTATAACCATACTTCATTAAAAAAATCTATAATTAATACTCGATGCCCCGATTCACATTCAAAACCCTCTAAAACATAGCCATGATAATTTCCAGTACGACGAGTGTACTACCCTCAAATCGAATCGTAACAACTATAAATATTTACACTAGACGTCGAGCGAATCCGTCACCAGAACGCGAAACTATCGATTCCCTAAAAGTTTTGCGTCCGTCCGTGTACATTTAATAAAACATGAACGGCAGGCAGTCACTCACTCCGCACTCTCATTCGCTTTCGTATAATATTACATCCTATCTTCGCGGTTTTGTGTCATCTTCAAAGCGATGTCCGCGCAAAGGGTTCTTTCTGCATTGACCGCGGTGATGGAAGATGGGGAAAAAATGAAAGCTTCGACAGTGGGACGAACTTGCGGTCGACGTTTGTGTCAACGTCTCAAAAGGACACACATGGGATTGTGCGAATAGGTATATGTGTGTGTATATATAGGTGTTTTTTAAGCGTGATAGACATTTAAATTGATTTCTTTGTTAATTTCTATCATGGTTAAAAATATTTCTCCCCTAGATTTCATAAGTTTAAATAGAAATAAAAAAGTATTTATTTGATTATTTTTATTTTTAAGCATATTCTATGGCATTAATGATGGAACACAATTTCACTCATATGATCACCACGACTTCGTGTGATTAGTCGAATTTTTAACCAATCTTTCACATAATTGTGGTCCAAAGTCATGAATTACACGTTTAATATTTATTTTTAATGCTTCTGTTGTTTGTGGTTTATCAGCATAAACCGATGAATTCACATAACCTCACAGAAAATAATCCAATGGAGTTAAATCATATGATTTTGGTGGTCAATTGATGGGTCCATTTCGTGAAATAATCATTAAATTTTTTTTCAATAAATCTATTCATGTTTTTATAATATCTAAGCGTTGAATGAATGCTCTATAACTTGCTAAATTTACTTAGTTGAAATGTCAAAATGAATTTGAAAAAATCAAATATGGTTGCCACCAGCTTTAAAAATTCGGACATTCTTATTGGAAGCCCCTCCCCCCTTCTCGATATACAAATAGTTGTGCTTATGTGCACAAAAGCAAATATAAATATTTTACACTAACTAGAATATTGAAACTATGTACGTTCTCTTACTCATACTTTGTACATGATTATTTAATAACTTCAACGCAAACAAGCTCATACATGTTGGAAAACATTCTCGACACAACACCGTAAATCCGGAAAATCCTGACATCGAACCATTCTGCGAACTTTGTCGTCGTGCCACATGTAAACTATTCAGTTATTACATATTTCTGTTCAAAAAAAAAAAAATAGTGGGAAAAACACAAAACCCTTTTACCTTGATTAAATTGCACCTGGTTGAGGAAACGACACGCAAAATAAATATTTCACGTACGTGGAATCTGAATGTAGATGTATGTATGTACACACGACTCATAATACATGAACGTATGTCAGTTAACAGAACAATTTAATATTTTATCCGACGTGTAAATATTGTATACTGGCATATGTGTAACTTAACTGTTTATGTTTTCGTTTAACGGCCGTTACAGCGCACACTAGACTGTTTCGCGTCGGACGTTATTGTCGTTCGTTGAAAGTAAGCCATGGAAAGCTGTCGTTAATCGGCTGTTATTATAGAATGCATTCAAACAGTTGAACGCTACTAAACAACTATTCATTTGTTTTTTTCCAAAAAAAAACGTTTTCACTTCAAAGAATCACAGAAAGTATCAAAAAATGTTCTATTTTCAACAAATTATTTTCGCGCAGATCGATCTGTCGTTCTTTCTCAGTCTAACCGAAACGGTTCCTAGACAAATGACCATAATTTCAATAGACGTCGTCGTGTTCCATTACCATCCCCGTACACGTGTGTGCACGTGTGCCAATTCGCTATTGCGAACATTAATTAAATCGTATAATTAGACTTCAGTATTGACCACTGCTGCACAGTGCTGATATAATGCTGGATTAGGATGGATGATTAAAATTACCGAGAGCGTCATGCAACGAATATTATAATATTGTATATATATATATATATATCTATATATATATATATATATATATATATATATATATATATAGACGATTATTATTATTTTATCAACTTTCCTGTATCTCTCAATTTTGCGTATCAGAATTACATACACTGATATTGTGTGATTTTAATTACCACCCTTAAAACAAGTCTCGTATGGATAGATAAATATTTGTATACGATATTCATTATAAATATATATATATATATATATATATATATATAAAGAGAGAGAGAGAGAGAGTGAAGAGCAAAATTGGGTATATAATTGAAATTTTTTTGTTAATATTCAAATATTTTATTATTAAGAACTAAATTAAATATTATTATGTTATATTGTTATTACTAATATATTAAGTAACTTATTTATAAAAAATTAAAAAAAACATTCTTAAAAAAATATATAACGCAAAAAATTCTAATCTTTATTTATCCACTCGAGCTGTTGTATTTTCATATATCTCTTTTAATAGTTTCAGATTATTTTTATTTATTTCTTGCTTTTTTAGAGATTAAAAAATATGAAATGTTAATTGAATCAAACACTTTTTCAAAATTCATAAATTTTACACATAATGATATATATATATATATATATATATATATATATATATATATATATATATATATATATATATATATGACCGTTTATTTTGAAAGTGGTGTAAGTCCATTTTCTGTTGTTTCGAGAAAATTAAAGGTTAGCATATTTGTCAATTAAAAAATATAGATTAATTATGTCGAGTCTGGCAATGTTTCTACTAATTTATCAATATGTAATTTGATTATATAAATTTCTTTTAGGCGAATTTAACTAAAATAATGTATATTTACGCGCTGGAAATGCACTTACACCACTTTCATAATTAGTCAATTGTAAAAATCATTTAATTTCGATTTTGAAAAATTAAATATCATTTAAAATATATTTCGTATTAATCCAATTTTGTTTATAAATAATAACAAGAAATAAAATAGGAGTAATATTTTTTATTTTGAACGTTGATTATATTTATATATTGTTAAACTTAACATAAGATATTGGTATTATTTATTTATGCTCTTCATGTGGCAGTGTTTTGAAATATTCATGATACATAGGAGGTATATAAGGTAATAACTGCTCCATATCCTTATATTTTTCGTATGTAATAGGCCTGGCATCGTGATACAAAGGCGCCAGGGCGATTTTTTCAAATTTTGGCGGTCTTCCCCGACATGTAGATGATAAATCGAAAGTCTTAAATTCCGTGTCCTCCATTGATGTTGTATATAAAATAGTATACGGTGCACTTTTGCAAAACCTTATCCAACATATTTCCAACCAATTTACACCTTTTCTCCATTAGTGTTTCTTCTTATCTGTTTTTAATTATGTTTTGTAGATTTTTTGTTGAAACGAAATTCTCTCGTTCCATTTCGTGTAAAATAAATTTATTATGTTGTCTACATTGTTTTATAAACATCATAATAATCTTGTGGTGTGTGCAGGAAATTATTTTTTCGTAATGCCATTTCTATGATACCAAAATCTGCATCGTTTGGAAGATACGAATGCCCGGAGAGTAAAAATTTATGATCAATTACTTCAATGTTATTTTCCAAAGACTGGACAACCCTCAACTACATCAATGCCATTTGTAAATTTTGATTGTGCCCAGTACAAATTTCACTATATGCAATAACACGACTTTGAGTCGTTACATTTTGTAAATGTCTCAAACAGCAAGAAGCTATTTCCTGCGATCCCCTGGAAGCAGTAGTTTCGTCCCACACATACATATTAAATTTATTGTCGTGGAAATTGTGAAATCCCTCGTTTAAAACATACATATTTCGCTTATAATATGCGATTGAAACAGATAATTTTGGATAGGGTAAGGTTTTTTGTAAATCAAAAGAACAGGCAAAGTATTTATTGGGATTTCTATGGAAATTGGACTTACACCACTTTCATAATCAATGGCTACGCAATTTCTTTTATCGGCCAATTTTAAATTGAACAAAGCATTGGCATTTTCTAAGAAATTAAATACTAACTAGTTATAAATAAAAAGTTTACACTAAATTAAGCATACATTACGTAATGTCTCATTTTTTTAAAAAAAATCACTTACATCACTTTCAAAATAAACGGTCCATATATCTGTGTGTTAAATATGTTCAGATAAAATAATTGTTAAAAATTAGTACTGACTATTGATGGAATCGTTTTTTATCCTTGTAAAAAAAATAGCAAAAGAAATATTTTCAACTAATGAAAAACGATCTTAGTTAGAAAACGAAACATCAAACAATAGATATTTCCATTGAAAACACAAACCGAGAATAAATTTAAATAAAACATTTCTCGAGAAATTTCGAATAAAACAAAAATTTAAATCAATCATTTAAAAAGGTTTTTATGAAAAAATCATACAGCTTCTGTTTCTCTCTCTTTCCGAAAAATCCATTCGCCCCAGTGAAACGTTTCGGTTACAGTAAAGGAAAAAAGATATGGCGTCCGATCTGGAAAAAACTGGCACGAAGTCCGTCCTTAAAAATAGAAAGGAAAAAAAGTATAACGTTTTAATTACAAGTAAAGCTGTAATTCGTTCGCCAAATAAAAAACATATTTCTGTACGAGACACATGTGTGTGTGTGTGTGTTTGCTGGTGGTATATATGCATATGTGGGTGTGTGTAAATGTACATGAGCACGTATATTGTAAAATGACATGAAAAGAACGCATTTTCATTCGTATTTAAATTCAATTCATACAAAAAATAAACAACGGAATGGTCACGGAGTCAAGATAAAAAGATACAAGCGCGGGCGTGTTTTTCACTCACACATATTATATATATATATATATATATATATATATATATATATATATATATATATATATATATATATATATAAATTTCCAAGTGGTACAGTGAGATTCCCGGAATTTCTTTACAAAAACAGGATTTATATAATCATATATCTGTATAGAGCTATCTCGTTGTTTTTTTCCAGAAGTAGTGCTCGTTTTTCTTTTTACAAATAATTATTAAGGTCGACATCGTATTTTTCATATTTTCGAAAGGTTAATGATCTAAGAATATCGTTGATTCTAATGTCTAAAATGTAAATAAAAAGATATGGACGTTTGTTCGAAATAATTTGTAGTTTTTTTTATGAAAATTGCGAAATAAAAACTTTAATGTCGTTTGATTTTTATTTATGCTCTTTTTGCAATATACAGACAGTTATTCACACACACACATACACACACACCTACATATGTATATATATATATATATATATATATATATATATATATATATATATATATATATAGCTGGACCTGTTTTTGTGCGGATTATTTTAATGCGATTCATATTTTTTCTTAATATCTTTTTATGCGAATTTTTTAATGCTATTTTGAAGTTATGCGATTCATATTTCTTCTTAGTATCTTTTTATACGATTTTTTTAAGAATTTCTTTAAGCGGTTATTTAATTCAACGAAAAGCTCTTCAGTTTTATGAACAAATGAAGGAATCAGAGCCATTTATTCCGCTTCTCGGACTGATAAGGAATTTTCGGCTAGCAAAGGATGGTTACCCGGGTTTTTAAAAAGGAATGCAAATCATAAGGTGAAGATTATGGGCGCGGCTGCATCGGCAGATGAAGAAGCTGCCTAATTTTTTGTTGACAACGCACCATGTCATCCATGTTTAAAACATCTAAGTGTAAACATGATATTTTTTCCAGTCAATACAACAAGCATTATTCAGCTATTAGATCAAGGCATAATTGCAACTTTTAACAATATTACGTTAAACGCATTTTTCAATTTATATTGGATAAACTAGAAAATGAGTCGATAACAGTAACTGACGCTTGGAAAAAAATTTCTATCTTTGACTTTATAAACCATGTTGTTTTTGCTGTTACTCAAATAAAACCACACACTTTAAATGCCTGTTGGAAAAAAGCTTGGCCTACATGTCTTGAAAACAGTCCAGCTATTTAGTTTCTTTGTTATTTTATTTTTTTTAATTCTAAACAGTGCAGTTATTATTGCGATGATGATTAAAATATGTATGAAAAATTCTAAAATAAATTACACATATGTACATATTGCTTTGAATAAAATTAAATAGTTGATTAAAAAATAAAGTAAAAAAGTTTTGTTTTGTATCAATTTTCTGCAGATATTTTAAATTTTTTTAGGCATTCTTTATTTTCTGACTTTTTTTTTGCAAATTTTAGAGTAATTTCACTTTGTAGCTTTGGTTTTATGCGGTTTTCGAAAATTACGGAACGTATCCCTAATTTTTTAATGTAAGTTAAGTCTTTTTTTGTGCGATTTTTTTTAATGCGGTTTTCTGCGGAACGTATCTACCGCATAAAAACAGACTCACCGTATAAAAACAGTGTATATATATATATATATATATATATATATATATATATATATATATATATATACACATACATATTGTGTTTTTCAATAAGCACATCAGAAGTTTAAATAGAAATAAAACAAAAAGTATTTAATTAATTAATTAATTATTTATTTTCATTTTTAAGTATATTTTAAGGCAATAATGATGGAATACAATTTCACTCATATGACCATCATGACTTCGTTTGACAGTGCATTCGTTTAGTCCAATTTTAGTCACTCTTTTACATAATTGTAGTCCAATTTTATGAATTACATAATCATTGTTTATTTTTACTTTTGTTTGTGGTTTATCAGCACAAACCAATGATTTTATATAACCCCATAGAAAATAATTTAATGGAGTCAGATTTCATGATCTTGATGGCCAATTGATGTACCCAATTCGTGAAATAATGGACTTATTCAATTTTTGTTTCAATACGTCTATTGAAGCTTTTACAATTTCTAAACATTTTGAAGTGTCAAACGTTTCATAATAATTTACTAAACTATACTGAGTTGAAATGTCAAAATGATCTAACTCCATTGGATTATTTTCTATGGGGTTATGTGAAATCATTGGTTTATGCTGATAAACCACAAACAACAGAAGCAATTAAAATAAACATGAAATTGGACCACAGTTATGTGAAAGAGTGGTTAAAATTTGACTAAACGAATGCATTATGTCAAAATGAATGAAAATGTATTCCATCATTAATGCCATAGAATTTGCTTAAAAATCATAAAAAATAATTAATTTATTAAATACTTTTTGTTTTATTTCAAACTTCTGAAGCGCTTATTGGAAAATCCTGTATTTCAACAAATAACCAGTTATTTTAATCCATGATTTTTTTTATTTGTATGGTATTTTAGGAAGCAATCTCCAATATGCATTCTTGTTGCCAGTGGAGTTATGGTTCATATTATGGATGTTGCAATAGTGACATCTATGGAGTGCAAAGGGTTGATATGACATTTAGAGAATTTAGAAAAATTGATGTTATGTCTACGTTTTTTGACGTTTCTTCTGATATTAATTTATGGTGAAATTTCTATTAAATTAGGCAATAATAAAT
Organism: Neoneuromus ignobilis; assembly: GCA_029203775.1. Lineage (NCBI taxonomy): Eukaryota > Metazoa > Arthropoda > Insecta > Megaloptera > Corydalidae > Neoneuromus > Neoneuromus ignobilis. The sequence continues at coordinate 59,980,596 of CP092088.1, read as the reverse complement.
AAATATGTTGATGGTACCTGTTAGTAAAATCTCGATACAATTACGTACGGATATATATATTTATATATAGAATGTATGATCTTAATACTCACCGCTTCTGTGTGTATAGGATGTACGGCAAACAACATGGCCGCCGCGAAGCTCGCCACCTCCGGCAGAAACATGGCGCACATCCTAAAACGAGAAAACAAACATATTTACAATATCATATTGACCATTTTGTACGTCGTTCTTCCATCGAACGGCCGACTGACCATCCGTTCGTCGGACAGGGACCGGAGACTCCGGACGACCCGCGTACGGGTGGTAACACCGACGACGGATGGTCGTCCGTCCGTTTGTATCGGATGAACGGCCGTTGTAAACGGTACCGAAACGTGCGCCCGTCGTGTCCCCGGAGCCAAACAGCGCGGCAGATTGACAAATAATTACGTGCGGAACGGGGCGTCGGGCGCACGGGAACGGGTCGGATGGCGGATGACGCTAGGCGTCGGATCGTTCGGCGTCGACGGGACGTGCGCACGCATTAGCGAACGCTATATGTAATTTGTGGAGCGAGTTTTAAGAGATTCCGTAATGCAAATTTGATTGGCGCCGACGACTGAGTTGATTAAGGATTCTAGTTCGCTAGTTATTAGGTTACCGTTTTATCTGCTGTTTACGATAATGTTGTTTGCTCGGCCGCGCGATAATTCCGTGTCGGCCGTCCGAACCGTGCGGTTTGTATGTTTTAATTGGAATTTTATCGTACATCTTAATTGTGAACGCGCACAGACCGATCCTCTTTTTGTGTACACAACGATTTGATGTTCGTGCGCGTGCACGTACAGACGTATGGAAATTCAGAGAGAACAATTAACGCACGGATTCGAGCTCTTCAACGACATCTACATTGAGAAATTCACATTCGTACGAAACATTTTTTTCGATCACCAAATTGAGACGCACAAATAAATTCAGGACCTTCACATTGACCCAATTATAACATCATTTTAAATATGAAATTATTCCAGCCGTTTTACCCTTCTCAACAGTTGATATTGGCATTTATAAAACATTCATTTGCTTTGGAAAAGCGGACAACATAACCTCAAAAAGCAATAACGAACAAGATGGCGTCTAATAAACAACAACATATTCTATATTGCATTACTTTTACATTTCTGTTCAAAAAAATGCTGATAAAGTCACGTAAATGATTTGTTTTAATTTTGGTGAAGGTGCTGTATCTTAGTGGTTGAGATTTCAATCTTTTGGATCGAAAATGTTCTGGTGTACTTCAAAAATTCGAAGAAGAGGTACTACAATATCTACTGGATAAAAATTCAACTCAAACGCAATAGGATTCTTTTGCTGTGACTTATAAGATATATAGGGTTATCCAAACGTGATTCTTAGATTTCTGTTTTATTAAAAAGAAACAAAATAAACTATACACATGTTTCTTTCCAATAAAACACAAATCTAGGCGTCACATTTGGATGACCCTATATAATAAGTGGTATCTACTTGACTGGGATTGTAATTTTATGGATTAAAAACGTTCTGGCGTACGTTGAAAATTCGAATATGAGCGATTACATCACTTATCAATTACTGGAAATCTGCTTAAACTTAACAGGAGCTTGCAGAGCAATTTGAAGTTACTTTGAAAAATATTTCTCTGCGATTATATAAACTGCGAAAAGCTCTGAAAGAAGAACAGTGAATTCTGCATATGCTTATCGTGGATCTGGAGGCACAAGTACTCCACAAATGGTTCATTCTGATCCAAAAATTTCCAAGGTCATATCAAATGCTTATTTTGAGTAACTAATAACTTGATATAAAAGTTACTTGTATGTAAGTTTTATCCTTTCATTTTTAAGGTTACATCTCTTCAAATTCATTCAATCAAAGCAGATAAAAAAACACAAGTGATTCTGGATAAGATCGTCTACTTCAAAAGGACAAGAGAAATGTTGGAAATGTTGGACTTTTATAAAAAATAAAAAAAAATCCTTTATTCAAAATTATTAGACATGTGAAAAAATGTATCAAAGGATGTGAAAATATACTGAACAGAGAACAAAAATATAACCTCACATTTTCAAATCCTTCGATATTAAAAATGTAAGACTTTATAACAAAACAATCTCTGATGTTGACGGTATTGCCATCGAAATGTGCATTAGCATTTGTTATAAACAAAAAAATGAACAATAAGTGATTATCGAACACTTCAAAACATCTAGGGGATGGTAATTCGTTTGTGTTAAATTAAAACGAAACTGTGACGACAACACATCGTTTGCACAACCGCTCCAAGACGCAATCTTCACTTGGATTAAGACTTGTTGTGCGTTTCTGTCGCGCCGTTCCTTCTTGTCTCACATTAACGGCGCATATGTATGCAGATGTATGCGTATTACGCATGCATACGGCCCGATATTATTCCACGACGCGAGAACTTGCGTCGAGCGACGACCTCTAATTGAGATCTGAGTGCAAATTTATGCCTATTAAAATTAAACTCGACGAACGCATCTACTTTATATACATATGTATACATTTATACATACATAAATACACACACACATGTATATATATATATATATATATATTGTATGTATGTATGAAAGTGTGTATATTTAAATAGGAATTAACGTCACGCAACTATGTATATGTACATAGAAGAGGTTCATGACCCTGTTGTACGACCGATTTAGTGGGAGTTGAATAGTGTGAAAGGTAGCAACGGGTTGGTTCTTGAACGTAAACTTTTAAAGATTAAATTATATAGGTCATCCAATGTGAGTTTAAAATGTTTTCAGACTGATTTCATATTCAACGAATTATTTAAATACCATTCAAAGTTTTGGAACTGTTACGAATTAATTTTCACAAGAACGAACTATTGTCCTAGTATTACAAGATATTGTAAAAGTGTTCCAATAATTATTTATACTCGCGCGAGAAATTGCAGTTTCCAGTATCTGGAAATGATTAAGAGCCTATCCCAAAGAAGATTTTAGTTTGGCAATTTTTTTAGATATTGCGTGATTTGTAAAAGTTCATACAAGTTTGGAGCATTTTCTGAGTTTCCAATGAAACTGTTTTCGTGGCTCGATCAGCGGAGTTTCAAATCGACTACTAAAATAACTATTTATTGTTCAATTTATTTCTTAATAAGCTGAATTGCATTTAAATGGCAAAACCATCATCATCAAAACACTATGGCAAAAAATCTGATTATAATTATGGAAGGTGTGACGACTTTAGTTTGACAAATTCTTTAGATATTGCGTCGTTTGTATAATTTCATACAAATTTGAAGTATTTTTTGAGTTTCCAATGAAACTTTTTTACAAGGTTCGATTAAGGGAGCTTCAAATTGCCTACCAGAGCTATATTGTTATTGATTATTTTGGAACTATGGACAATTCACTTTGACACAAATGAATTTTCATCCCCAACACCACAATATGTTTTTAAGTGTTCAAAAATCACTTATTGTTTAAGACAATAATCGACTAATATGCATTTCGATGGTGATTTCATCATCGACAGATCTTTTTTGCAATAAAATTACAAATATTGAAATGAAATTATATTATTGGACAATTTAAAACATATTTTGGTGTTGGGGGTGAAAATTCATTTCTGTTAAACTGTTATTTTTCATTTTTTTACAATCTGATGCGCATTTAAATGAAAAATCCATCGTCATCAAAACACTATGGAAGAAAATCTGATTACAATTATTTGACCGGTAAGAAATTACTCATTTTTAATATTGTTAAATAAATATAAAACGGAGAAAATAATTTAGAATAGAACAAAGGCACACACTTGTTCTACTCGATATATAAAAGAAAATAACGTTAACAGGAAATATCATATTTTCTGCCATTATTTGACCAGTAAGAAATCGTTCCTTTTTATTCGTTTTAAACAAATACATAAAACGGAAAAAATAATTTAGAACGGAACAAAGGCAACACTTGTTCTACTCGATATGTAAAAGATAAATGACGTTAACAGGAAATATGTTTTCTAGCATTAATTGATCAGTAAGAAATCGCTCTCTTTTATTTTCAACAAAATGGAGGAAATAATTTAGAACGGAACAAAAGGACACTTGTTCTACTTGATATATAAAAGAAAATTACGTTAATAGGAAATATCATGTTTCCTGCATGACACCTCTTTGTGTATTCAGTTCTTATTTTTTAGAAGTGCTTCGTATAAATGACCACGGACTAAAAACTAAATATTTTTTCGATTTTGGACGAAGCACAGGGGTTAGACAAACCAACATCAGCGGAATCTCTTATGGATGAGTGCTTTCAGCTCACCAAAATATTTTCTTTTTTAATGTTACTCCTGTACGACATTCACGATTCTTTTCTTAAGGGGGTATTCTAGTCTAGAATTTCGAAAAAATCGATTTTTTGCATATTTTAAAAGTTTAGACCTTTAAGAATGGGTCCTTAAGAGGATTTTTCGAAATTCGAATTATTTTCGGAGTTATAGCTATTTCTGTGACGTGCCAACCAATCCGGCCTGGCCGAAACGAATCAACTTTAAACGCGTTTTTCTCGAAACTACTTTTTTCGACACGGTTGACGTGATATCTCAAGTTCTAATGGACCGATTTACTTGAAATTTGGTACAGAGCTTTTCAATATAACAGTGATTGCTCCTGCCCAGGATTTTTTGAAAATTTTGTTTTTTACTATTTTTAAAAAATTCCGAAAGTTGAAAAAAATAGGGCAAAAATGACTGTTTTTTCACACTGTCACTGTTGCGAAATTTTTTTTTAAATTTCCCTAGGCGGGGATACAACTACAACCTTCTTTTTCAATAATTTCAAAAAATTTTTTGTTTCATAACTGGAAGGGTTAGAACCACGTCAACTAGGAGACACCTTTTTTTTCGAGCCCCCACTTTGCCAGCCTGTACCTTTTTCAATTTCGAATTTTTTGTTTTTAATAATACTTTTTTATACTCTTAAAATGTTAATAAATAACTGATAAAAAATGGATAGAAAAAATATTTGTTGTTTTTTTTATAGCGCCCGAAAAATACCTAAAATCTGTGCGTCTAGACTAGAATACCCCCTTAAGAGTTCTATGAGAGTATTTGAGTCTTTACATTTTTCAGATTTGAATACATAATTATGAGAAGAATAGTTGATGAGAGAAATAGACAAATCATTATTTTTTTAAAAAAAAGAACATTATGTATAAACGACCTAAATTATTCCATCAGCGTACTGTAAATAAAAAAACTGATAGACAGGGAACGGAATGTACATGTATGCATAATACACAACGTAAACAATTCACATTTCGATAAACTCACAGTATTTTTTTTTTTGTATTATTACAGCATTAACTTTATTCGAAAACTAAACAACCGATCATAGAATCAAATTTCGCCGTCCCTAATTCGATTTTTTCCGTCCCACATTCAGTTATTGGTATTATATAGGAACGAATGATTGTGCCCTGCGTGCACGTGCACCCCATCGAAATAATTCGAACATTTACACTAAACGTACACAAATTTGTTGTCGGGTTATGCAACAAACGGTGCATACGCGTAACATATTTCAACATATTTGTAACATTTCGAATGTAAATATTGGATCGAGCAGAAAGGTCGTCCGTTTTGTCGACAGATGACTCTTTATACCGAATCAAATGCCACTAGATCCATTTCGAATGTGGATAAATTTGTTATTTGACAGCCTACTGAGAGTAAAGTTTACAATTTGTTTACGATTTGAATTCGCACAGTTGGCTTTGTAAATGGAAGAACGTAAACTGTTTTTTTGTTATTTACTCCATTTTTTTCTTGTTCAAGATTCGAATTCATAACAAATGTTGTTCAAGAGTCAATGGACTATGTATAGAAGACTGGCCAGGATTCTCAAGATGGTTGTTTTTATTTCGGTCACTTGTGAATTATGAAAAAATATTCCATTTTTAATCCAATGGTTTCTAGTTTCTTAGGTCAGAGAATGCAACTTCTAGACGTTATAAACTTCATAGTGAAAATTGATTTATACTCCAATGAGTTCATCGAATACTCATTAGAGAATGAATAGTCAAAATTTTGCTATAAATACATTTTAAATTATTTTTTACACAGTTCATACATCCAACTGTATTAATATATTTTTAATTTCCTAAATTAATTCGAATCAATAATTTTTTTAAAATCTTTAGATTCGTCGTATGGGTTAATATTTTTGCGATCGGCCGTATAAATATAAATTTTTCCTTGAAGAAATGTTCAAACTCCACACTCGTTAAACTACCTGATAAAACTTTTCAAACGTCTCACGAGCGCACGTGTATTTTTGTGCGAGGGTAAGTGACCAAGAAAAACATTTGTGCGTATCGGCCGCGCGTCCGTCTGTTTACCCGTACACGAGATTAGACCCTCTGTGAATTTAATTGAGTTTTATGCTACGCATGGGAAACATACGAGGCTATAAAGTCCATAAAATGAAAGTTCAGTCGACATCAATTTTACAGTGAAAGAACCGCCGAATGCAATAAACGCGAGTCGAACGAAAAAAGGAAAAACGTACACGTGTTGTCGAAAATCCGGTACTGACGAAAAATAAAAGATGTCGTGGAACATTCGGTAGGTTTATTGTCTTATTGAAATTGGTACCGGGTTCGATCGCGGGGTTCAAGCATTTCAGTGTAGATTCTTATACATAAATAGATATTGAAATAAAAAATGAAATTGTATGGCCAGTTTTTTTGTAGTTTGGGGAATTTTTTTTTAATGAGGTTAAAAGCAAGAGCATTTTTGGAATCAAAAATATATTTTTTAAAAATTAAACACGACAAAAATTCAAATACCAAATGTCATTTTATCTCTGTACTTTTTGATTTCACAAAGTAGTTCTCTGAAGTTGATTTCTTGACGGATTTTAACAAAAATTACCTAATATTACTAGAAAAATAAAGTCCTGGTTTTATTTATAAAACAAACAAACACTTTTTGGTAATTCTAGTCTTTAATAGGGTCTTAGTCCTATTGACCAGCCTAATAGAAATTTTCTTGTTAAAGTTCCATGAAGATTTTTTATTTTATAAATGAGATTTTTATTCCTAATTGTTAACGTCTTGAAATATTCTTTGATTGGGGATAGACGAAGAGATACCAGAACATATCTAAAGCAAATTTTAAATCAGTCTAGCCCAGAGTAGAGCTAAAACTCATCCAGAGCAAACTGATCATATTTAGAAAGAACTGGATGGATTAGGTCCAAAATTTAATGTGATATAAAAGAGAGAAAAAGTAATGGAAATGAGGTAATTAAAGGTTAAATAGTGTTACCATTTGAGGAGTACATGATTTTTGTTTTTAAACAGAAAACTCTTTTATTTTTACTCTTATTTTGAATGAAAATGTTTGAAAATCGTCAAGTACTCACCTGAAGTACATAAGACATACGACAGCGTGCAACAGCATGTTGACCAGATGGTAACCCATCGGTTCGAGTTGATGGAGTAGGTAGTTCCATCTGAATGTGAGCACGCATAGCGGCCGATACGATTTGTGACTTTGTTCCTGTAAGAAAAATTGTAATTTAGTGAAAAAGTCCATGTTTATTCTATTTGTAAATAAGATTTTAAATCTTAAATAATTATTAGACCTATTTATATATTTTTGCTGCTTAGGATTTCACAATTAACTTGGTATTGCAAATTGTAATAGTGCAATGTTACGTTTGCAAAAATTAATTAATATGGAGGCCTTTGAGGTCTTTCTTGACTAATCTTTTGGCAATTATTATATATATTTCAATACCTATAGTAGAATTGGGATTAATTAACTGAAAATTTATCCAGTTAATTGGTTTTTATGGTTTTTGCTAACCTATCAGATTTTAAATTTCCTGAGATGATAGAATGAGAAATGAGGATATTATAAAGAGAATCCATTATCTTATTTTCTAATTCTATTATACAATTTTCTGTAGAAAATCAAGATCAGCACCAAATCCAAAATTGCCAAAAAAATTCGATGAGCAGTGGTTCTGATATAGGATTTATGACACAAACACATATGTATTTTTCATTGACTATCCGATTCGACCGATCCTCCGATCGACCCGACGTTCCCCACAAAACGTGCCCCGCGATTATTCAAAACTCGTCCGTTCGCAACTAATGACCAGAAATACCGATCATTACGGATCGCAATTAGTTCGGACACGCGCGCATATATCTAAAACAGTAATTTGACACGAAAATCACGGCCGGGAATCGCGAACGAGACCGACGGGACGGTGGTGTCCTCGCGCAGACGTCCGTGATTTACGCGTTCGATCCCGACCGTCGGCATATATCAACGTGCCGTTTTCAATTCCGTTACGGAACGCACGGACGACGGACGGTCCTCGAGGTCTGTCGAACAGGTACGCAATTAGCGTTAAACTCGCGATTAATATCGCAAACGTGGACGGACGGATTGGTGTTATATAAGAACGACGGAAGTGCCGGAGATGGCGGAGGTGTCGGGCACGCGATTTATCACACGTGTGGGTAGTTAATGGTCGTATATATTCTCTAACATATTCGTATTCGCTATTGGATCATCTATCTAGGTAGTTTTGTCAAAAATTCGGTAAATAAATCACCAAAACGAAGTGAGATATATGGATGGAAACAAATTCAACAGTTTGAAGAACAGAGAAGGGTAAATAACAGTAAGGGGGACGCTTATTTATATTGAAAAAAATAATATTGCATACTAAGATATTAGTAAGTAAATGTATCAAATTAGATTTTTCTAAAAAAATATCCAAAAATCAACCTTTGGAAATTTTAAGAACTTTTCTAAAAATATCAAAACCTTTTGAAATATTCTCGATTATTTTTCATTGGAATGTTTGGAAAATTCTTGACGCTTTATGTGAATATAATATCTGTCAAATGCCCGCCATTAGCGTTACACATTTAAATTTTTTCTTCTCCATTCTTGGTAAATACAATCAAATGAGAATGTTTTCTTTGCTGTAGAATATTTCAACATTTTAAGCTTTTATTTGTGGTATCTGGATTTAGTGTACATTCTGTTTTCTTAATTTTTTTAAAACAGTAATCTCTATATTAATGCCACAGATCATAGGAAACAGTAGTGTTAGAGTATCTATTATAGGAAAATAACTGTTGCATTGCAAATATTCTAAATATCTCTGATTTGGTGGTTAGCATAGAAAGTGCAGCAATTTTTGGAGTTTTCATTGGGACTGCTTGATAATGATTGACCAACAGAGCTTATAATTATCCGAAGAGGTAGATTCTTATCACTTTATATCTTTGCTATAATTAGCAAACATTTGTCAATTTCATTTAAAACTTTTGGTAATTATAGCAAAGATCCAAACATTTTTAGAATTCATTTTTAACACTATTTGTTTTAATATAAAAATACAAGGTATTGAATTTTTTTTAATAATTATTTATTGTTTACTTTATTAGTTAATATTCATTTCGATGGCAATGCTAGTATCATCAGAGCTGGTGTTATAAAATTTAGACTGGTTTTTGAATTCAATGGTTTATTAGTAAAAAATATGCATTTGAAGAAGAAACTTTTAAAGTTTGACTTTCTGTACATTTTTTTTATTAAAATATTTTGTCGTTTAAAATGTTTATTTTGTTACCACCTTCTGAATTTATTTGAATTATCTTTAAAATTATTGTGAGATTTGAGAAAAAATGTTGTAAATGGTGAAAAATTATAAGGGAGGCAATAAAGGTTGATTTTAATAGTCAAATTAAAATTTATGGATGACTATGTGGAGGTCGAATTCAATATTAGTAAAAAATTAATAGGAGTTGATTATTATTTTCTAAAAGAGGCAGGCACTCGAATAGTGAATACCAGATGTAAAATTCCATATGCCTAACATATGAGATAAGAGTGGCAGAGTTAATAAGTGCCCAAGAATAAAAGAGAGTGTACCAATTCGACGAGCATAAGGTGAAAATATTGTGATTTACAACCTTTTATCCACAGCCAGCAACTTCGGTTGATTTAGGCATGTATAAAGCTTGCAGTAATAGTTGCAATCTTACATTCTTATGAGGACACAGGAAGTGTTACAAAAGGTGATAATTTCTACTGGCAAATCAGTGATTTGTAAAAATTGAGTCAGATATATCTTGGAGGAGTAATTATTCTAGTACTGCCGATTTTTGGAAGTTGCAAACGTTGATAAAAAAATTGCAACTGTTGTTTAACAGTGGATATAGTCTGCCTAGTTATCCGCTGACTTTATTCAACATATTCGTTGTATGAGAGAATAACCATTTGTCGAAAATGATATTAAGATATTTGTATTTGATTGGTGTTACTGACCGAATTAATCGAGGAATTAAATAAGTATAGATCATTAGTATCAGAGAGTGATTATTGATCAATTTTATAAAATATTCTGGACTTGACGTGAGCGATCCGTCGGTGTAAAATTGAACTATCTAGTGATAAAATCAATTGTACTGCAAGATGGCCGTCGTCCTTTTTCATATCGTCTGAAAATATCCATTGTAAGACGTTGTTCATTAGACTCGATCGTCTCGATACATAATTAATATACGAGCACGGAAATGATAGACTACGTAAGCTTCCCGATGATAACCGGGCGTAATTGCGCAACGATTTATTATCGTATCGTACGACGCTCTGACGTGTATTAAACGACATTTCATATTTTATAAAGTTCGTGGAGGCGAGACGCGCGGGAACCGAACGCACCGACGTTTCATGAAAACCGTCAACGTCGGATTGTTATCAACGCTGTTACAGTTACAGAGCATGGTTCTGTAGATAGTACGGTTCGGTTTTGCGTAACGCAGGGAAATATCGAACAATGCATCATTCGAAGTCGACCGAAATTTATCAAAAATTGTATTTGGAAATGTTCGTATCGTCCGAAATCGATCAATACGTTATTATTTCAACAATTCGAGAAACGTTTCTGTTAGATTGTTGTTTATCAAATGGAGGAGTTTCTAATGTAATCTCAAACAAATGCAAATTAGGTAATTAGGTTCCTAAAAATACCGTGTCATAGGGAACTAATTGAGAATTAGTGAAAAATAGGGTTAGGTTTCAATATCTAACAAAAAGATGCAATTTCGTCTACATATCTTTCAGAAATATACACTTTATACAATTTTCTTTTGTCAAAAAATCGTTAATTTTTATCTACTCGCCTAAATTCCATGATATGGAATTAAACGTTTGTGTGTGTGTTTTTTCTGACTTTTGTACTTGTTTTTATCGAAAGAATTTCTATTCAGAAAACAAAATTAAAAATTACAATATATGGCTAAATTTTTTTATTAACTGGCTAGAAACAGTTAAAACTTAACAATGATAGCTAACACTAAAATATTTGTTTATTTTATATTAATTATCCCAAATTTTTTGCCATTTTTATATGAAAATTAAAAAAAACATATTTCTGGTTTGAAATAAATTTATTCACTAAAATATTTTATTGACTGGCGATGGAGACGTCCACATCGTCATCCATAGCCAGTAACTTCAGCCCTTTGAACTGATAATTTGGATTGTAGAGATTGCACGAATCAAGAATGTGAATCAGTGTGTTCGTATTGGATTCCTGGCCTGATTTGACCACATAAGAGCAGATTTGCCATTTAACAGATTCCTCGACTGTAAGCACGTTAAGATCTGTCTAATGTACTATTTCCAACAAGATATTGCAAATTGGTAATGAGACGTAAAGTCTTGTTCTGGAAGATTTGCAGTTACTTCCATTGGAAATATTTGAACCGTTGCATAATCGATTTATTTTGTAGCAAAGAAATGGTACTATTGTAACAAAATTTTAGATAAGTACTAGACTGATTTGCAGTTCATCTTTTTTTAATAAAAACATGATTATAGAAATTGCAATTAGAAATTAAAATGATTAATCAGTGATTAGCGAATACGAATAAAAGAACTGAAAAGGTCAACATTCTAAATAAAAAAAAACGAAATGCCACGTGTAAGCTTGAAGAAGAGTTCAAAGATCGAATGAGGCCAACGTCTCGAATTCCGTACGTTAATCGTCGTATTTATCGTCCGCGAGCGATCCGGCAACGTTTCGCGGAACCGTTACGCGCCCGTTAAAAGCAATCCGGCCCATTGAACAGGACACGACCGGAGTTTGATGCAGGAGCAACGCTCGATATACACGAGTGTACGTATATACTCTTATGTATATATATCATTGCCGAGATGCAGACGAAATTTCACGGACGGTTTGAGGCGAACAAAACGGAACGGGCGCAGTAAAAGCGCGCGTTACCAAATTGGATGCCCGGAGCAATAACCGTTTTCACGTTAATGCGCTGTTCGGCTCGTCGTATGCGTCGCTGCTACGCGTACAGTCGAAAAACTCATATTTTGGATAAGTACTCGGTTGACTTGCAGTTCGTCTTCTTTTAATATCGAACTTGTACCGGAGTCAAAGCAGTGAAAACGGAGTTGTTAGTAGTTTGCGGATGAATGTCTTCTAGTGCTACAAACGTGCTTGATTATCCTAGAGGAAATCTATAATCGTACACATATGGCAATGTATGTCGACGTGGAGAAACACATTTTCCATGGATGCGTCTTCTTCTTCACTGTTATTATTTGCAAAATTGTTATTTGACAGAAAATGGTATGAGTACTTGACGAAAACAACGTAGATATTAAAAAATGGATGCAGCGTACTAGAATAACATCTTGAGTAGTTCATATACTCGTTTCGTGTTAACATCCATGAAGAAAAATCTTTTTATCAAATGAGATTAAGGGAGGAGTAAAAATAAAGTCGATAATTTTTGAATCCTTCATATTTTTATTATCTCTATATTTTTTAGTAAAAGATTTGACTGTTTAGAATTTTTATCTGAGCTATTATCATCTGAATTCATTTGCTTTCTCTTTAAAACTGTTATGAGATTTGAAAAAAATGATGTGAATGTTGAAAAATTATTGCAATAAATGACAAACCAAAAAATCTCACGAATCACAATCCAAAATTAGATTTATGGAAACAGCTAACACTGAAATAATTGTCTATTTTATATTAATTACTCGGATTTTTTGCCTAGCTGATTGAAATGTAATTTTAAGGTTTCTCCACTTTTATTGAATATAGTGATAAGTTCACATCAGATCAATTTAGAATTCGTCTTAATTGATGTTCTCAAATCTTCATTATTCAAAGAAATTGGTCTTCCAAATCAGGGTGTATCCTTAAGGGTCTCAATATCCGAAGTAAATTTTTGGAACCAGTTACGAGCAGTTTGTTCCTTTACTGAATGCCGTACACATTTTTCGACAAGCCTCTGATGCATTGGAATCAAGTTTGAACTTTTAAAATAACACATGTACGAATTTTTTTCAGCCAGCCATATTAAATGAGTAAAAAAATACAAATTGTTGTTCATTTTTCAAACTGCACTGATTGAATGACTCAGATGGGTTTATCTCATAATTGGAGTTAATTACTATACATAGTCATTGTCATGAAAATTCCAAGAATTATGGCTAACAAAAATCGGTAAGAACTTTTTACGGTACCTGACCCAAAGATCAGGTTCCAGGATGTTTCATCATTGATTATTTTCAGACCATTTTTCACCACAAACATCAAAGGTGTAACTAACACAAAAAAAATTTTTTTTCTGTGTGTTTGGCGACTTCTGCAAGAATCATTCATTATGAGTTTCTTGAGGTGGGATAATAATCAAAGAATTTGAAAAATCGTACAACTCGTCTTTCTTCGATGTAGATAATTGATTTGTATTGCCTCTAGTACGATTAGATTGAGGTTAATGTGGTGTCATTGGGAATGAAAGTGTTAAAATATAATTTAATTTTTTGCAAAAATAAGTATTTAAAAAAATTACTCCACAGTTTCATTTGAATAATATTAAAATATTATAATTCCTGATTTATATTTTAAAGAAGTTGGAATTACTGTCCGACCAAAAGACACGAGCTCATTTTCATGTAATTTCTGAGAGAATTAATTTAATCTGATACAGAACATAACTTATTTTTTATTGTTGTATCAAGTATGAAAGTTTATTTATAGAGGCCTAACTTTACATATATATATATATATATATATATATATATATATATATATATATAAATGTATATAATATGCATGCATGTATCTGTATCATTATGATGTTAATCCAGCTCCACTCTAGAATTTTCGGTCTCCACTATATTGTTTTGATGAGGAAGTTTCTAACCGCATTACTGCTACAATTTACAGGTGGATTAAAACTTATATAAAGTTTGTTATCTGGAGGATTATTTGAGATTATCATACGAAGAGTCTGTTCTTATACTAACGACGTTTTGACTTTCGTTTCGGACGACGTCGACGACAACGACGACGAAGACTACAATGAGGACGAGGACGTCGACCCTACACTAGCCCTACCCGTGCAATTTTACAACTATTATTGATAGTATCGATCTTTCCTCTTGTCTCTCTCGCATTTTAATTCATTATATAAGGGTTTCCAATAAGTGCTCCAGAAGTTTAAATGGAAATAAAATAAAAAGTATTTAATTAATTAGTTGTTTATTCATTTTTATTTTTAAGCATCTTTTATGGCATTGATAATGGAATACAATTTCACTCATATAACCATCAAGACTTCATTTGACATAGTGCAATCGTTTAGTCTAATTTTTAATCACTCTTTCACATAATTGTGGTCCAATTTCATGAATTGCACGTTCAATGTTTCTGTTGTTTGTGGTTTATCAGCTGAAACTGACGATTTTACATAACCCCACAGAAAATAATCTAATGGAGTTAGATCACATGATTTTGGTGGTCAATTGATGAGTCAATTTCGTGAAATGTTGGACTCATTAAACTTTTATTTCAATAAGTATATTGATTTTTTACAATTTCTAAGTGTTAAAAGTTCCATGATAATTTGCCAAACTATACTAAGTTGAAATGTGAAAATAGCATAAAAATTCCAATATGGCTGTCACCAGCTGTCAAATTTCTGACATTCTTATTGGAATACCTTATATAAATATATGAATGTATATATACAGTTGATTCAAATAAAACTGAAGGATTTAGACACACATTTACAATTACATCTTCCAGTTTAACGTGAACCACCTTGCATATAAACTAAAAAAACTTTGCGTCATAGTTTGCTCTAAATGACTGAAGATTTGGTAAAAGGAATTTTATGCCTAACTGAAGATTAGAAATTCGTTTATCAGAGTTGAATCAAAAAATACACAAAAAGTTTTCTTGGACTTAAATGCTTTGAAGTAAATCACCTTCCATTTTTATTATTATTAAGTATACAGGAAGATAAATAAACATTTACTCCTGAAATATATAGTGTGGAATCTGAAAAGATTTTTAATCTTTAACCCATATTCTGCTCCAGGTGATTGTTAAGACTTGGTGAAAGGATATTTGCATACAAGAAATGTCGACGTGGAAAAACAAATTTTCCATGGATGCGTTTTCTTCTTCACCGTTATTATTTGCAAAATTGTTATTTAACAGAAAATGGTATGAGTACTTGATGAAAACAACGTAGATATTAAAAAATGGATGCAGCGTACTAGAATAACATCTTGAGTAGTTCATATACTCGTTTCGTGTTAACATCCATGAAGAAAAATCTCTTTATCAAATGAGATTAAGGGAGGAGTAAAAATAAAGTCGATAATTTTTGAATCCTTCATATTTTTATTATCTCTATATTTTTTAGTAAAAGATTTGGCTGTTTAGAATTTTTATCTGAGCCATTATCATCTGAATTCATTTGATTTCTCTTCAAAAGATTTGAAAAAAATGATGTGAATGTTGAAAAATTATTGCAATAAATGGCAAACAAAAAAATTCCGCTAATCACAATCCCATATTCTCTTTGACCCATATTCTGCTCCAGGTGATTGTTAAGACTTGGTGAAAGGATATTTGTATACAAGAAATGCAAAAAAAGTTTTCTTGTATTGATGTGGTTTGGGGAAAAATTACTTTTGCTATAGAGTGTTTTTTTTTAAAAAAAATTGATATAACCTTAATTAAATCCCTATTAAAAGTTCTATCTAACCTAAAAACACATCTTTTATATATATATATATAAGCAAATTTTACTCATCTTTGTTCTTCATCAATCCGATTTACTCAAACCTCGATCGACGTTTGCATATTTTTTATGTAATAATTAGGTCAATTGCGTTTTTTCCTCTACACAAAAGCATTGAAATGTATTTATATACATTAATGTTCGGATTCCACTTCAGAGATTTTCCGTACAGAATTTTCTGTGCGCGCTGTGCGTTATTATTATTGTTATTGTGAAACGCCAATACATACAACTCTACATACACACACAAATATATATATATATATATATATATATATATATATATATATATAACAGATATGTATATATACGAATGATACATTAAATGTAAACAGACCGGTCATTAATTGGAAATGTTTTCGTTGATTATTGATCTGTATTGCGGAAAATTGAGGCCGCGTTCGTTCGCGTTCAGCATCGAAAATTATTAACAAATACTGCGAGAATTTCACTCGCATGTGTACGTGCTTGTGTACGTGTGTGTGCGCGCACGAGTTTTTTCCGTCTCTGTTCGAAACGAAACTCTGCAAGTTTCGATACGAGCACCGGAATACACGTTTGCTTTTTTTATCTCGTTACGGAGTTATGGATGTTCTGGAAGTTAGTTTTATCGGCCGTTGTTTTTTCTATCTTATTTATTTATTTTCTTGGCAAATAGCTTATCATATTAGTGTACAGACATAAGAAGAATTATACGAGTCGGCCGTGTCGTACATATTGAGGAATGAGAAAATTCGTTGTCGACGGATTTTTTTAATTATTTTTTTTATTGGCGCGTTGAAAAATAGCAGTACTTTGTAATATAAGAAGATTAATGCCAAAAAAAAAAAACGTAAATAACAATCAGATAATCGAATAATCACTAATATTTAACATTTATACAGTCTAAATTGTGTTGTTTTAAATTTAAAATTGTATTTAGAAAATTTACAGATTTTTTTGTTTAATAATTACATTTATCTTCCTATGTACTTAAAAATAATAAAAGCAAAAATAAGTTTTATCCCAAAGCATCTTATCCCAAGAACACTTTGTGTGTATTTTCTGATTAAGTCCCAGTAATCAATTTCCACATCTTCAGTCAAGTTAAAAATCTATATATATATATATTTTCAGATTTGGATGTTTTCTGACATCTGTTATTTCTTTTAAATCTTTTAATGTTCCTAGTGACGTGTGATATGCCCCCGCCGCTCACTATGCGTCTTATTATTTGTTTTTATCTTTTTATTGTTTTTTCAGTCTTTTACATCTGTGTGTTATCTGGGAAAAAGTTAAAAATCTATTTTTTCAAGTCTTAACAACTCCCTGGACCAAACTATTGTCCAAAGCTTGAAAATATTTCCTGTTTACTAATCACATTTGTCTTTCTATGTATTTGATACTAATACAGATGTTTTTTTAAGCGTGATAGAATTTTAAATTGAATCCCTATCGAAATTTCTACCTAACCTAAAAAAAACACCCAACACAGGGTGTTAAACATATTATGTCAAGCGAAGTTGTGGTGTTTCATATGAGTGAAATTGTATTCTATTATTAATGCCATAAAATATACTTAATGATAATAAAAAAAAATAATTAAATATTTTTTTTGTTTTATTTTCATTTAAACTTCTGAAGCGCTTATTGAAAAACCTCTCTCTCTCTCTCGTTCTCTCTCTTTCTCTCTCTCTCTCTCTATATATATATATATTAAGTAGAAGTTGATAAAAAAATATTTGCAATCAATTTGATGAGATGTTTTTAGTACAATTTGTAATTTTGTGTTTGTTGTTAAATGCCTAAATTGTCTAATTAATTTTCGGTCTAATACATTGATAACAATTTCAATATCATCGATTTTTGAGGAAAACCTGTGATCGAATATGACATTTTTTCACAGTTTTCCATATTTCCAGTGCAGAAAATCGTATCGAGGCCAGTTCTTTCTCCATTTATTGTTTTGAAAAAAAAAACAACCACAGAGGAACATTAAGTGCAATCGTGCCGATGCACTTTCCAAGATGAAAACATTCGACCGACACGTATGCATCCGACCATACGTGAATGCATGCAAAGTGCACACATAAATTATAATAAATCACCGATACACGTTCCGTGTATCGCTCGTTTTGATCTCGACGTTGAATACTTCAAGGCGAAACTCGTGGTAT
Organism: Neoneuromus ignobilis; assembly: GCA_029203775.1. Lineage (NCBI taxonomy): Eukaryota > Metazoa > Arthropoda > Insecta > Megaloptera > Corydalidae > Neoneuromus > Neoneuromus ignobilis. The sequence goes on along the minus strand of CP092088.1, from coordinate 59,962,262 downwards.
TATGAAAGCGTTCGAAAAATAGACAAACGGATAACGGGTTCGTATCTGACACGCAACGAACTGCGGCTCGACTAGACTAACCGTTTATATATATATATATATATATATATATATATATATATATATTGTCAAGGGTCGTACCACCACCTCTATGTATAGAAAGAAAGGCAAAGAAGGCCGTATAAGAAACACTGTTGGACTATCACGCTAGAAAAATGCATTTTGTGATAAACATGATATATTTGCTTATATATATATATATATATATATATATATATATATATTTATTGTATAAATAAAATAAACTTATGTACTTTATAAGGGAAAAAGGGTTTTAAGTAATGTAGATTATTTATTGAATATTTTTAGAGGCCAATGAACTAAATCAATCTAGTTTTAAACTAGGAAACTAGAATAATTTATTTATTCATGGATTTTTACATTTGCTCGTATTTACAATACGAACAACGCTGTTAAATAATTCAATTGATTGTTCATTTTTAATTCTTTCAGTTCTTAATTCATATATTAACTTCTACACAAATGAACTATCATTTAATATAGGGTCATTCAAATGTGACGTTTCGATTTGTGTTTTATTAAAAAAACATCTATATTACTATCAAATACATAGAAAGGCAAATGTGATTATTAAACAGGAAATATTTTCAAACTTTGGACAATATTTTGGTCTAGGGAGTTGTCAAGACTTGAAAAAATAGATTTTTAACTTGAGTGAAGACGTGTGTCCCAAATTGATTATTGGGACTTAATCAGAAAATACACATAAAGTTTTCTTGGGATAAAACTTATTTTTGCTTTTATTATTATTTAGTACATAAGATGATTAATGTAATTATTAAACAAAAAATCTGTAAATTTTCTAAATACAATTTTAAATTTAAAACAGCACAATTAGACTGTATAAATTTTTAATATTTGTGTTTTAACAAAAGGAACTGTACACATGTTTCCCCATACACCAGGGTATACACATGTTTTTTTAATAATACACAAATCTAGGCGTCATATTTGGATGACTCTATATATTGAAAAAATGATCAATAATTATTAATAGTTCACTTTCTTTGTTCAAAAAGTGATGTGCATTTCGATGGCAATGTCATCATCATCACAGAGCTACATTATAAAATCTAAAACAATTCTTATACTTGTTTTTACACTTTTAGTGTTCTCAATCTTAACATATCTTGAGTATAACACAAATTAATTTTCATTTCCAACCCCAAAATATGTCATAAAGAGTTCAATAATCACTTATTGTTTGTGACAATAGTCGACTGATGCACATTTCAATGGCGATACCATCATCGTCAGAGCGTTGTTGTTAGAGTAAATTCGCCACAGTTCCAAAACAAACAATATCTTGATTATTTTCAATATTCTTGGTGGAATTGTGACCTTGATAGCTGTTATTTGTCTTCTTATCTTCTTCGTAATCGTCAGTTTGTATGACCAGGAAGAATGCCAAAGAAATAGGTAGCCCAAATGAGACTGAAGGATATTAAAATAGTAAGTGAGTAAATGTATGTCTAAATCCTTCAGTCTTGTTTGAGTCATCCTATACTTATATGGTATTTCTTGTTTTTTATTGTGGTGTCACTTCTTTCCCCGATCATCCTCGTGAAGCTTTCATATTTTAACATTCTTTCAAGTAAATGTAATTTTTCGTACATTTTATTTCTTTTCTTTTTCTAATTTTCAGTTTAGGTATTTATAAATTTATTAACAGTAACCCTGTTTTCTTTTTCAATCTGTTTTCCACGGGTCGATTCAATTCGTTGTTTTTCTGTTGTGAATAAGAGAGTTTCTCTCTGGTTTGGTCATACAAAATTTTTTATTCGTATTCATGATGTATTGTCTTAAAGTCGTTATTTTTGCTCCTTTTTGAAATCTCTTTGTTGAGTACGTAAACAAATGTTGAACATCAGCTTTAGCATCTTGTTTGTATGATCTAGACTTGGTCCAAATTGGACTCGAGACTAATCCCTAGCTAAAGTTACATACTATTTATTATCTTTATTCAAAGCAACTCTAACTAGTAGTCGACTCTTACAATGTGTATCTGCATGTGTTCTTTTGTCTGCATCGAAATATTCTGTCATTTTTAAGTCAAGAAATGCTGTTTGGAGTTTTTTATACAATGATTCACGTATTGGATTCCTATCTTTTTGGATAAAAAAATAAATTGTCATATTCTAATTACACAATTCTATTCAGTTGAAAAATTAAACGTGGCTGCCTGAATAAATCGCAATGAATTTTGGTTCCTCTAGTTGTTTCCTTTTTGAATATTCCATTGTTGTTAAGCATCTGTCAGATAAATGTAGTCACTAACACAATTTATTTTCGTTTTCTAATTTCGATTCCGCAGAAGAAAATAAATGCATTGAATACACATATATGTATATATGTATATATATATATATATATATATATATATATATATATATATATATATAAATAAATACAAATATGTGTGTGTACGTAAATGTAATATTCTGTATCCAATTATGAATCGTTAGTAATTTTCAATTAATTAAGCACGTATAATTGGCGCAAGCTTGCATAATCATGCCGGAATGCGTGACCTACAACACAATTTCCACCTTATATATATATATATATATATATATATATATATATATATATATATATATATATATATATATGATGTTATTACGTGCAGGATCAATAACGAAACTGACCGTATACATAACTGGAAAATGTGAATTTTATAAATTCATATATATATATATATATATATATATATATATATATATATATATATATATATATATACATATATATAGGGTAGCCAAATGAAATTGAAGGATGACCTTCAGTCCTGGTTTATATCTCATTTGAGCTATCGCTATATATATTTATATATAATATTGATTAGGGAATCAACATATATAGAGTTTTCCAATAAGCGCTTCAGAAGTTTAAGTGGAAATAAAACAAAAAGTATTTAATTATTTATTTATTTATACATTTTATTTTTAAGCATATTCTATGGCATTAATGATCGAACACATTTTCACTCATATGAACACCACAACTACGCTTGACATAATATGTTTAACACCCTGTGTGGGGTGTTTTTTTAGGTTAGATAGAACTTTCGATAGAGATTTAATTTAAAATTCTATCACGCTTAAAAAACATCTATATTAGTATCAAATACATAGAAAGACAAATATGATTATTAAACAGGAAATATTTTCAAACTTTGGACAATATTTCAATTGTCATAGTATATTCGTTTAGTCCAATTTTTAGTCACTATTTCACACAACTGTGGTCCAATTTCATAAATTATACATTCAATGTTTACTTTTAATGCTGCTGCTGTTTGTGGGTTGTCAGCATAAACCCATGATTTCACATAATTCCACAGAAAACAATCCAATGGAGTTAGAGAACATGATTTTGGGGTTTAATTGTTAATTCCATAACTTTAAACAATGGACTCATTAAACTTTTGTTTTAATAAGTTTATTGTTTCTGTAAATTTATGGCACGTAGCACCGTCTGATTGAAACCACAAATAGTGTAAACCATTTTCAATCTTTTTTTGGAAAAAAATCATTAATCATGGTTTGATAACGCACTGCATTTACTGTAACTTGATTTCTAGCTCCATTTTGAAATTTTCACTAACACAACCAATATTAGTCTCATTTCTTGCTTTTGTTAGTCTTACAGACACTACTGTGTCTTGTAGAGTAAAATTGTTTTCAAATTTTGCAACAATTCGATAAATGACCCGTTCACTTAGACCAGTGATGGCGAACCTTTTTGAGAAGTGGGTCAAATTTGATTCATTATTTTTTTAATACTAGCCCGTGGGTCACTAAGTCATTGGCGTCACTTGGAATGGGGGGTGGTGGTAAAAAGGGTACCAATAATTTGGAAACACTGAAAATTTGTTAACAGAAAAACTTGAAAATATTTATACTTTAATTTTTTAATATTTTCGATGTCTGTTCTCTCTTTTATGATGTAAAAAATAAGTTTATAAAAATCAACACGTGGGTTATTTAAAAAGCCTTCGTGGGTTAATGTCTGACCCGTGGGTCATAGGTTCGTCATCACTGACTTAGACGATTGTGTTAAGTTTCATGAAGCGCACGATAAGTTTTACAAACCGAACATTGATTTTAATAAATTGTTATAATTTCTAATCGTTGTTGAAGTGTTAAACGTTCCATGATAATTTGCTAAACTCTACTGAGTTAAAATGTTAAAAAGCTTGAACAATTCAAACATGGCTACTACCAGCTGTCAAAGTTTTGACATTCTTATTGGAAACCCTGTATAAATATTCACTGACCTCCAAAAGTTAGTTGATATGAAAAAATAAAATCAAAAATTGTACGAAAAATAAAAATATTTCAAAATGAAACACTGTATATCAAAATCAGTAAAAAAATCAAACATGGCTGCCACCAGCTGTCAAAGTTCTGACATTCTTACTGGAAAACTCTATATAATATTGATTGTGGAATCCACATATATAAGAAAGATTCAAGAAGAGACTTGTAGATAAACAGGACAGGTATAAGGAAATTTGTCGAAATGGAATTGAACAAAAAGCCGTTGAATCATTCGAATTGTCTAAAAATAAATGTCGAGTCGATACATACAACGATCAACTAGTTCAGTGATCTGTCAACACGTAATTCCAATTATCTTTGGTACCGGAATTCGTCTGTGTTTCGAAAGCCGATTCGGCACCACCTCGTGACTGATAATGTTCGTCGATGATATCAATGAGCAAATACCATAAAGCTGTACGATGGAAGTGGGTCGGTCGGTGTGTTCAGGCGATAGGATAATGCAGCAACTCTTGTACACTATATATATATATATATATATATATATACATTTGCGTTGGAGTACAGTAATAGTTTGCAATTTGTGTTTTGTGAGCGCGCACACACACACATCGATGTACAGCCGATTGGGTACATTAAGCATGTACCACACTAAACTGTTGTTCGCGGTTCCGTCCCACTTCGTAGTTGATTTTACGTCGCCCGGGAGGATTGTGATATACATTGTGGTTCGATTCTGTACGTTTTAACATTAGTCGCGCGTCGTACGGTCTCGATCCAAGCGAGATTATGGCGTCAGTCGGCGAGGCTCTGTCGAATTTGGAAGAAAGACGAATTTGGCAATGTGCATACATACATACATAAGTATGTATATTCACATATATACGTATTTACACACACACACACACACACACACACACATATATATATATATATATATATATATATATAACTCATTAATAGAAATAAATATTTATAGATGAAATGAATATGAGAATAAAAATAGGGATGATAACAAATTAGGAAAAAAAATATAGGATCGTTCAAATGAGTCTGAATAATAGTAAATGATAGCAATTAAGTAAATGTACGTCAATTTAGTCTCAATGAGGTCATCTTATATTATAAAGTCAGATAAATATTATGTTGGAAGACAAAAAAGGCATTTTTGATGCTTATTTCTAATAAACGCAAAAATTGAAAATTTAATGCAATTTTTCTGTTTATTTCTCATGAAATAAGCTGTTAAGTCTATAGTACATAAACTGAGTATTTTTTTGATTTTTCTTTTTTTTCTAAACAATAGATAAAACTTGTATTTCAATATAAATAGTTATTTCATTATTTATTTTATTACTGACAAATTCACTATTCTATATGGGGGTATTCTAGTCTAGACGCATGAATTTTAGGTGTTTTTTCGGGCGCTATTAAAAAAAAAACAACAAATATTTTTACTATCCATTATTTAATCAGTTATCTATTGACATTTTAAGAGTATAAAAAAGTATTATTAAAAACAAAAAATTCAAAATTGAAAAAGGTACAGGATGGCAAAGTGGGGGTTCGAAAAAAAAGGCGTCTCCTGGTTGATGTGGTTCCAACTCTTCCGGTCATGTGAAACAAATTTTTTTTAAAAAATTATTAAAAAAGAAGGTTTTAGTAGTATCCTAGCTTATGGAAATTAAAAAAAAAATTTTTTCGCAAAATGGCGGAAATGTGAAAAAACAGTCATTTTTTGCCCTATTTTTTTCAACTTTCGGAATTTTTTAAAAATAGTAAAAAACAAAATTTTCAAAAAATCCTAGATGGAGGCAATCACTGTTATATTAAGAAGCTCTGCACCAAATTTCAAGTAAATCGGTTAATTAAAACTTGAGATGTCTCGTCAACCGTGTCGAAAAAAGTAGTTTCGAGAAAAAAGCGTTTAAAGTTGATTCGTTCCGGCCAGACCGGATTGGTTGGCGCGTCACAAAAATAGCTATAACTCCGAAAATAATTCGAATTTCGAAAAATCCTCTTAAGGACATATTCTTAAAGGTATAAAATTTGAAAATATGTAAAAAATCGATTTTTTCGAAATTCTAGACTAGAATACCCCCTTAAGAATTGTATCGAATTCATTTTCACACAAATGAATAATCACCTCAACTTATAACATATTGAAAAAATGTTTAATGGGTATTTATTGTTCATTTTCATTATTGACAAGCTGATACACATTTCTACAACAACACCTTCATCATCAGATCGTTGCGTTATAAGTCAGTAAATAAAGTGAATAATACGAAGGTCGTTTGATAAGTGTGATAAAAAGTAAGAAAAACTAAATTGAAAAAATTAAATTAATTAAATTAAACAATAAATAAATTGACCATACTTATCAAACGACGCTCGTAAATAGGTATTAAACATTTTTTTAATATCTTGTGGTATTGAGGAATAATTTATTTGTGTGGAACTGAAAAATACACTTGAAAAAAAATGTGTCATTCAATCACATCCATAGAATTTTATAAAAGTGACCAATAATTTTATTGTTGATTTTTTGTCTATTTAAAAGTTGATATACATTTCTATAGTCATGCCATTATCGTCAAAGAGTTGTATTAGAAAATAACGAGTTGTTTTTTGTAAGTGTGAATATTTTAATAAATTGTAATTTTTTTTATTTTGAAAAGTTATAAAATCTTGTAGAGTTGAAACGAATGATATATTCGTGTAAAAAATATCTGATTAATTTTTACTGAACTTATTATTATTTTTTACAGAAAATCGGATGGATTTTTTACCAGTTGGGAGTTATTTCATATAGAGCAATTGTAAGTAATTTTAATCTAAATTTTTATTTGTCTTGTGTATGCAATAATTAGATTTCTTTCTTTATATATATATATATGTTTGTATGTATATATATATATATATATATATATATATATATATATATATATATATATGTTTGTATGTATATATATTTAACCGTGCATTCATTCTAATTCTTCTCCGTTCCCATCCCGTCACGGGACGGGTAAAACGGGCCGATACAGTGTACTGCGTAGCGACGCCGGTGGGGCACAGGTTCCCTTCGTCGCGTCCGTGCGCCTCGCCTATAAATTTACAAAACTTACATTGTGCACAACAATGAGAAGTATGAAATTCTAAAACGAAGTTATGTCTCGGGACGGATTCGGGATTGAGGATGCCGACCGGATGTTCCTCGAGGACCCTATATCATCGTCCTTATGATAAAGGATGTTCCTCGAGGGTTGCGCATTCGTAGCGCATATTTTAACACACTCATTCATATAACTTAATTAACATTCATGCGTCAGTCGGATCGGATTTTTCACTCGGCGTGTAATTCTCGAAACAATGATATATTGTTTAGAAAAATTTATGCGCGGTGCAGACGACGCACTTGTACATAAACACACACACAAATATATACATATATATATATATATATATATATATATAATTAGAAAATAGGTCAATGTTGCTTCATTTTTATAAATTCTCTGCTCCAAAGTTTTTCATGCAAATTAATAACTACAAGTAATTAAATTACAATTACTAGAACCAGTGCTAGTTTTAAATAAAATTTTAAAAATGTATGTAGGTAACATTTGATAATATTTTAAATTACGTATAGGATTTTCCAATATGAATGTCAGAATTTTGATAGCTGGTGGCAGACATGTTTAATTTTTTCAAGCTCATTTTGACATTTAAACTCAGTATAATTTGGTCAGTTAACATAGAACTTCAAAGCTTTTTTGTTGTTGATCAATCATCAACATCAATCGATCAATAATCAACAATAAAAAGGCTCTGATGATGATGGTATCGCCATCGAAATGCGCATCAGTCGACTATTGTTATAAACAAAAAGTGATTATTGAACACTTCATAACTATTGTGGTGTTGGGGATAAAAATTCATTTAAGTTAAAATTAAGATCCTTCTTTACGACTAATTCTATAATAAGAATGAATGATAATTCATATCATATAAAGGATCATCCAAATGTAACGCCTACATTTATGTTTTAATTAAAAGAAACATGTGTATAGGGCAGTGATGGCGAACCTTTTTGAGAAGTGGGTCAAATTTTGATCATTATTTTTTTTAATACTAGCCCGTGGGTAACTAAGTCAGTGGCGTCACTTGGAAGGGTGGTAGTGGTGGTAAAAAGGGTACCAATAATTTGTAAACACCGAAAATTTGTTAATAGAAAAACTTGAAAATATTTATACTTTAATTTTTTAATATTTTCGATTGTCTGTTTTCTCTTTTATGATATAAAAAATAAGTTTATAAAAATCAATGCGTGGGTCATTTAAAAAGCCTTCGTGGGTTAGTGTCTGACCCGCGGGTCATAGTTTCACCACCACTGGTATAGGGTGTTGTTTAGGGAAACATGTGTATTGTTTCTTTTATTTCTTTTTAATAAAACACAAATCCAGGAGTCACATTTGGATGACCCTATATAATTATTTATCTAAATTTTCAGTTTCTTTCGAGCCACCCTGTATCTATCTCGTTAAGAAACTTAAAATTCTCAACATAATTAATTTTAATTAATTAGACAATTCCGGCGATGTAACAATACCAGTTCATGATTAACAAATTGATTTTTTTTTTGGAAATCGTAAATTTAGAACAAGTCTCATTGTTCAATTCTTGTTGCATATTTTTTTATACAGACAGTCGTTCAGTTTGATATTTCAGCGAACGGAGCCGCATTAATGGCACACATCGTTTTAAATATTACGTGACTCGTCCGTTTAATGGTCGGATCTGGTTTTTATGTTATTGTATAATAAGTTCACGACGACATGTCGAATAGATAAGAAAAAAAATCGTACCGAATTGATTTTCAACTGAATGGATGCGACACATGCGATCATACATATCACGTACTTGCGAATAAGAACACACACAAACACAGATATACACACACACATAAATATATATATATATATATATATATATATATATAATATATGGAAAAAAAATATTATAACGAATAGAAACATGAGAAAATTGAAAGATTTTACATAAACGAATCATTCGAATTGGAACATTTTGCAAAATATTTCAATAATTATTGTTAATAACTGATATGCATTTCGGTAGCTGTGTTGTTATTGTCAGAGTATGGTGTTATGTAAGTATCAGGGTTATTTTCTTTTTTTTGGAAACAGATAGGAAATTCAGCACGAGCTTCACGTGTCCTCGAATTGACTATTCTTAAAATAAATATCCAGCTCCATCAATGGTTTCTAATTAACTTTGTCGATCCGTACGTCACGTCAACTCGTGCACCGTTCGTGCTGAACGTCTACGTCGCGCGTTCCGACGTATGTAAAACAGTTTTAATTCAGATTCGAGTCGATCCGTCGCTCGTATCTGAATTAATTCCGATCCGGAACCGAATCACAGGTCGCTCCGGCGACTCCGGTCGCCCGGACCGTACGTCTGCTACGTGTGTTTATAATAATACACGGCGAATAAATTACCGTTCGGCGACGTGTACTGCATGAAACTGTACCGGGCGACCCGGCCCGCGTTTATTTTTACTAGATTAATGTCTGCCAATTTATCAAGATTGTGTCAAATGTATAGAATTTACGCTCTATAAATTGGAAATGCTATACCGTGCAGTGTAATTTCAGCCCGACGGTGCCGCCGGACGAGCGAGACGGAACGTGTGGAAGTGCGATGCGAGGGCGGTGGGGTCGACTCGATTCCACCCCGGCCATAACAGCCGTACGAAAACACATTAACGCATCTAGCGTCGTCGTTTGAATAAAAAAAAAAACGTATACACAACGTTTCCTGTATTTTTTTTCTGTGTAGCCGCTTACGCACACACTGGCCGATGGTAATTTCCATTTAATGACATATCCATGTTTCCTTCTAGATTTGATACATAACCGAGCGACGACGTGTCGTCCGACCGAACTTTTTTTTTGGCGTTTACTCCGACGTGTCGGTAATGTTCGTGCCTCGCGACGTTTCCTTAATTAAAACTAATGGGTCGAAGATTTCCAAGCTTGCGGTGTTGTGTTTGTCGATCGGGAGTTGGTGGTTTGGGTACGAAAACCGTTATGTAAAAGATCAGTGGCGGTTGTCGTTGCGGTCGGCTGGATACAGAAAAGGAAATTTCCGGACATTGTCTAGGACGAAATATAAACGTCCTCGACTGGTCGCTTTCTTCATCCTCTCTCTTTGTCTCTAGATTTGTTAAGAAGTGGTTGAACAAATGTTTAATAACATATTTTTTACAAGTAAAACATACCAATTCAAAGAATTTAGATATTGAGGTAAATATCAGGTGTACAAGTTTTTTCGTAAGTAAAAACACGCTTATTTTGGAAATATGTGATTTTTTTCATGTAATATAAATTTCCATCGTTAGCTACAATATTTTCACATTTTAAGGAATTGATTAATGGGAAGGACGTTTTGTTCCACTTCAACGTAAGACTTAGTGTTTCTTATAGCTTGTATTTTTGTTGTTTAGATTTTTTTTTCAAAATTGACGAATCTAACGACGATGTGCTATTCTATAGGGTCGGTGTATTAGCAATTGGTCATTAGTTTTCATCTAACAGATGTAATGGCGTAGTAGCCAGGTTTTGGGGTTTCATTATCTGGCCGACGTTGAACATTTAAAGCCCATTTTAATTGTTATATATGTCGGTATTGATTTCTAATGGTTATACATGTACCTATGAACCATCAGAAATGTATCTAGGCCAAAAAATTGCTAAAAAAAATTTTGAAATTTTTCGCCAAAAATTGAAGGTCATACCCTTTGCGTTTTTGTGATTTTTGGTGAAAATATTTTTTTTCGAAATCGGCTAATCTAATGATAGTATAATATTCTACAGGGTTAATGTATTAGTGATTAAGCGTTGGTTTTGATCTAACAGATGGAATAGTGTAGTAACGGCGTTTTGACTTTTTGCCATTGGGTGATGCTGAAAATTCAAAGCTCATTTAAAGTCGTTGTAGGTGTCGGAGTCAATTTGTAATGGTTATTCACGTACCTATAGACCGTCAGCAATGTGTCCAAGCCAAAAAATTGCTAAAAAATTTTTTGAAATTTTTCGCCAAAAATTGAAGGTCATACCCTTTGCGTTTTTTCGATTTTTGGTCAATTTTTTTTTCTTCGAAATCGGCAAATCTAACGATGGCATACTATTCTATAGGGTTGATGTAATGACAATTAGGGATCAGTTTTGAACAAATGCACGTAATAACATAATAGCGACGTTTTGACTTTTTGCCATTCGGTTGACACTAAATTGACATTGAATTCAAAGCTCGTTTACGATCATTATAAGTGCCGGTGTTGATTTCTAATCATTATGCAAGTATCTATGAGCTGTTAGCAATGTGCCTAAGTGAAAAAAAAATAAAAAAAAATTTTTGAAATTTTTCGCCAAAAATTGAAGGTCATACCCTTTGCGTTTTTTTAAATTTTTGATTATTACTATTTTTTCGAAATCGACGAATTTAACGATGGCATGCTATTCTATAAGGTCGATGTATTAATAATTAGGTGTTATTAGAGGTTATTATCAAAGTTTTACATTATAAAATTTAGATTTTATCTTGTAGCGTTCTAATGATGGCACCATAGAAATGTACATCAAGTTATAAACATAGAAAGCGAACCATAAATAATTATTGAACATTTTTCGAACAGCTTGTAATATTACATTTTTTTTGGCATTAAGGTAGTATTAAACGATTATTTGTTTCATCGATGGTTCTGAAAACAATCCTCGAGAATCTCTGTCATAAACAAGCCGCGCTCCAAACATAATTAACTCTCGTCTATAATTACATACAAACTACGTTTTGCGTCGTTTTCGGATCCAGCTCGTCGTCCCTCTGATTAAACTAGTTTTAATACCGTCGCGACGTCCCCCTGGACTCGAACTTGCACGTAACCTCGAGGCACACCTGTCAAAAGCGACCAGGAGTTGCTAGCGCCGTAGCGAAACGCGGACGTATTCAAAAACGGCAAAATTCGATACGGACGAATTTTACGAGCGCTTAAATATTCCGTTTTCGTTTAGAATTGCGGAACGGACGGATTTTCGAATTAGGTTAGAAGTTGTGCGGGACGATACTTGGGTTCGAATGATGAGTGGAACGTTTGCAGTACATAATTTGATTACGTTCGTGCTTGATGTTATGGAAAAATTGTTGGACTGATGTGTCGTTTTGTCGATGGACGTGCGTGAATGATTTTTTTTCTCTTCAAAATTTACTTAACTAGTTAACGAATTCCTTTATAAAATATAGTAATTTTTCTCTCATTACAAATATCGATCGTTTTAAAAAAAATCAATGAAAATAGAATTATTATAAATCAATAAAAATATGAATTATAAAAAAATTTAAAAATAGATTCTTTTAAATCGAAACGATGTTCAAAATGAATTAATGAGAAATTATCAAACTTGGCAATTTCTTCCATTGAAAATAAGAGGAGCCTATAAAAGTTTTTGGAAAATATAAGTGAGGAGTTTATTTGCATTAAATCCATTCCGAAAATGCTTTAACAATATGCGAAATATTCCAAACTAAGAGATACACAGATTATTTGAGATGCAAGAGTCGTTATTCCTGCGAATAAGTACTCATGTACTGCCCAACTCCTCGAAGTTACAACTACAGACAAAGAAAATTAGTCTAGATTTCATAATGAAGCGTTCTGATGATGATAGCACTGCTAGTAAAATGACCATTATGTTATAACCAAAAAAAGTAAATAATAAATAATTATTGGACAAATTGTGGTGTTTTGACGAGAGTCCATTTGTGATGAAAATGAATTTGTCAAAGTTCCAAAACAAATAGTAATTACTTTAATATCTTAGAAAGAAATAATTCTTTCTGGTTCAGGTTTCAATATGGTTTGGTAAGAATTTGATATACATGATCATAATTAATCTTCTGGATGAAAGTGTTTCACAAAATTTTATAGCGATTTTATATCTTTTTCTTCTATTCCACAACGAGAATTTTTTCATATCTATAATTTGATATACATCATCATGAACAACAACTTTCTTCTACCTACTGCTGGATGCAGGCCATTCACAAAATTTTATATCTTTCTTTTCCATTCTACAATTTTTTCATGTCTTGGATTTGATATATATCATCATAATAAACTATGTTCTATCCATTGATGGATAAAAGTCTCACAAAAATTCATATATTTCTCTTCTATTCCACAAAGAGAATTTTTTTCATGTCTGTGTATTGATATGCATCATTATCAATATCTTTCTTCTGTTTATTGCTAGATGAAGGTCTGTCACAGAATTTTACCATTTACTATCTTTCTCTTCCATTACACAACTTTTTCATTTCTTGGATTTGGTATAAATCATCATCAACAACAACCTCCTTCTATTGACTACTGGATGAAGGTCTTTAACAAAATTTTACAGTGATTTTAAATCTTTATTTTCCATTCCAAGGTATGTCACCAAATTTTACAGCGATTATATCTTTCCCTTCCATTCCACAATTTTTAATGACTTGAATTTGGTATACATCATCATCAATAACAACTTATTTGTATCCATTGTTGGATGAAGATCTGTCACAAAATTTTACAGCAATTTAACATCTTTCTATTCCATTCCACAACTTTTTCATGTCTTGAATTTGATATACATCATCATTTACAACTTCCTTCTATCAACTGTTGGATACAAGTCTTTCATAAAATTTTTACACTGATTTAATACCTTTTCATAGTTTCATAATCTTTTCATATCTTCTCTCCATTCCACAACAACAAATTTTCTCATGTCTCTATTCCATCTATTTAGTGGATTTTAAATTTATAATTTTTATTGTCCATCGATGATATTTTCGCACTCATCTCCATTTTAAAATTTTCACTCTTGTTATAACAACCATAACTTTGGTTTACTTTCGCATGATACTCAATTATAACTAAACAATTAGTAAAATTAAAATATTTTGGTCCAAAATTGTATTTTATCCACTGATGAAAATCCATATAATCTTATCACTACACAAAAATGATTTTAAAATGAAACATAGTTTTTGCTTCACTTTCAACAATTCAATTCCATTCATTCTCTTTACTAATAAAAGATTTTTTCTAGAATACTACGTAATCAAATTTAGTTTTCAGTACAAAAAAACATAATGTTGTATGATAAATCTTGTCGATATTCCTTAAAAACTTATTTGAATATATTTTCGATTCGATCGATTTTCCAATCGTGTCGATTAGAAGTGACTAAACACAATTACCATTTATAATCCGTTCGATAATTAAAGTACGAAAATAGTCGAGACGATGTAAAAAAAATTACATACGACGGCTAGACGTTTGATCGGCTGAAGAATGACCTTCGACGTGCCGTTGACTTCACGTGCTGAGATCGGTAGACGTTACACCTCTGTGCACGACTTCTTTTTTTTAACTTACTTATTCGTCCAGGTGCATTGAACGGTTAGCACATGGGGACTGTCTTAACAATCGTCATGCCTAAAAACCATTACGTATTGTTCTCTATACTGGTTTCTGATTCGATTACTAGAGATTATTGTCAGAGAGTGGTTATTCGTGTAACAATACCCGAGTTGCATTTTGTCATACATTGACATAAATCATTCTCTTTCTTTTATATACATATTCAGCATTTGAAGTAAATTGCATTTTAGCAGAAATTATTTTGTAAACGTATTGAAATAGGAAAATAACTATGAATTATAAATGACTAGTTAACTCTACAATGCACATTTTTTATTTTAAAAAATAAACTATGCACTTATATTAATACAAAATCATAGACTAAAAAGGAGAAAAATTATAAAAATAAATTTTAGATTTTATTTTTATTGAAAACAAAATATTGGGACATCCAAATGTGACGCCTAGATTTGTGTTTTATTGAAAAGAAACATGTGTATAGTTTATTTTTAATAAAACACAAATCTAGGTGTCACATTTGGATGACCCTATATAATGTTGTGTTGCATTTTCACAAAACTATATATGTTTGAGCTATGCAATTAAAATTTTTACATCCCAATCGAATGGAATTCGAAATTAGAAAATGGTTTTTATTATCTAACCGTATATCCTGCGGATTAAGATTTGATTTTTCCTTTTTAAATTATTTTACAATAAAATGGAACGAAATCATTGATGAAAGTTAAGAATACTGCTAAATTTGGCAAGAGACGATATTATATTTTGTTAAATGAATTTGCAAATTGTCACAAATTAAGCGTCTTTAAAATGTTTAATACCAAGTAATTAAAAAAAAATATCAATGATTTATATTAAATAATTTTCCACTATAGGGTTAAAAGGCATTTTGTATACATCAATTAATTTATTTTATTAAATTTTATTAAAAAACAGACAAAATATTAAATATTATACATCCAATATAGACAAAATATTATATAGGGGTTTCCAATAAGAATGTCAGAACTTTGGCAGCTGGTGGCAGCCATGTTTGTTTTTTTTAAGTTCATTTTGACATTTTAATTCAGTTCAGTTTGGAAAATTATCATGGAACGTTTAACATTTCAACAACGCTTAGGAATTGTAAAAACTTTAATAGATTTATTGAAACAAAAGTTTAACTAATCCATTATTTTTCGAAATGGATCTATCAATTGGCCACCAAGATCATGTGATCTAACTCCATTCGATTATTTTCTGTGGGGTTATGTGAAATTATTGGCTTATGCTGATAAACCACAAACAATAAAGGCATTAAAAATAAACATTAAACTTGTAATTTATAAAATTGGACCACAGTTATGTGAAAAATGTCTAAAATTGGACTAAACGATTGCACTATGTCAATATGAGTGAAATTGTGTTTCATCATTAATGCCATAGAATATGCTTAAATATAAAAAAATAATACTCAATTAATTACATACTTTTTATTTTATTTCCATTTAAACTTCTGAAGCGTTTATTGGAAACTCTATATATTAGTCGAGGACAAAAATATTCGTACTTTTCTTAGTTCATAATTTTGATATTTTTCTTAAATAAATTATTAATGAAAAAAATTGAGTACAACTTTTCGTATACTCTATATTTACTACAAATTTTAGTATATATTTTATTATTCAACCCTTTGAAGCATAGTGGTTTTACACTATAACTACCTCTTCGGACACGATTTTCAGTGTACTGCACAGATTTCCCCCCATTAAACCACCTTCTCTACATAACTCTGTTTCCCTCTGTCCCAAGAGTCTTAGCGGTATTGTGGTTTAACAGTAGAACCACCCTTATAATTTATTATTAATACATTTTAAAAAATTGAAAAATCAAAAATATATTCGTATGGTCCAAACATATAATTAAAAAAATCATGATTTTTTGAAAAAAATATATTAGTGTTTTTTGAAGGGTTAAACAAATACCTGTTAATTCTGTTTTGTCATATTTTCCTTACAAGTGTTATTTTCTGTGCGGACAAGAGTATTTTTATGTTCACGTTTTATTGAGAATTTCATCTAAATAAACGATTTAATTTTTTTACTACTATAAGTGAAAATAAGTTGGTCGAGTTTGAAGCATGGTACTAGTTTTTCAAAAACATTAATTTTTTAATTGTGTGTTTGGATTTACAAAAATGTGTTTTTCATTTTTAATTTTTTTAATTTATTAATAATAAATTATAGAGACATTTCTACGATGAAACCACTGTGTTGCTATGACCCTTGTGGGATAGGAAAGCAGAACTATGTAAAGAGGGTGAATTCATGGTAGGATACCTGTGCAGTAAGCTAAAAATCGTTTCCGAAAAAGTGGTTACAACATGAAATCACTGTATTTTAAAGGGTTGAAAGTTCGGATTTTTTTTCGGATAGACTTTACACACTGTTAATGTAACAAATAAAATTTTCTTCTATCATAAATGACCCATTAGTAAATAAAAAAATATCTTCTACATTCTTAAAATTTCAGTCAATTGAATATGGTATAGTTTATCCACTGTGCATTTGTGAAAATTCAATACCTCACTCTTTTCAATTTTTCAATAAATACGTCCATACAATATATGTTACATACATATATATATATATATATATATATATATATATATATATATATATATATATATATATATATATATATGATGGCTCAAATGAGACTGGAGGATAGTTAATGATAGGAAGCAAATAAATATGTGTCTAAACCCTTCAGTCTTATTTAGGCCACCTATATATATATATATGTAGATGTATATATATATATATATATATGTAGATGTATATATATATATATATATATATATGTAGATGTATATATATGTATGTATGAATGTATGCATATCACTCACATGCATACACATGCGTTGTTCATACGTTGTTCATTCGGAATTGATCCTTTGTGCCGTGTGTTGAATTGTCACCGAAGACAAATTGATAAATTGTCATCAATATATTTTCATTGTGATTCATGTTTCGTTATTGACGTTTCATTAGACGCGCGTATCGCGTACTGGTTTACTGAATTATTTTCACTCTGTACGCATTTTTTACTCTTTTTATTATATATGTATGTATGTATATTTTTTATTATTTTTCAATAACGACGTTCTGAATCGTCAGGATCACGGTCTCTGTACGTCTATTGGAATGACATTGACGACGTGTACTCATAAACACTAATCATTAGAAATGTACGATGGAAAATTGAAAAAATGATTTTTCTAAGAAGTATAGGGTTGAGTTGTTGAATAAAAAAGTTTTTCGTTAAAAGAATTATTTATACAATTTTTTAAAAACAGTCAATAATCAAACATTATAAAATCTAATTAATAGATACAAATCGATAATCGTGCTATATTACAAAATCTCTCCCTCTTTGTGTGTATGTGTGTGTGTATTATATATATATATATATATATATATATATATATATATATAGAGAGAGAGAGAGAGAGAGAATGTTTTTTAAGCGTGATACAACTTTAAATTGAATTTCTGTCGAAAGTTCTATCTAACCTAAAAGAAAACATGTTTATCACATCTTCATATTAGGTGTACTTAAAACTAATGTCGTTTTTTTTCATTGTCAAAAATGTGAACACTTATTTAGTATTTTATCTGTTGATCGAATCAGAGAATAATTATCTATTGAATATTTAAAAATCGTCATTTATTTATATGAGGTCTGTACAAACTCGAAGAATATTTTACTCCAAAATCACCCTTATTTTACAAAAAAGGGATTTTTGTAAAACGACATTATTTATCGGTACATCTAATATATACATTCACACACATGTATATATATATATATATATATATATATATATATATATAAAGACTGTTAGATAGAACTTTTCATAGAGATTCAATTTAAAGTTTTATCACGCTTAAAAATCTCCCTACCCTACCTCTCTTTTTCTCTCTCTTTATATATATATATATATATATATATATATATATATATATATATATATATATTCCAAATGTGACACCTGGATTTGTGTTTTATTAAAAAGAAACAAAAGAAACTATATAAATATTTCCCTATACACCACCCTATACATATGTTTCTTTTTAATAAAACACACATCCAGGTGTTACATTTGGATTACTCTATATATCAGCTTATATGAATCCATTTCTGAGTAAAAACTTCAGTTAATGTTGTCATTTACTAAAATTTGGTTATATTCATCGTACTGATCAGACGAGTAGGTGAAAATTTTTTATACAGAATTTATTTCCTTAATACTTTGATGGTTGTAAATTTCAATCACAAATTCTTGCCTGTCATAAGCGATTTTTGTTCATAAAAAATTATAAGATATAGAGTTTTTCGATAAGAATGTCAGAATTTTGACAGCTGGTGGCAGCCTTGTTTAATTTTTTTAAGCTCATTTTGACATTTCAACTCAGTATAGTTTGGAAAATTATATTGGCACGTTTAAAACTTAAACAACGCTTAGAGATTGTAAAAAATTTAATAGAGAGAGATTTTATTGGAACAAAAGTTGAATAAGTCCATTATTTCACGAAATGGACTTATCAATTGGCCACCAAGATCATGTCATCCAA
The DNA here is from genome assembly GCA_029203775.1 of Neoneuromus ignobilis. Classification (NCBI taxonomy): domain Eukaryota; kingdom Metazoa; phylum Arthropoda; class Insecta; order Megaloptera; family Corydalidae; genus Neoneuromus; species Neoneuromus ignobilis. The sequence goes on along the minus strand of CP092088.1, from coordinate 59,942,775 downwards.
CTCCATTGGATTATTTTCTGTAAGATTAGGTGAAATCATTGTTTTATGCCGATAAACCACAAACAACAGAAGCATTAAAAATTAACATTAAACGTGTAATTCTTGAAATTAGACCACAATTGACTAAAAATTGGACTAAACGAATCCAAAATGATCATATGAGTGAAACTGCATTCTATCATTAATGCCATAGAATATGCTTAAAAATAAAAAGAGAAAATAACTAATTAATTCAATACTTTTTATTTAATTTCCATTTAAACTTCTGAAGCGCTTATTGGAAACCCCTATATATATAATTTATGAAAATTTCTACACGCTCATCTAACTGTATCCTCGACACATTTGTGTACAAGTATGTTCTCTGAAAAACAGTTAGTTGTTTTCATTCGGAAACGTGAAACTACATACACGCGTACGAACACACACACACACTTCCAACGGACACACAAGGCTATACATTTCCCGTGGAAATAAATTTTCACAAAAGATGCCTAGTAACGCACCGATGCTATCAGCTCCTGTTTTTGACGTATATTGAAGATATATTGAACGTAATAAAAATAACTACATGGAAAATGGAAAATGTTTAATACTGGATGCCTATGTGTGTGTGTGTATATATATTGAATACACACACATTTGTACGTACATCCACACACACACACACACACATATATATATATGTGTGTGTATGTACATACATATGTGTATATGTGTGTACATACATAACATGTGCGTGTATGGATGTACGGTGTACGAAAACATTCACGCATGAATACTATTTATATATACATGTATGTATATAAATGGCGGCGCGGGATGAAAAAGCGGGCGCTTTTTAAAAAGAGGTCATGTGTGCATAAGGGCTTAGTTGTGTTGTAGGTTGTAATGTACGCACGTTGCGGCCGCCGCGTCGATTCATTGTATAATATCTCGTCGGTTAATTTTAACAATTTCTCTGGCATAATATGATATGTCTATGTGTGTACCGTGTACAGCGTGCTCACATAAAATATCACACAATATACGTACAGGATATAACATGGATTTTATAGAGATTAATTGTATGTTTCGTGCACATAATTGTTGATAACTGTGTGTTATTTGTCATGAAAATTGTCTATAATCACTCATAATATTTGAAAACATTAAGTTGTAAATGAAATGGGTGTTTTTTTTCATAATTTATACTTCTTATTCTGGTAGTTTTTTCATGTATGTATATAATTATTGACAATCGTTTATGATTTATCATGAAAATTGTCTTTAGTCATTCGTAACATTTGAAAATATATTAGGTCGTTTTTTACAATTAAAACTTTTTGTTAGTTTAAATTGTAAAAAACGGTACTGTTTGTGTTTGGAACTTCTTGAAATGTTTAAATAGGCATAAAGAAGTCATTAAATTAATTTGATTAGTAAGATATCGCCTTTGTACACTGTTTGGAGTTTTGCTGATCGAACAATATGAATAAGTTCTATTGGAGACTTCGAAAATAATTCAGATGAGGAAAAATTATGCCTGATCAGGCAATGTTCAGATCATTTAAGATTCAAGAGTCAGTACACTCGCACGAAGTACTGTTGATACCTCAGCAACAGCTATAGATTGTAATTAGTGTAGATTTTATAACGCAGTGCTCTGATGATAATAGCATTGTCATCGAAATGCACATCAACAAGAAAAGTGAACATTTGTTTAATATTTGATCAGTTGATCGAACCAGAGAATAATTAAAAATCGTCATTTTTTTTGTATCAGGCCCGTACAACCTGAGGCCCTTTTGTGGATAGTGGCATAGAATTGATTTTTTTAAAAAATAAAAGTAAAATCAATTGAAATATTTTTTTTAGATATACACTGTTTGTCTCAAATTTATTTCTATTAAAAAAATGTAACAACGTCCCTCAAAACACCGTTTCTTAGCAAATTAGATATACAAATGTACAAGTGTTTAATGAGTTTCTTATGTAATGTTTCTAGTGAAGAGGATTTTTTGTTATTTTTTTCTATAACAAAATTACAAATCTCAAGATTAGCACATTTGGATTTAATTATTCCAAATATCTCTGAACCGACCACCTAAGGAATACCGTATCTCCTGACTTTAACAGAAAATAGCCCCTTTAAGATTTCACAAAATTTGCAATTGACTCTTTTGCTTAAAAAGTTGCATAAGCTTTCTATAAATAGGCTCATCCAAATGTAACGCCTAGATTTGTGTTTTATTAAAAAAAACATGTGTATATAGGGTGGTGTATAGAGATACATGTGTATAGTTTCTTTTGAATAAAACACAAATCTGGGAGATACATTCGGATGACGTTATACGAAAGAGTTTTTCTTCAAAGTTCTCGTTTCGAAACGAATCGATCGACGGCCGCGCTCGTGCCCGTGTTTCCGTTCGCACCCTGTACACGTGTACGTGTTTACATATAATACACGAGCGGAGGGCGTGCGTCGTGTTGTGAACGTGATACGACCTCGTCGATATGTGTATCATTTATTAACTACACCGAATGTACGTTAATTACCTGCGATATTGTATATTAATTCGTGTACATGTTTGATCGTCGGGCTTGTTGTTCGACGTCGGTCGTGTCGTTTTATTTTATTTCGATTAACCGTCGCCTTTCTCAATAATCGCCATAGCAACGAGCCGGACCGGACCGAATGTAGGAAATTTATTAATATGGGTCGGCCGCCAATGACAGGTCCGGCCCGTAGACGACGACAGTAAAACAAATATCGTACGCTCGCGTGCACTTAATTATTTTTATATCTCTTATCGATTCCTACATCACTCTATTATGTACACACACACACACACACACATATATATATATATATGTGTGTGTGTGTGTGTGTTCAAATTTGAGGTTAGGAAATAAGTTAGCTATTATTTGATGAAATATCATTATTTAACATTTGTTTATTACAAATTTGGGAAATTTTTGCGTCGTATGTTTGTTAATTGGTACCAAGAAAAAAGCAGAAAATGCTGAAATTTTTAACAAAGTGATGAATCGCATTTTCGATTAAATGGTTATGTAAATAAAAATTGTCTCGTATAGAGATGTGAAAATCCAAAAACCATTATTGAACAACAATTACATCCTCAAAAAGACACTATTTGGTGTGGTTTATGGGCTGGATGATCATTGATCCTTTCTTTTTTAGAAAATGATCAAGATGTTTATGGTACAGTTAACCCTTATCAGACGTTAGCATTTTGTTCTTAACTTTCCACTAGGTCGGAGATATATTTGAGTGCTTATTGTAAGAGAAGAGTAACTAAAGTTACTTGATATAAAAAGATAGTTTTGTGGATAATAATTTATAGACTCTTGATTTGGCGTCCTATATTTGTAAAAGGAATACTTGAAGTTAAATTGTCTTCATCATCATTGTCGATTTCCATCCAATTTTCATCACAATCAGGAACAATTTCTCTTTCCACTTCGCTTTCCTCTTCACTTGAATATTGAATAGGGATCAATTTTTTTCCTTGACTGAAATATAACACTTGTATCACTGTCTCCTTCATCACAAGAATTAAAATCACTTGCCGAATATTCAAAATTTTCACATATTTCACTACAACATCACTATTACTTTCCATATTGTTATAGTTTTCTTTATTCATTTTTGGAAGAATAAAATATTATAATATAAGTAAAATAATTGCTGAAATATGACAGAACGTGTTGTCTGCTATCAAGTAAGAATTCAACTGTAAAAATATACAATGTGTACATTCAACAATGAGGACGTAGTTACTTGTTTAGTCTTGTCACTTCGCACGTGACATACGACTGATAGAGCAAAGTTGTAATGTCACGTCAGAAGTGACATACGATCGATAAGGGTCAATTCAATGCGTTATCAAAGCATGATAACAGATTTTTATGATCGGAATTTGAAGATATTGACACCAGTGACAAGTAGTTTCAACAGGATGATGCCACAAGCCATACAACTTGTGCGGCAATCGATTTACTCACAACCGAATTCCATAGACGTTCAATTTCTCGTTATGATAATGTCAATTGGCCGCGTGGATCTTGTTATTTACTATCGTTTGACTTCTTCTTATGGAATTATTTGACAGATGAGGTTTATGCCAACAAACCAGCAATTATTAAAGAACTAAAGGATGAAATTCGTGTAGCTATAGCTGAAATACAGTGTCATTTATTGCAAAACGTCCTTCAAAATTTCGAGAAAAGAGTACACGTTTGTCGACATGGCAGAGGAGGTTATTTGGCTGAAATTGTATTCCATTTATAATTCCCACGTTTCTACTTTACATTGATATCAATAAACATGAATTTTTCTTTCAAGAACTATATTTTATTGATAAATTTCTTTCTAACCTCAAATCTGGACATCTTATATATACGAGAATCGTTTTATAACTGGTAAATTTATTTATTGTTTAATTTAATTAAATTTTGCAATTTTTTTTTTACTTTTTTACCATACTTATCAAACGACCCTCGTGTATATATATATATATATATATAAATATATATATTGGGTTAGGAAAAAGTCTTCATATAGTTTTTCAAAAAATCTGAACAAAAAAATTAAATTTCTAATCTAATACACTATAAAACCATTTTTTTAGATAATTATGCATAAAATTTGTTTTGGAACAACGACATCAAACCGAGATTTTACAAAATACTCTTCTAAAATAATTTTCTTTTATTTTTGGTAAATATCTACAATTAACTAATATAAGAACAGCTTCACAAGAAAAAAAAACGTGCACTTTTTCCTCGAGGAGCTCTCCGTCGTATAGCGACCGATTTGTGTATGCTGATCGCGAGTCGCGGGTTCAGCTGACTGTATTAGCGCGTTAAAATAATAAACACCGCCGTCGTACGTGCTTCTAATTTAATACAGTACGACGATGACTTGGAAACGGTAACGGCGCAATACCGGCGTTCCGACGCACGGGATCGATAAGTTTAACAGGAAACCGAGTCCGAATTGACAAATTTTCATTTGCAAATTGTGATAGTGGTGGGTGCTGAAGATTACCTCAAGGTCATAATTGTTGGCATCGTTCTAATATTTTACAGGCCGTAGATATAAGTCTTTTAATCTATTGGGTTGGCAAATAAGTAATTGCGTTATTTTTTTTAAGTAAATGAAAGACGATTTTTTTGTGGAATAAAATAATTTTATTCAATAATGTATTGATCATTTTATTCCATTATCTTTTGCAATCTTTCAGCCATTTCCATAATCCCGTGTTCGAAACATTTTTGATCTTTATGGACGAAAAACTGATTCAAATACGATTTGAGAGCCTGATTTGTGAAGTGAACTTTTGAGTTTTACCAGAAATGGAATAAATGGCAATTTGATGGTGCAAGGTGAGGTGAGTACGGTAGATGCGGTATCATATTCCAACCAAGCCCCAATAATTTTTACCAAGTGACCATAGATGAAGCTGGTTTCGAATGGCCATAGTGGAACACACCAATTTTGGACGTTTTATTTGCAATGCATTATTCAATTTGGTTAACTGTCGGCAACATATAGTTTGTATGAGCTTTTACAAATAACTTTTTATGAGCTTGCGTTGCGTTTTAAACCAGCTTAAATGTTTTCATCCATCGATCATATTCACCAGATCCTATATCCTCGGATCACCATTTTTTTCAGTTCCTGCCAAACTCGCTCGATGGTAAGAACTTTGTTTCGTGGAAAATCTGAAAAATGCGTTTGTCAAAATTTTTTACAGAAAAAGATGTGGAGTTCTATGCGAATGGAATTATGAAACCGTTTGCAAGTTGATAAAATATTGTGGATTAAAATGATCTATACATTGTTAAATAAATTTTCCTGTTTTTAAAAAACATGATTAATTTTTGAAAATTCGACATTACTTTTCGGTCAACCCAATCCATAGATGCGTATGTATGTTTGTATGGATGAGGCTTCTTTGGTACGCGCACGTTCTAAGACCTCATAACGCCTACGCAAATAAATATACCGTCGGTCGTTTTCCCTTGTGATGCAGTCAGCCGAGCAAAGAAGCAGGTAGAGATATATAGGTAGGTTAGGTAGGTGGTTGGATGTTTGGTAGGTAGGTTATACGTGGCCTCGTTTCCAGTAAACACGATGCATCAACATTGACGTACGCGTATTACGGATTTTTTTTTCGAACATGGATTTTAGACGTCGATAGATACTGTACTCTTGTTGCTGTTTAAACAGACGTGTTATGTAATGGAGATTTTTATATAAAGCTCCATGAATTAATTATTGTCTTTAAAATCGTCTTCTTATATAAGTGGCTTAAATAAGACCAAAGAATATTTTGACTCTGCATATTTTTTTTTAAATAGAAAACAGTTATAAAGATGGAGATGTGAAAAAAGCACTGGGTGAGTTTTTAGCTTCTAAAGATTAGTCATTTTATCGGAGAGGAATTCAAAAGCTTCCATCAAGATCTGTTAATATTAATGGAAATTAAATTACTAATTAAATATAATTAAACACTATGGAAATTTGAAAGATTGAATTTGCCAGATAAATATTTGATCGGAATCACAATAATGAATTAGAAGTGTTATAAGATCATAGGGAAAACCAAAAAAGACAAAATAAGGAAAAAATGTGATTGGAAGCAGGCCGAATAGCAGTTCTAGAAAGGAGGAAATTAAGAAGGTTTGGGTAAATGAAAGAATTCCAGAGAATCGAATGTCAAAACAAGTATTGGAAGGAAGTAGATTGAGATGGAGACCAAGAAAATGAATTGGATGGAATTGAAAAATTTGAAAATAGAAAAGAGAAGACAATGATAGAGATAAATAAGAATGGAATTGAACAGAAGAATCGGTCAACAGACCATAAATGAAATTGTAGAGAAGGGATAATTAAAATGGTTTGAGAACATATATAGAATGCCAGAGAACAGAATGTCAAAATAAATACTGGAAACAAGATTGAAACGATGTGGAATGAGAGAGAGGTAGTGAAACATATGATTGGGTGGAATGGAATGGAAGACGGAAAGAATAAGATGGAAATCGATAGAAAAAATGATAAAAATGGATAGAGGCTTATCAAGAGATAAGAAAAAGAAAAAAAGCAAAGCTCATAAAAAATTAAATTTTGTTTAAAAAAATACAATTAAGGGGGTATTCTAGTCTAGAATTTTGAAAAAATCGTTGTTTTTTTGCATATTATAAAAGTTTAGACCTTTAATAATATGTTCTTAAGAGGATTTTTCGAAATTCGAATTATTTTCGGAGTTATAGCTATTTTTGTGACGCGGCAACCAATCCGGTCTGGCCGGAACGAATCAACTTTAAACGCGATTTTCTCGAAACTACTTTTTTCGACACGGTTAACGTGATATCTGAAGTTCTAATGGACCAATTTATTTGAAATTTGGTACAGAGCTTCTCAATATAACAGTGATTACCTCTGCCTAGGATTTTTTGAAAATTTTGTTTTTTACTATTTTTAAAAAATTCCGAAAGTTGAAACAAATGTGGCAAAAAATGACTGTATTTTTGAACTGCCCCCATTTTGCGAAAAAAATTTTTTTTTAATTTCCCTAGACGGAGATACTACTACAACCTTCTTTTTCAATAATTTTAAAAAAAATTTTGTTTCATATGACCGGAAGGGTTGGAACTACGTCAACCAGGAGACACGTTTTTTTCGAAACCCCACTTTGTCAGCCTGTACCTTTTTCAATTTTGAATTTTTTGTTTTTAATAATACTTTTTTATACTCTTAAAATGTCAATAAATAATTGATAAAAATGGATAGTAAAAATATTTGTTGTTTTTTTTTGTAGCGCCCGAAAAAAGACCTAAAATTCGTGCGTGTAGACTAGAATACCCCCTTAATGAATCTTGATTTGCTGAATATTCGTTTCATATTAACATCAAAAAAAAGTTGTAATTAAACAAGAATCGAAGTAAGCTCCGATATTCTACAATTGTGTCTAATCAAGATGCCTTTGAAATGACAAACGAATCACGTGAAACAATTGATACATATTGGATGCGTTCAGTACGTGGAAACGGTATCATATAATGTAACGTTACAATATCCAACGTTTAATTAGTGAACTGAACGGACTCGGGAATAATTTATGTAGCTGTTGTGTTACCTAAATTGTATGTGTGTGTGTGTGCAGCTTCCGAAATTGCGGAAATAATGACTGTTCTCATGTTCATCCATTTGGATATTTTGAAAAATAAACGTTTGGCTGTCAGTTGATTAGTATCGAATGTTAACAAAGAGGAATATCAATCAGTTATTGATCTTAGTCAGAGAGGAACGTAATGAATTGGCTTATAATAATTCATGATATTTTATCAGATTAAAAGGGGTAATGTTTAAACGAGCACGGGTCGTTTAAAAATCGGAATTTCTGTCGTCGGATTTGAAATTATAATCGAAGAGATTTATTGTTATTTCTGTACGATGCATTTTTAATAATTAAAATGTCAGTGTTTCCAAATAAGAAAATAAAAATAAGAAAAAAATTATAAATATTTTTCTATTTCCAAATTAACATTTTTTTTACTCAAATTGAAAATTCGAGAAAAATAACACAGATGAAATTCGTTTGTTTCACTGTTTTCAGACAAAATGTTCATTTATGCAATTGTTTTACGTTTATGTAAATATTTAGAAACAAATGTATTAAATTTCAAAACAAATGAATTTGTTTAACAATTTCTGTTGTTTTATTTTCAAAGCATATGTAGATCTACTTTCTACCTTTAACTTTTATGAAACAAGTATGAAAGTTGGAAAAAAGACAATGATAAATATTCATTGGTGAAAAATCAATATTTTTTCCAAAAAAAAATCTATTGAAATTGTATTAAAATTTTCTACAAACATATGAACTATGTTTAATTAATTTTTTTTATAGAATTTATTACAACTCTTAGTATTTTTTTTTTATTTCAAATACAAAACTTGAAAAGAAGATTCTGTTATTTCACCAATTTTAAATTATCTTTTTTATTCAAATCGAAAATATTTAACAACTTGTGAAAAATACTTAACAAACCAGTGAATTTTGACTTATTTAATTGTTTTTTGATATAATGGCAATATATGTAGTTTTATTATTTTTAGAAAAAATATTTCGGAATATATTTCTTAAATATTAAATAAATAACAAATTTATTTTTTAATATAATTTTCATAGATGAGACAGATCAACTTTTTTTATAAGTATGGCTATTGAAAAAAATATGTATAAATAGCCATTAGTTAAAAACCAGTAATTACTTTCTTCCAAAAAAAATTAATCCATTGAAAATATTTTAAAACTTGATACGAAAAACAACATGTGAATTACGTTCAGTTATTCTTTGTTTCCATAGAACTCAATATGATTCTGTCATCCTTTTTTTGTTTGAAAATATGAAAATGGAAAAATTATAAATACTTGTTTATTGTTCTTCAACCAATATTTATTTACTCATTTAAAATAAAAATATTGTTGAAATTGTGTAGCAACCAAAACAAACCTGTTTAATTGTTTATAGAGTTTACCGAGACTACGTGATCATTTTTTTTTGTTGAAAAATATGACAATTGAAAATCACAAATAAATGTCCATTGTTTTAAATCAATTTTAATCATATTTTTTCAAAAGATATATAAATCGTTGGAAATATAGAATGGCCCACAATGTCTAAACTCTTCAGTCTTAGCTGGGCCACTCTATATTTGAAAATTAGGTAGAAACGTAATAAATTCGTTCAACTGTTCACAGAGCTTACTAAGTGAAATAAAAATATCATTGAAAATTGAGTAGCAACACAACAAATCTGTTTAATTGTTTATAGAGCTTACTAAGCCTACGTGATCACTTTTTTTGGTTGAAAAATATGACAATCGAAAATCACAATTAAATGTTTATTGTTTTTAAACCAATTTTTTAATATTTTTTTTTTAAAATATAAATCGTTGAAAATATAGTGGCCTACAATGTCAAAACTCTTTAGTCTTAGTTGGGTCACTCTATATTTGAAAATTAGATGGAAACGTAATAAATTCGTTCAACTGTTCACAGAGCTCACTAAGACTACGTGTTTTTTTTATTTAAAAATATGAAAATAGCATAAATATTCATTCTTCTACCCTCACACACACTTTCGAAAAATACGAAAATAATTAAAACACACTTTCTATAGTTCGTAGTTTAGTTTAGTAAATATTTCGAGAAATACAAAATTATTCATAGTTCTCTTTCATAAAAACGGACTTATTTCATTTAATATTCATTAAGGGGGTATTCTAGTCTAGACGTACGAATTTTAGGTGTTTTTTCGGGCGTTATAAAAAAAAAACTAACAAATATTTTTACTATACATTCTTTATTAGTTATTTATTGACATTTTAAGAGTATAAAAAAGTATTATTAAAAACAAAAAATTCAAAATTGAAAAAGGTACAGGCTGGCAAAGTGGGGGCTCGAAAAAAAAGGTGTCTCTTGGTTGACGTGGTTTCAACCCTTCCGGTCATTTGAAACAATTTTTTTTTAAATTATTGAAAAAGAAGGTTGTAGTAGTATCCTCGCCTATGGAAATGAAAAAAAATTTTTTTCGCAAAATGGCGGCAGTGTGAAAAAACAGTCATTTTTTTGCCCTATTTTTTCAACTTTCGGAATTTTTTAAAAATAGTAAAAAATAAAATTTTCAAAAAATCCTAAGCGGGGGAAATCACTGTTATATTGAGAAGCTCTGTACCAAATTTCAAGTAAATCGGTCCATTAGAACTTGAGATATCACGTCAACCGTATCGAAAAAAGTAGTTTCGAGAAAAACGCGTTTAAAGTTTGGAGTCGAGTTTAGACCGGATTGGTTGGCGCGTCACAAAAATAAATATAACTCCGAAAATAATTCGAATTTCGAAAAATCCTCTTAAGGACATATTCTTAAAGATCTAAACTTTGAAAATATGCAAAAAATCGATTTTTTCGAAATTATAGACTAGAATACCCCCTTAAATGCGAAAATTAAAGAACCAAACAGCAAGAGGTAAAAATATGTTTAATAAGTTAAATTGTGTACAAGCATCCCGAAGCAATTGAAAATAAAGAAAAATCTTAAAAATGATGGTTTAGAATCGTCAATCATTCGATGTCAGTGTTAAAGAGCTCTTGTGGGATGAGCTTGACGGAAATGATCGAAAGATCACAGCAGGATCTTTGGAAAATATTATAAAAAGAATGGAGTAAAATAAAACCAGGAACACTGGAAAAAGTTATAAATAGAATGCATAGAATATGTCAAGCAATCATTGAAAAAAAGGGTAGTCTCATTGATGAGTCTAATATTTGAATATAAAATTTTTTCTATGTATTTTTTCCATAATTTATATTTTAACATTACAATAAACATAGATATATGAAAAATGAGGCATATAAGTTACTTATACCGGAGATATAGGATATTGGATTATAGAAAGAGAAGTGCTTGAATACTTATGAGGAGTAGTGTAAGAGGAACACATTTCAGGTATTCTGTATTATTTACAATTTTATTCTGGAACAAAGAAAATGTGCAGGGAAACATAAAAGATGAAGATAAATCGAACCGGAGATACAAAAGCGAAAATTAAACAAAACAGATACGTTGTTTACAAATGACAAAACAGTCGAACGAGTCGTAGATCGTCTGTTGTTCGTACGACGATTGGAAAATGTGCGTTTTTTGTACAATCGCTATGATAGAACAATTAATGGTAGACTAGTTGTACAGACGTAGACGGTTTATTAACGAAACGACGTACAATAAAACAGAACGTGTTATTCAAAACGGAAAAAAACAATTGAAATGTATACCGAAGATAATTAAAAATGGATAAAACACGTACGAAACAAAAGATATGTAAATGTTTTGTGCAGCGGTTGCTGTAATATCGGAATGAAAATATGAATAGTAATTTTTTCCCAACGATTTTTTAATACGAAATAGTTCCGAAATCGATCATTGGATAATTAATTGGAAATGAAATACGGAACAGAAACAATTTTTTTTTAAATTCAGAAACATTTTCGATTTCTGTAAATCCGTTTCGGTGCAAAATAAACAATTCTTTTTTTTCAAAAAAAATATATTAAAAACGAATTTCATCGACGTCAGTGTGTTTTTAGACATAATATTTATTTACTTGGTCGTTTTATGTTTTTATAAACATATGAAAACAGGTTATTAGGTATAAAACAAATACGCTTGTTTAATATTGTTTTATTTTCTTTTCATAGAATACGTAGATCTATTTGTCGTTTGTCTGTTTATTTTATTAAACATGTTTGAAAGTCAAAGAAAAAAAATCATAAATAATTTTTGTTGTTGCAAACAAGTGGTTGTTTTTTCAAAAATTGTTTAATTATAAGCTGTTTTATTTTTTTATAAGGTTGATGTACGTTTCTTTCTTTAAAAAAATATAAAAAGAAAATAATTAATTTAAAATGTTAAAAACAATTAAAAATTCATAAACAACGTAACAAACAAAAGACATTTGTTTAATTTTCAGTTGTTTTATTTTCATAGAATACGTAGATCTATTTGTCGTTTGTCTGTTTATTTTATTAAACATGTCTGAAAGGCAAAGAAAAAAATTCTTTAATTTTCTGCTGTTTTATATTTTTAAAGGATGTACTTTTTTTTGAAAAAAAAACAGATATAAAAACAAAATAAAACAATAGTTATTTACCAATATAAAAAATTGATACTGTTGAATATAATTGAAAATTCATAAACAATGTAACGAAACAAATGAAATTTGTTTAATATTCTATTGTTTTATTTTCATAGAATATGTCGATCTATTTGTCATTTTAAAAAAAATGTCTAAAAGTGAAAAAAAAATTCAAAAAGCTTGAAAGTAAAAAGTGTAAATTTTTGTTGTTGTTTCAAACAAGTGGTTTTTTCCAAAATTGTTTAATTATCTGCTGTTTTGTTTTCACGAAGGATAGGTAGATATACGTTTTTTTTCTTAAAAAAACAGATATAAAAACAAAATAAAACAATAGTTATTTACCAACATAAACAATTGATGCTGTTAAATATAATTGAAAATTTATAAACAATGTAACGAAACAAATGAAATTTGTTTAATTTTCTATTGTTTTATTTTCATAGAATATGTCGATCTTTCATTTTTTTAAAAAAAAAGATGTATGAAAGTGAAAAAAATTCAAAACTCCTGAAAGTCAAAAATATAAATATTTTTTTTGTTGTTTCAAATAAGTGTTTTTTTTACAAAATTGTTTAATTATCTGCTGTTTTGTTTTTACAAACGATAGGTAGATATACGTTTTTTTCTTAAAAAATAAAGAAATAAAAATAAATTGTTTAAAAGATTGTAAAAAAAATAAAAAAAATTGCTTATTTAATTGAAAAAATGATACCGTTAAAAAAAAATTAAAATTCATAAACAATGTAACAAACAAATGACATTTGTTTAATTTTCAGTTCTATTTTCAAAGAATACATAGATCTATTTGTCATTCGTGTTTATTTTATTAAACATGTCTGAAAGTCAATAAATAACATAAGTCAATAAAAAGTACATTTTTTTGTTATTTTAAAACAGTGTTCCTTTTTAAATGTTTATTGTTTCATAGGGGACTCAAATATATATATATATATAAAATGTGAAAGTCAGAAAAAAAACAAAAATACTTATTAATTTTAAATTTCGATTCCGTTAAAAATAATTAAAAATTCATGAACAGTGAAACAAATTAATTTTGTTTAATTTTCATAGAATAGATAGATCTATTTGTCATTCGTCTTTTTGTTTTATTAAACATGTCCGAATGCTAAAAAAAATCACAAATAAATGTTTGTTATTTCAAACCTATGTTTATTTTTTCTAAAAACTGTTTAATTCCTTGTTGTTTTGTTTTCATAGACTAGGTAGATGTATGTTGTTTTTTTCTAAAAAAACAAATATGTAAATCCCCCCAAAAAACTAGTAAATATTCATTAATTTTAAACGAATACTTAATTATTTACAAATTTGATTCCATTGGAACTGTTTGAAAATACGTAAACAATGTAACAAACAAATGACCTTTTTAAATTGTATGTTGTTTTAAATTCACACAGTAGGTAGATCTAGTTGATTTTGTCTTTTTTGCAAAAAAAAATAAATAAAATTAAAAAAAAGTTGATTATTTGACGTCAGTGTTTATATCTTCAAAAATGTTTGTTTATTTCTGTTGTAGGATAATTAGATATACGTATTTTATGTTATTTTTTAAAGAAACAAAAACAAAATGTAAAAGTAAAAAAAATCAAATATTATTAATCGAACTTAGTACTTACATAATAAAAATAAATTACATTATTGAAAATATTTAAAAAATTACAAATAATGCTAGAAAACAAATGATATTTGTTTAATAATCTGTTGTTTTTTTCATAGAAGAGATGGATATATTTATTTTAACCTTTTTGAAATCAATATAAAAAAAGTCCTAAATAAAAAATTCCAAATAAGTGAAATTTGTTTAATTTTCTGTTATTTTATTTTTATAGGATAGCTGGATAGTATTTTTATACTTTCAGAAAAATATAGATATAAGTATTTTTATATTTTCAGAAAAAACAAAAAAAAAATTAGCAAATATTTATGAACTCGAATCCAATACTTGGATGTTTAAATAAAATTGTAAAAAATTGTGCCGTTGAAAATATCTAAAAATTAGTGACAAAACGAAAGACCTTTGTTTAATTTTCTATTGTTTTGTTTTCATATTTCAGAAAAAAATATGAAAATCAAAAAAAATCAAACAAATATTCATTCATTCGAACTCAGTACTTAGATACTTGAATTTTTTTAAAAAAAATGTGCCTTTGAAAACATTTAAAAATTACAAATAAATGATAAAGTAAACGACATTTGTTTATTATGTTTTTTTTGTTTCATTTTCATAGATAGATTTATTTGTTTGGTCTTTTTGGAAATAAATGTTAAAATCGCAAAATTTTCAATAAATGCTTTTTTTCTTTTCGAAATTAGTGTTTCAAAAAAATTGTACTTTCAATTAGTACTTTCAAAAAAATTGATTTTAGAAAAAAAAATGTACAATTCGTAAATCATATTTTTCATTTTCTGTAATTTCATTCTCATTGAAAATAAGTACATCCACTTATTATTATCTTCCTTTCACACCAAATATTAAAATTAAAAAATATACACACCAATCAGTATTTGTATTTTCAAAAACAATGTATTTAGATGTTAAAAATGTGTGAACTGCGTAACAAACAAAAGAATTTGTTTAATTTTCTGTTATTTACTTTTCTACAGAACTGGCTTACTTGATTCGTACGCGTTCTAGGAATACTTAATTTTTTTATGTACTCACTGATGTCAATAACACATTCTGGTTTAGAAATTGTTTCTTTAACCTGACGGAATTCTTATATCACATCAAATATATAATCACGATTTTCTTAAAAAAAATGTTTTTTTAGAAAACTTTATTAAAAATGATTTTCAAAAAATGAAACGTTAATTCTATAAGCAAATGAACCCAAATGAGACTGAACGATTTAGATATACATTTACTTGCTTATTATCATTTACTATCCTTTAGTCTCATATGGGTCATACTTTATAATTATTTATTTATTATTAGAGGGCATAATAATAAATAAATGATTATATATGGTTATACCCCATATAACCATTTATTTTTATGTACTTTATTTTCTTATAAATATTTAAATTCTAAAAGAGCATTTAAAAATAATCCCAAATGCATGTTTTACTAAAAATTCAAAATATCACGTTTTTTAAATTTCAACTTATTCGAATATTTTTTTAAAAAAATATTTCTATAAAATTAGACGAATATCGAAATCAAATTTTACAAATACACACAAATATAATTCAAAAAACGACATTTGGTAAAATCATCCATTCCTCCTACCCCTAAAAAATGTTCGTTACGAATTGCGAACATTGCGTTCTGTATATAAATTAATTATGAGATAAGAACGGAGCGAGCTTTGAAAAACGGACCAAGTCTCAAAAAAAAAAAAAAAATCTTGTAACATTTATTGATTTTCGTATATTGTTTCATTAGCCTACTTGATTGCTATATCGTATGTTTCTGCATAAAACATATCCAGTAGGCTGAAAAAAACGATAAAATTAATTCCATATGACGATCATGAAACATGGCTAGAAACGATTTTTTTCTATTGAAAAAAAATTGCAAAAACAGTTTTGTGTTTATTTCGTTTTATTCGATCTTCTTGATATTTCGTAGCAATGTCTTTTTCTAAAAATCACTACAGAAATAAATATGTGAAAACGAGAACAGAAAGGAAAACACAGAGGTGTATCGAGTGAAAGAAAAAAAAACAGATATATTTGTGAAATAAAGCTCGGGGGTTGTAGCAGCGAGTTAAGAGAAAACAGTTAAATTGCACATCGATTAATTTATAAACAGTATGTACGACAATTAGACAATGACCTTGTGCATCGGCGTGCCCCAGAAGTCGTTCGCGAAGATATTCTTCACGGGCGTGTGTGGTCGCAGATCACGATTGTCTTTAATTGCACTGATATCGTCGAACACAAATCCACAGTAGCAACTGTTGTGATACACCAACACACATGTAAGGAACAACACAGCTGACATGGCATGTTTTACGGCCATTTTTACAAGAAACGATAAAACAATATAACGTTTCTATACAAATATATGTTATATGTTTTGTTTGATTGAATATAGTGAGGATTAGTAGAATGGGTCGTGGTCTGTTTAAAAAATATATTCATATATGTGTATGTACAAGACGAATCGCTACGATTCGATGAATGGATTGATTGTTGATGCGGAGTAACGGTCGTAGTGGATGCGGTATGGAACAATAGGATTCGTTAACATTGCTTTTTACAGTTTTTTTTTTTTTGGTTTTGTTGTGGGGTGTAATCAATATTCGAAATAATCGAACGTACACAGTTTGTTACTTTGGGGTTTATTACTTCGACTGTTTTATTATTATTTCTTTTTTTTAAAAAAAATAAGCACAGTAGGCGAGATTGTTATTTTTTGAATATCTGTTTCGTTCTGTTGTTTTTTCCTTGTTTTCTTATTCGTGGCTCGTTTATTTTTTCCTCGGCCAACTAGAGTGTTTTATCTGATTTACGTGGTGAATGTTGTCGATCGAGTCGTAGACCTTCGGGCTAATTGACTCATCGTGCACTGATCTGGTGTCGGCATTCACATATCAACCGCGTCGCGTGTACAAACACCACCAGACGGATTCTCTCTCGACGTCAACAACAACAACAACGATTTGTCGTGCAGGTCGTGTTTCTCACTGCATCGTCGTTACATTCGAACGATCGTCGGGCCGTTGCACCGTTCCATCGTCGTACGAACTGCGTGCTGTCGTTGCTAACGAGTCGAAAGATTCGGCCAGTGATTCGTTCTCAAGACGCCGAGCTACCACTCCCACCGTGACCTCTGAACGTACCATGTCCTACTGTTTTTCCACCCTTGTGCTATCTCGGTAACGATTTCCGTTAGATGCGGCGAAAAACGAACAGGGAAGAAAAAAACCGAAAACGCGCACACACACACAAACGACGCACCGTTGGTTTTTCGACCACCGTGCGAGAATGTCGCGGTTCTATCGTCAGATCGTGTACCGTTACTGGCCGATCAATTTATCGAACGTCGTCGTCACAGCTGCACAACGACGACAACATCGCGGTGGCCCCGTCGAAGCCCGGCTCGTTCGTTCGTCGTAAGCACTGGGGAACAAACACACGCGCACTGATCCCGTGACCGCGGGCCGTACCTGCATCCGTTCGAGCGAGCGACGGTTCGGGCCTGTGCGACGTTCCTGTTTCGTCGCGACTGCACCCGTCGCCGAACGCGAAATGAGCTCCTGGTCGACGTTCACACGTCGTTTATACGGAAAATTTCGTGACGGACGTGGCGAAACGTCCGGACGAACGCTACGTACTGGCGTTTTGCTTGCGGAGGCCCGGCGGTCAGGCGAGCTGCCATACTGCGACTGTGCGTCACGTGACGTGCACGCACCCGCGCCGTACCGTGCGCGTCCCGCAACGATCCGAACAGGTCGCAGTGGTCCGTGGGAGCGATGGGGCGCAGGCGCAACGGCCCCCTCTACGAGAGTTGGTGACGACGACGACGCGGATACCCCGCCACAGAGACCGGGGCCCCGCACACCTAATTCACTCTTTATTTTTACCCTCTGCTCGAGTGCGTGCCGCTCGTTCACGATACAATTGATCCACCGGATTGTGAACGGACGCGATGCGGTCGGGCGATCCACGTAGGATTCGCAGCCGAAGGAATGGAAAAACAATTCGAGATTCCGAACGAAATTGACAATCGCAATCGGTTTGGAATTACGGCTGATTTAGTTCCATACGAATGAAAAACATTCTTGCGATGATCACTTATTCCTCATTTTATTCTTAAATATGTATTTCGATCACTATATTACCATTATAAGAACATTTTCTTTAAGGGGGTATTCTAGACTAGACGTACGAATTTTAGGTGTTTTTTCGGGCGCTATAAAAAAAAACAACAAATATTTTTACTATCCATTTTTATCAGTTATTTATTGACATTTTAAGAGTATAAAAAAGTATTATTAAAAACAAAAAATTCAAAATTGAAAAAGGTACAGGCTGGCAAAGTGGGGGCTCGAAAAAAAGGTGTATCTTGGTTGACGTGGTTCCAACCCTTCCAGTCATATAAAACAAAATTTTTTTTTGAAATTATTAAAAAAGAAGGTTGTAGTAGTATCCCCGCCTAGGGAAATAAAAAAAAAATTTTTTTTCGCAAAATGGCGGCAGTGTGAAAAACAGTCATTTTTGTGCTCTATTTTTTTCAACTTTCGGAATTTTTTAAAAATAGTAAAAAACAAAATTTTTAAAAAATCCCAGGCGGGGGCAATGAATGTTATATTGAGAAGCTCTGTACCAAATTTCAAGTAAATTAGTCCATTAGTACTTGAGATATCACGTCAACCGTGTCGAAAAAAGTAATTTCGAGAAAAACGCGTTTAAAGTTGATTCGTTCCAGCCAGACCGGATTGGTTGGCGCGTCACAAAAATAGCTATAACTCCGAAAATAATTCGAATTTCAAAAAATCCTCTTCAGAACATATTCTTAAAGGTTTAAAATTTGAAAATATGCAAAGAAAAAAAATCGATTTTTTCGAAATTCTACACTAGAATACTCCCTTAAGACAATTGAATCATCATCCCTCAACATCAAAATAGGTAGATATATTTATTTTCACCTTTTGAAATAAATAAAAAAACAAAAAAGTCATAATAAATGTTAAATGTTTCAATCTTATATTCATATTTTCATAAAAGTTATATTCGTCCACGAAAACTAATTTTTTTAGTTGGGGCGGTTTTTGTTGAAAAAATTTTTTTGCAAAATTTGCAGTTTGTTGAAAGTGGGTAATATGACAAATGTATGCATGTCATTGGAAAGGTCCATTGGGCCTTTACACACTAGTCAACATGCATACAGTATTCACGGCCCATTACCACTCGTCTCACACGCTCTTACCCGAAAACTAATTTTTTTAGGTGGGGGAGTTTGGCGATAAGAGGATGTGAGGCGAGCGGTAATGGACGTGAATACTGTATGCATGCTGACTAGTGTGGAAAAGCCCATTCTAATTGCATGTTGTTTTATTTTTCTAGACTAACTAGATCTCTTTGATTTTGCCTTTTATGAAAAAAACATGAGAATCAAAATAAATAAATAAATGAATGTTAATTATTTTGAGTTGGCGTCTTTTTTTTAAAAAAAATTGTTTTTATTTATGTTATGAGCCATCTTATGAGTAGAAAAAAGTTGATACAGATGTTGATGATTATATATATATATATATATATATATATATATATTATATAGATTTGTAATCAGTAATAACGGTTCTCCTTCGTATAAGAATCTCACGGATTCGAATCCGCGTATCGACCATCGCGTACGTGTAACTTCGACCACTGTCGATGTGATTTTTCTCTAGCATTATGTTCTTCGTCCGATGCTTCTTCAGCTAAGAAGAGAGTACCTCGTTGCTTTGCGATCGACTCGTTCACTACCTGACTGCACTCGCTTACAAAGTACAAAAAAAGTGCAATTATTGGTAATTAGTACTTGGTTAGAAGACGGTGCGATGTATGCATGTGCGGTTGAAGTTGTATTCGGGTTACGTGCATCGAATGAAAAATAAATTATTCTATTTATACATACATACATATATGTATACATATATATATATATATATATATATATATATATATATATATATATATATATATATATATATATATATAGGTATATATCAGGTGTTTCTACCCCCTACTCACTTTGCTAGTCGACCTTTGAACTTGCTTCTGTTTAACAATGTACGGAGCACCATTAACCTATTTCATGTAATTTGTACTTCGGTAATTCTCGGAAAATTTCGAAAAAATTGGAAACGAAATTTTCATGTCACGCCATAAGCGGAGCATTAGTCTATTTATATATTGTTTTTCAATAACCATTTCACAAGTTTAAGTTGAAATAAAACATAAAGTATTTAATTAATTAGTTATTTATTTTTTCTGTTTTTGAGAATAATTTGACATTAATGATAGAATACAATTTCACCCATATGACCTCCATGACTTCGCTTTTAGCCCAATTTTTAATCACTCTTTTACATAATTGTGGTCCAATTTCACGAATTACACGTTCAATGTTTATTTTTAATATTTCTATTGTTTGTGGTTTATCAACATAAATCAATGATTTCACATAACCTCATAGAAAATATTCCAATGGAGTTAAATCACATGATTTTGATGGTCAATTGATGAGTCAATTTCGTGAAATAATGGACCCATTAAACTTATGTTTGAAAAAATCTATTGGAGTTTTTATAATTTCGAAATGTTAAAATGAGTCTAAAAAATTCAAACATGGCTGCCACCAGCTATGAAAGTTCTGATATTCTTATTGAAAAACCCTGTATATGTATGTATATATATATATATATATATATATATATATATATGTGTGTGTGTGTGTGTATATATATGGATTCATTAAATTTCTGTTTCAATAAGTTTATTAAAGTGTCTACATTTTCTCAGTGTTAACGTTATACTGAGTTGAAATGTCAAAATGAATTTGAAAAAAAATCCAACATGGCTATCACTAGCTGATAAAGTTTTGACATTCTTATTGGAAAATTTTAGATTTATATCATCAACCTTCCTCAATTTACTATTGGATAAAAATATTTCTCAAAACCTCTTCTATTTTGTTCAATCAAATGCTTTATTCTTCCAGTCCAGTCTGTTAAACTTCCATACTTCTCTCTCTCTCTCATCTATCGATTGGGGTTTTCTCAGGATCTTATTATATATCAAGGTTTCAAATCAATAACTTCCCTTGTATATCAGTAATTTCCTCCTCTTGCTACATACCTGACTTATTATTAATTTCTTGTATCTTTAAACTTATATTCTCTGTTTAACAATCCGATTATTACACTAAATATACAATTTCACAGACATTCGAATCGATGAAATTCCACAACGTTCGATCAAACAATCCTCGTACGTACAGGAGAACCCGACCGGTTACGTAATCCTGAACCAGTATCTGAATATTCACGTACGATTATAGCGTCTGAGCTAAATCATGCATAGCGCCATGTAACTAGCTACCGTGAGCTAGTACAGTGTTAGATTGGAATCTACGTCTCGTTCTCAAACTCATTAATAATAGCAATATAGCTGCACGCCGATAGTTGCGTGCGAAATGTGTGTTTGTACGTTTCGTTCGTCGTATTTATGAGAAATTCGCATGGCCGACGACGTACGAACGAACCTGCACACACTCGCACCGACGTCGTTCATAAATTCACGGAGTTTCGTTCCGCGACGGTGACATTTTTATTTAACACGAACGAACGGGCTGGGTGTGTAAGAATTGCTCGTGTGAATTGTTGGAGAATGTACGGTGGAACGATTGGAATCGATTTTTGTACATTGGAACGAGGACTTGAATATCCGATTTATGGGCCATCATCGATAAAGAGTTGTATTTGGAAATCTGGCTTTTGAAATGTGTATCAGCGAATAAAGTGAACAATAAGTGATCATTGAATATTTTATACAAATGGCTTAAATGAAGAGTTTGAAGAAAATAGGGGGACGTGCTTTGGAGAGATGTGATATTTCATAATAGCTCTGAAAATGTTCATGAAATATATGTTCTAACGAAATTAAAAAAATATTTGAAAATTTATTTGTATTTTATATCCTTCGGTTTTATTTAGGTCATCATGTAAAATCGATTTGTTGGGATAGGCGTTTCATTTCGTAGATTAACAAATATTTTTAAGTTGTTTTGTGCTGCTGTTTAAAATGGTTGTTGTATCTTCGTCTGACATTCAGTTGACTACGTTCAATTCCCGGTCGAAGAATTCCTCAAATTTCAAAGTTGGAGGTTGGGTATGGGGCTGACAAACGGACAAAAAAGCGAAAAGATAGCGAAGTGAGAAGACGGCGACGCTTTTAACTTCGCATTGACTGTTAACAGTTTTCAGTTTTGCGTCGTGTAGAATAGAGTAGAGCGAGAGAATCACCGATTACGGATATAGTATATGGAAAATATTATCAAATTACAAAACAGTCAATAGAATTTCGACTCGGCCGGGTCGCGTCCGCTCGAGCGCTCATACACACGCTAATAAAATAAAAATTAAACCTCACAAAGCGTCTTATAATTGGGTAGAAAAGTCAATAGTCCGTTGTCTGTGCGTCGGTCGTCGTTCGACTGACGAACGTACCGACGACGGCGTCCAAGTAACAGAGACGTGACGACGACGTCGACGTCGCGACGCGTGCTCGTTCCTCCATCGCCGAACGTCATGTCCGGCCGTTCGACGACGTCGTTACACCTATCTCGGGTATTACGCCACGTAATTGGATTGTTCCATAACACCAAATTAGGGTTTCGAGATCGGTACGATCTCGTGCTCGAATTTCGACGCGAGGATAACGGATCAACGCGCGTCGGTCTGTTGTCGTCTTGGTCGTTCGTGTTTCCCGTTCGGTTTCTTCTGATTAAAAATTCCACGCGGACGGAATTTAAACGACGCGCGTGGTTTCGGATAGCGGATAAATCAATTTCGGGAACGGTGCAGAAATGGAACAATGAATTAGGAACAAACATTTTTTGTTCTTTTTGAAAACTTTGTGCAACTGAAATTTAACTTCTACAAGTTTTAGTAACTGTAAAATATATCGATTCAACATTTATTTAAATGCAGTTTAATTCCAAAAATAGTTTTATAAGTACTAGAAGTTTGGTGCTACTTCCATTTTTACTTTTCTCAAAGTAATTCATTAAAAAATAATAATTCAATTATTTATTTGTCATTTATTCAAAATCTTGCAAGGAATTTTATCATCGATCACTGAAGTTCTTTCAGAATGTGGATCATCATTCTTAAATTTCTAGAACTATCTTCTGCATTTCCTTTTGGATATTACATTTGATCCAAAAAATGTTAATAATTTATTGCTTTGGAACTGTAGTTGATTCAATTTACACAAATATGTAAAATGTTAACAAATTTCTATACATTTCTGCATAATTTTTTGACCTTAAAAAACATACATTGTTGTAGATGAATTTTATCAATAGATATTTTTCCTTCTCTACTCTTTGATAAAGATTGTCGATAAAAAATTTGTCTTAGTGTATGTTAAAGATTACCAATGATAAAATATATCTGTAAATATAATGAATCATCTATCTTTTATTGAAACATTTGTCAACGTAATTAAATAATGTTTTTCGGTAGATAAAACGTTTTTGGCACACCTAATACATAACAATTTATAAATTTCCACTATAAATACTAGAAAAGCTTCAACAAAAAACCGTACAACTTTTTTCTTGAGAAGTTTTTATCATACAACCATCGATTTGTGTATGTTGGTTTGAAATTTCAGGTTCAACTGACTCTAAGACCTAATAAAATTTATTAAAATAATCCAAAATGTCATTATAAACATGTTGACTGATGGTATTTGTGCAAAAATGTATCATCTTACAAAACTATTGCTGTACACTAATTTTTACCAAAAATCAAATTTAAAAATTCATCAAAAATCCAAGATATTCGTCAGATTTGACATCGTATGACTTTTTGTTTTGCAAAGAATGAAAATTGCAATAAAAGAAACGTATTAAGATGATGTTTGAGTCATACAAGTCGCCATTATGATGGTCATCGAGTTTTTCCCAAAAACAGACTTATTGAAATCCATTCATATGCATTTTCAACATGCTTATTGATGGATCAATATTTTGAATAATTATTTTGATTTTTATTAAAATGTAGGGTTATCCAAATGTGACGCCTAGATTTGTGTTTCATTAAAAAGAACATGTGTATAGTTTTTTTTTGTTTCTTTTTAATAAAACAGAAATCTAGGCGTCACATTTGGATCATCATACATGAAAAGATTTTTTTGTATTTAGAAAATTCTGTTTTCTTTTTCAAAACACTTTGTAAAATCTTGTGATGTTGGTTGGGGGTTAGTGGTTAATTTTCCATAGTACCAAATCAAGTTGTGATTTTTTTTAATGAAATCATTGTGTTCTAGGATAAATAAATACTGGATTATTTGTGAATATTGACAGTTTTCTGCTCTATACAAAAAAATAAAAATAAAAAAATCCGGAAATCGATTTGTAGTCGATAAGATAAATTTTAAACGAAATAAATTACACATTTATGTTGATAATCACATCGTGCACATAGACATGACAACGAGACGACTGAAAATGAAAAAAATAAATAATAATCGTGTTCATCGATGTCGAGAGACCGGACATCGATTATCGCCACGACGTCGACAAAACTGTAAAGCATTTATTGACACACAACTTTTGACACGTTCCGCCGCCGGGATTAACACTTATCCGAAACGTCTGACACGTTTCGGATTTAACGGCGTTCGATTCCGGCTCGTTTTCGGCCAATTTTAAAATCTGTCCGTCTTGGCGAGTAATGAAATGTGCGCTATTCGATTATGAACGACGAGACGTCTTTCAGATAAAATCGTGTAACGGTGCTGTTACAATAGTCGAGATATGTGTTTAGAGGAGTTTGAGGATGTTATATAACCGTGGTACATACATATGATATATATATATATATATATATATATATATATACACATGTATGTACTTGTGCACTTACGTTTGGAAAAACGCCAACGTTATACCGCGATTGATTTTTATATCTTTTTTGCTTTCAGCGAACTTTAAATATAAAACTGGAACAAAAATGCAACTCTTTGATACGTAGCCAAATTTTACATATTAAAAAATGATGTATAAATTGTCTTTACATAAATGAATTACTCAACCGCTAACATCGATTTATGTAGAGATTTTTAGTAAATTAAATTTCATTCGAGTGGATCGTTTTGGAAATCAAATCTTAGATGTATAGGGTGGATAGAAGAAAGAATATTGGAACGAAATTCGATGAGACTAGAGAAAGTGGAAATTGGTTTCGTTATCGTTTTTTAAAGTCGCTCGTGTTCAATCTGAGAATTCCAGATTGATATCAAATAAATCTTTCAATAAAATAAAAAGTATAAATGTGCAATTGGTCAAAGGATACGGTTAGAGATTTCAGCAAATGAGAAAATAGGAAAAAGTACTATATAGGGTTTTCCAATTAGAATGTCAGAACTTTGACAGCTGGTAGCAGCCTTATTTGATTTTTTAAGCTTATTTTGACATTTTAACTTATAGCTTGGAAAATTATCATGGAACGTTTAACTCTTTAACAACGCTTAGAAATTGTAAAAAATTATGAAATAAATAAAAACACTAACGACCTTTAAATTTATATAGAATAGTAGTTTGGACTGGAGATGTTATCGGTTTTTATTTTTCTTCTTTATCGAAATTTTATTTTTTAATAACTGGAAAAAATTCTGTTATAATTAATATCGATATTACTATGATTCGCCACTTTTGCAGCCGCAGATTGAAGAATTTGGTTTTATCAGCGTTTGATTCCAACAAGATGGACATATTTTTCATACAATACGAGTGAATTTTCTACAAGAAATTTTTTTTGAACAAAACATTTCGAAATCTCATTAGTAGATTGTGATTCTAATCTAAGAAGATTGGATTTAATTGCACCAAATTTTTTTATGGAACTACGTCAAGATCAAGATTTATGCCTAAAAACCGTAGATAGTAATCTTCAAAAGAGAATATTGGTTGGTATTATTCGTGGGTTTAGTATTGAAATATATAAAGAAGTTTTGGAAATATGGTTGTAAGAGCAAAGAATTGGGTCACAGATAAAAATGTCCATTAAACCGACATTATATCCCTTATATAATATCCAAGCCCCAATGAAAGTTAATAATTGGAAAATAGCTATATTTTATTTCATTTTAAAAAATTCCTTCACATAAATTAATTATCATTATTATTAGAGAAATTGCTTGTTAATTTTCTAACACAATGCTTTGACGATGATGGCATTGTTATCGAAATGCGCATTAATTTATTGTTGTTATAAACAACAGAGTGGACAATAAGTAATTATTGGACATTTTGGTTATTATTTGTTTTGAAACTATGGCGAATTCATTTTAACACAAATGATTTTTTTAAGATTTTAACAGCAAAAAGGCTCTGACGATAACAATGTTGCCATTGGAATGCACATCAGCTGACTATTGCTATAAATAAATAAAAAAATTAACAATAAGTAATTATTGAACACTTTATAACATCTTATGGTTTTAGAACTGTGACAAATTTACTTTAACAGAAATGATATTTTTTAAGATTTTAACAGCAAAAAAGCTCTGACGATGATGGAATCGCCATCGAAATGCATATCAGCCGCCTACTGTTATAAATAAATAAAAACCAAAACGGTTAGTGATTATTGAACCCTTTATAACATCTTGTTGTGTCAAGAATAATAATTTGTGTGAAAGTGATTTTGCCATATTTTCAAAATAAACAGTAAAAAATCGTTCATGTTTTTTCGGCCATCTTGTACATTTTTCCTTGGTTATTGTTTTTCTGTATCTCTATGTTGAGAAAGACGAAAACAGTAACTTAACTAAGGACAAAAGAAAAAGATACTATACGTTTTTTAGGATATAAAATGATATAATAAACTTTACTGGTCAGAAAATTTTATGTGCTGATATATATATATATATATATATATATATATATGTGTGTGTGTGTGTGTGTGTGTGTAATATAATGTCTATACGTCAGTATTATGAATTTATTTACATTAGACGGCGTATAGTTTAAAGTCTCCGCGTAGAGCTTTAACAATAGGTAAGCTTATAAAGCGCAAGCAGAATGACGCACGAAACCAAATTGCTTTCTAGAACAAAAGTAAACGAACGAGGACGATATATTATCTATACGTACGAGATTCTTTTCCATGTAATATGCATACGGGAAAATAAAAACGTATCAACGTGAAGATTATAAACTCGCCTGTCTTAACGTCGAGACTGGAGGGCGGTTTTTTTTTGTACAGCAGATCGAGGGGATACGAGAGACGAACAGGTACTGTACCGATGGAAATTTTGTACGGTTGGATGTAATCTGTAGCTGGATCGTTAGAGAGATTATTGGATATGCGATAGATAAGTGTTTCTCGTGAAATTTGTGAATGGTGGATGCTAATGTGTATTGGATTTTTTTAAAAAATCTAAGGTTTGGAAAATATGGGAAAAATTGAAACAGATGAATAAAATTATTAGAATGTACTATAAATTCATAGGAAATAATTCTGAAGAGGGTTATAGAAGATAAGTTACACTAGAAAAGAGAAAAAGGAAAATTAAGAGATCAGTGAAAAGAAGTGATCAAGAAAGTAGCAAGGAGAAAATGAAACAGAACTTAGAAGAATGGTCTTGAGTAAGAAAAAAATACGAAAATGGAATGAACACTCAATATTTTAAGGCATGGAAAGTTTCAGAAGAAAGATGTGAAATAAGTTGGTACAATTTTTTGCATAAATTATTATTTTATTAAGACCAGTGATACATACATGACTGGAAGAATGGAATTAAAATAAATTATTTGATTTTTTATGAAGTCTTGTAGAATCAGAAGGACTGATTTATTTATATAGAAGTGAATTAACCAAAATTCCAAATAAGTAGCAGATAAGAGATTATATAAAATATTTTTTTTACCAGCGTTCCATCCATAAATCCAAGAAATCGATCCGTTCCTATGGAATTTAATTTATTAAGAATCTCGATATAAATCTGCAACACCGCGATGCACCGATCTGCGTAGGTCAAATGTAATTTGTCTTGAGCGTCGGTTGTATTCGTAGACGCGCGCGCGCCGTACCGAAAATAGGCCCGCGACGCTATCGGCGACGCGTGGGTGTCGGCGGGTATGATAAAGGCGTAAATTCCACCCAACAATTATTTTCCACGTGTATGCGGTCGTAAATAACCCGGCGTGCTCTTCTACGCCACACGCACTCACATAAACGGATTCGGGTACACCCGCACGCAGGCGGGTGGGTGCGTGAGTGGGTGGCGACCGTACACAAAAACACACGTTCGAACACGTATATTTACGAACGGAATCTGTATAGAGAGAGGGATGTTTAGAAAGAAACGGTGGGGTCCGTGGGGTTGATCTAGAATGAGTTTTGTGGAAGTTTGGAGGAATAGGGAGAGAATAGCAGTCATAATTGGCTTTCCATGAAAATAGGTCTTTGCATAAATTACCATAAGAGTTTATGAAAGAGTTGAAAAAATTATAGCTCAATTTTTTAATAATGAGTAAATTTGAAGTCTGAATTATGAAAATTAAAAACAAACAAGGATAGGTTTTGACCCAAAATCGACGTATATGACAATGATTTTCAACAGTTTAATGGTCCTGAGAAGAAAATCTATTATTTGATGGTATATTTTTATTTTATAGTACTTTACTAAAATAACAACAATATGATCATCGAAATGTATATTAGGAGAAGTAAGTAGCAAATGATTTGGTGATTCATTTATAACAAATTTAGAGAAAAGTTGAGAGTGTTATAGAGGAAAAAGTGAAGAGTAAATGACTGGATGATTCGTATAACAAATCATAGACGGATTGAAGCTGCTGTATCAACTTGAGTTGATCTTCTAAAATATTAGAATATCTACTGTGGGGTAATAATTCTTACTGCACATTTTTTTATTAATCGCTGAAGTTTTATAAACTAGTGGAATAATTCTAGAAGTTTATTGTAGAATTTCATTGCGTTTCTTGATCATCAGGATTAGAGATAGCTTTTTATTGACCAAAACAAGTTTCTCGTTCAATTCGAAATAGGTTTTTAAGGAAATGATATAAATCTCTCACTTTCTTGAGGATGAAAGAGTTTAAAACTTTGTGAAATTGATCTACTGAGATCCATCGTCTATGTAGTAACTGATTTTCCACATTTTCATATTTTAGACAATATCTATTTGAGTCTTGATGATTTTTAGTAGTTTAATGTTTTTCAAAATTCCGAGTTGCTAATCATCGATCTAAACTCTTATCCCTGAAAAATCGTAAACTTTTTTATCTGGTCTCCATCTCTCAATCTGTCTAACAAAGGAAGCTCTACTAACTTTGGCGTATTTCTTAAGTGCATTGAGATTGGCAATAGTCTTTATTTGGAAGAAATTTTATTCAATAATGTAGAAGTACCCGAGGAGATGAAATTAGGATAAGAGGAATAATATGTATTTAAACAAATATTTTTCTTCTTTCAAACAGTATTCATTCAAGTCCTGGTTTTGATGTGTGATTTTTAGATTTTTTCTGGTTTAGTGTTTTTTTAAATGTTGAGTTGTTAATCACCGATCTAACCCCTATTCCTAGAAAACTGATGTGATTTTTTTTATCAGGCCTCTGTTCTTCGATTTGTCAAACATGAAAGGATCTATTGATAGTTATGCTCGTTTTGGCATATCTTTTGGGGTTATTAGAATCTGCAAGCTTTCTTACTTGGTAAGAATTGCATTTATTAAGGCAAAAGTACTCAAGGAGGCACAGTTATATAATTATAATATTTTAAGAGGAATGAAATTTGTTTAAGTAAAAATTGTTCTAAATTAAAAACTTTAACCATTGGATTTGCAAATTTCATCATGAGCTTTGTATCTTAAAACATTTGTTTTTTCCAGTTTCATATATAAAAACTGGTTTTGCAAGAGTTGTCATGACCATCCAGTACATATTTTTCCATGTATAGATCAGAAAACGTAGTATATGTTTTAGAGTAAGGAGTTGTCCATATTTACAATCCTAATCAGGTTTTTTATTGTTATTGTATGTGTAAGAAGAGTGACATTTGGAGCCAGTTTTTGGATTTTGAACCGACCGAAAAAAACGTTCCGCGTCTATGTGTTTTTCCTTCTATTTGCTATTGACGTTCCGTTCGTAAAACGTGATCAGGTTTTACTTATCGACCTACTTCCCACCCACTCGTACGATTTCTACACCGTATCTCTTTGCTCATAAGCGAAACGCAACCAGCATCAATTGTGTACGTACCGCACACGTACGTATGTAGTCCTGTGCGGATATATTGATGATGTTACAAATCTTTCTTGGAATAATAAGAAAGGAACTTGCCGTTATCTACGCCGTATTTCGTTGCGGCTCTGGTGATTTACATAGTAGATGATATTATTGTGAAATCTGTATATATATATATATATATATATATATATATATATATATATATATATGTGTGTGTGTGTGTGTGTGTGTGTGTGTGTGTTTTTAAAAAGAAATTTTCACTCACGAGCGAGGTCGCTCGTAAAAAATGTACCAAGAAGATGTAGTCATATGTCGGAGAGATTTGCTGAAGGATGTAATAGTTGGATTAACATAGATGATGGATCAAGTTTTATGGAAAGGTTAGTTTAAATTGTGGAATAAGATAGAAGGAAAATGAAACAAGTGTCAGCTACGATGAACGAAATCTTTGCAGATTTTTTTAGAAATCTTTTTACATTTTACTAGGTAATTTATTTCGAGTACATATAAGAGAGAGCGAGAGAAAAAGAGAGAGAGAGTATATCGTTATGTACTGAGGTCCAAAATTTTCGATTTAAGTGCATTGAAAAGGTAATAAAAGGAACTAACCAATTATGTTTTTCAATACAATCGCCTATTATTTCTATTGATTTTCTTGAATCAGTTAATTAATATATATTTATATTTAACCCTTTAAAATACAGTTTCTTCACGATATAACCATCTCTTTGGAAAAGATTTTTAGCTTATTGTAATGGTTTTCCATCATGAAATCACCTTCTCCATATAGCTATTTTACTTTGTTTTAAAAGTCCTAGCTACATAGTGGTTTCATCTTGGAATTTATTGATAATAAATAATTTAAAAAACTTTCTTAAATCCAAATCCAAAATTTTTAAAAATTATGGTTTCAGAAAGGTAATAGCGTGGTTTGAAGTGTTAAAAAGTATTTTAAAAATCTTTAAAATGATTTCAAACTGTAGAGAAAATTTCTTCAACATATTTTATAATTTTTTTTAACAAAATTGATTCTAAGTTTCGTCTTTTTTTCTTCCATTATATGTTTTAGAATGTTAAGAGATTCTCTATTCATTTTTAATACTTCTTGCTGTTCATTACCATCTTCTCCATCCTAACCATTGTCGTCGATTTAAAAAAAAATGATTTTGTCCAAAAATAAAAAAACGCAAAGATACGACCTTCAATTTTTGATCAAAAATGTCAAAATTCTTTTGATAATTTTTGGTATAGACAGATTTGCTGATAGTCTATAAGTGGGCGTATAAACATCAGAAATTGTTATTAAAATTTATTATATTTGTAAATAGGTCTTAAATAATTGAAATCGGTCGGCTGGTAAAAAGTCAAAAGCTTACTGTTAAGTCATTGGCGCTAGTTTAAAATCGACAATGCAAGCAACTTTTGGAAGAGCTCTGTGTTATAAAATTTAGATTTTATAACGCAGTGCTTTGATGATAATGTCGTTGCGATCGAAATGCTCATTAGCTTAGAAATAAGTAAAGTGAATAATCAATGACTGCAGAACATTTTTTCAATATCCTGCAATAGTTAATTGATGTGCAGGTGAATTCGCCATATTTCCAAAAACAAACAATGATACTATATTCTTTAATTTTTGCAGAATTAAAAATGTACGCTTATATGACCATTTCGTTTCATTTTTATACCACCGGCAGTACATAAAATTTTGATATGAATGTTTGTTGTCCTCCGTACGAATTTCGTATGACGAAAATTTATTTCATA
This sequence comes from Neoneuromus ignobilis, assembly GCA_029203775.1. Classification (NCBI taxonomy): domain Eukaryota; kingdom Metazoa; phylum Arthropoda; class Insecta; order Megaloptera; family Corydalidae; genus Neoneuromus; species Neoneuromus ignobilis. Next base: position 59,910,337 of record CP092088.1, on the reverse strand, counting down.
TCATGTAAACATTTTTATTTTGCATGAGTAAGTTTTAATTTGTGTCTACCAATTCCATTATTACATGAAATGTGAACAAAATTGGAGAAATATTTACACGAACAACATATTACTAATTATGTTTCGTTCTTGATTATTCCATGGACCGTGCAAAAAAAATAATTAACATTTCTGTAGATTTGAAATAAATATGAATATTTCTTTATTTGATAGACGGTTAAAAAATTCCAAACAATAAAATGTATGAAAACGAAGAGTTCAGAAAATATGCCAAGATTATAAAAATCTCCACAGAGATCCAATTATTTCTTTTGTTAGTAATATCCTAAAACTGGTGAATATTTTTCCTAAAATCTATATTTTTTTCAGGCTTGAAATGCCCATCATTTTAATATATTCAAATACCATTATCATTTCCAATTCGAGTATTTAAATTTGAAATAAAATGAGTGAAACATTAATAACAACAGTTTAGAAATTTGCTTATTAAAACCCTTGTTTCCATATTATCATTTTCAAAAAGGTATTTCTGTTCTCGTAAGTATTATTATGTATTTACCATTGTATTATTTCCACAACAAACCAAATATGTTCTCATCGTTTCACGATCGACGATCCTCCGTAACAAACACTCGAAACGAATAAAATCGTCGAATTACCCACCTAACATTCGCCGAGTGCCGTTTTCGTACAAGTACCGAACCAGCACTCGTGCGCTATTGTATCTATGCCGATGTAACGTGGCCGAGTATCGGGCTGAAAGTGAAAGCTCGAGATAAATGGCCCCCTCGCGTCTAAAACCGCCCGCACAACAAGCCCGTCGCGAGCGCGACCCGCCACCCAATGATCCTGTTTTTCGACTCGGCCAGGGTCGACGAGATACGATCCGGTGGTCGATCGATGGATTGGGGAAAGGGTGTCGACGTGGTCGTTTGAGAATTCGAGTGCATTTGCATTCTTTGTGTTTCGTTTCGACGGCGGCGACGACGACACGCGACGCCGACGCCCCGTTTTTCCAATTACGTAATTATATCCATGTCTGCGAAATGCGGATGAAGTGGGAGGTCGTAGTATAATACATACATTTATACAAACATACATACATATATATATATATATATATATATATATATATATATATATATATTAAATGTAAGTACTTCGATTTCGAGTTGTCTTTCTCCCTATCATTCGGAATGGAAGAAAAAGTGGCGAACTGTTTATCTAGTTCAAGGTTGGCTTCTTTGTACTTGACAGTGAACAAACAGCGACAGTTTTTTTTGCCTTGCTCGACACTGACAGGAAGAAAAAAAACATTTCTTGTTTTAATTATCTGATTACAACGGAAACAGTTTCGATTTTTTAGCTCGACTCTAATTAAATTTGGTTCATCTTCTGTTTCTATTCGAAACGATAAATATTTCAATAGAAATACTCATATTATACATCCGTAAACAAGAAAAATTAATAGCAAACAGAATTAGTTGTTAAATAAATTATTATTATTTAATTTGTAGTTAATATTTTTTATAAGTAATATAAATTAAATACGTTATCTTAATTTCAATAATAAATAAATATATTTAAATATTTTTAATAAATGCCTAAATTTTTTTTTATTTAACCCTTATCGGTCGTATGTCACCTCTGACGTGACATTACAAGTTTTCTCTATCAGTCGTATGTTACGTGCGAGGTGACAAGACTGAACAAGTAACAACATCCTTATTGCTGAATGTACACACTGTATGTTTTAACAGTTTAATTTTTACTCGATAGCAGACAACACGTTTTGTCATATTTCAGCAATTATTTTACTTATATTATAATATTTTATTCCTCCAAAAATGAATAAAGAAAAGTATAGCAATATGGTAGTAACAGTGATAGTTGTAGTGAAATATGTGAAAATTTTGAATATACGGCAAGTGATTTTAATTCTTGTGATGAAGGAGACAGTGATACAAGTGTTATATTTCAGTTAAGAAAAAAATTGATCCCTATTCAATATTCAAGTGAAGAGGAAAGTGAAAACTCATCTTCAGCAACAATAGAAGAAAATCACCCCAGCTTTTAAAAAAATTGTACAATCCTAGCTTAATAGATTGAAAGTTATCCTGAAATTTAAATGGTTTATTACTAAATAAGAATGTCAGAACTTTGACAGCTGGTAGCAGCCATGTTTGATTTTTAAGCTCATTTTGGCATTTAAACTCAGTATAGTTTGGCAAATTATCATGGAACGTTTAACACTTCAATAACGTTTAGAAATTGTAAAAAAATCAATAGATTTATTGAAATAGAAATTTAACGAATCCATTATTTCATGAAATGGATCCATCAATTGGTCACCAAGATCATGTGATTTAACTTCATTGGATTATTTTCTATGGAGTTATGTGAAATCATTAGTTTATAATGATAAATCACAAACAACAGAAACATTAAAAATAAACCTTAAAGTTATAATTCATGAAATTGGACCATAATTATGTAAAAGAATGACTAAAAATTGGACTAAATGACCTCACTTTGTTAAGAAAAGTCATAGTAGTCATATGATTAAAATTGTATTCCATTATTAATGGCATAGAATTATCTTAAAAATAAATATAATAAATAATTAATTAATTTAATATTTTTTGTTTTATTTCCATTTAAACTTCTGAAGCGCTTATTGGAAAACTCTATATAAACAAAGAAATGTTAAATAAATTCATTTCAGGTTGATCCAAATGAGACTGAATGATAGTAAGCAATTAAATATATTTCTAAACCATTTAGTTTTATTTTGGTTACCGTTTATTTTATATCTTATATTCTCTAATTACTTTAATTTAAAATTATACACAATAAAAAAATCTATATAGTAATTATGGTTTTCAATATTCATACAAAATATCAATACAATTTTTTTCTTAAAAAATAATCGTCTATATAAAAAATATTTGACAACTTGTGTCCTTATCATTTCGATATTTAATCACATAATTCCTAACTCGATTAAATGAACGAGAAACGGCAAAATAACGTTTAATATTTCCACGAATTTAATTACAGACCCGTTAAACACACACACACAAGATATTCTTTCACTGCTGAACAAATATCGGAAATGATATCGATGTACGCGAATATATTTTCACATAGAAACTGTTTTGTCTGTTACAACGTTTCAGTTACTCTTCGTCTATGCCATCTTAAGTATTCTCTTAGATCCGTGCCCAATAAGAGATTGAATTTCAGAAGAGTATAAAAAAGCTGTACCTCAATTGTGTGTTCATTTTGTTAACAGCACTAGATAAATGTATATATATATATATATATATATATATATATATATATAGGTTGACCAAAAGTAATGTCGCTTTTTCCAATAAATGGCGGTTTTGTATTTTTCGATACAAAATATTGTTCCTAACGTATAAAATATATTTATATTTCGACAGATGAGATTTATGGATAAATTTCCTTGAATTGATCTTGTAATAAAAATGAGTGACAAAAAGATGTATTTTCAAGTAATTATATTTTTGTATTTCCACAAATAACAGAAGAGATTTCCAGTCTGTATGGCGTAGTAAACGAACGAATAGTTCAAATATGGTTTTAAAAGTTTTGTGATCAAGATTTTTGTCTAGTCGATGATAAATGTTATCAAGATTGATAACGACCAAATATCCACTTTGACTGTAGATAGTCCATTTGCACAATATAGAAGATTATTGAGATTTTGGAAATACGAAATTCAGCGTTAATATTTATTTATATGGACTTTGAATAGTTTTCAGATATAAAGTTTGGATTCTGTATTATTTGATTGGGAGGAATTTAGTCGATTGAATTTCAACTTGAGATTTACTATTAAAACGCTACAATAACGAGTCATTTTCAAACAGATTGTTATGGAAGATGATAAATGGATTGTTTATAAACATTTGGAATGAAAGGAATATTTCAGTAAGGCAGAATCAACTCCATTAATCACTTCCAAGGTCAGTTTATATCTCAAGAAGTTTATTGTATACGTATGGTGGAATTGAAAGAGAATACTTTATTATGAGTTTCTACCACCTAATCAAAACATTAATTTTAAAAAGTAGTGTTCCTAATTGGAAGATAAATATTCAAGAAAAATGGCCAGAATTAACCAATACAAAAATAGTAATCTTCCACTATATAACACGAGGTTTAGCAAAAAATGAAGTTCTCATCCATTGACCATATTCACCTGATTTCACACCCTTGAATTAGCCTTTGTTTCAGTTTTTGCAAAAATCGTTTGATGGTAAGAACTTTTTTGATCATTTGGAGATTTTCAAAATACACCTGTCAAAATGTTATACTGAAAAGATGTGAAGTTCTTGGAGGATGGAATTATGAAATTGATTGCGAGATGTCTGAAGATTGAGTACTAAAATGGTCGAAATAAAGTTTTTTATATTAAAAAAAATGATTACCGTTTCTGACATAAAAGTTCAACATTATTTTTCGGACAACCCAACAGTACGTACATATGTATATGTATGTTTGTTCAGACAAAAAAACGTACACATTTCATGTAGTACGTGTACTGTTAATATAATTGAAAAGTTCCTATAGATACATCTATGAAAATAACGTCATGATGAACATCAGTTGATATATAAAAGGATTGTGTTTTGACACAGAGTCGAACTCGTGATATTTAGATGACAATTATGTTGGATGTTGTATAAAGTTAAGAGAAATGTAAAAACTAAAAAGTTATTAAATTTTTGCAACGATTATGAATTTTTACTTTCGTTCAAAAGTGATTTCCAAAATTTAATAATTTTTTTGTTCTATTTTTTTTAAAAATAATAAATGTATTTTTTACACAAATGAATTATCACCCCAAATCATAAGATATTGACAAATTCTTCGATAATTATTCATTGCTCATAAGCTGGTACTTATTTTGATATCAGTGTCATCATTTCTTCTTTTTCATTCTCAAGTTTTTTGCAACTTTGGGTGTTAAAATTTCTAGACATTTATTTAATGGATTTTTATTTTTTTTCTTCATTCTGTTTCTCTTTTTCTAACTTTCTTACTATTTTGAAAAATCAGTATCGATTACAAAACTATTTTTTGAATTCTGTAGATGTTTCTAAGACAATATCAGTTTTTTTGATCCAAAACATCTTCGTACGAAATGACACCAACAATAAATTTCACCCGAATCGTCGTTATGCATATTAATCCAGTACTATCGTCTCAACATCACTCCATCTCCTACAACATTCAACGTCTGTCGATTTATTACCTCTCTGCGACCATTGCATCGTCGTCAATCAGTCACACGTGAAACGATCGCATCACGAAGATCACGAATCGTTCGATTCGAACACGCGGACAGTCGTACGCTGCGACATCTCGCTGAAACTATTTTCGTGTCGGGTAATGTTTCACGCCTTGAATAATTTATTCGATCGACAATCTGCACGACGACATATTTATCTGTCTATATGTTCGAATCTCTGTGTATGGACGTGTGTCGTGTTTGACATTCATACGTGTTCCGATGATCGAACGACGATTCGTGAGACACGTGGGAGGGTTGTAGTAAAAAATTTGGACTAATAATTATTTATAAATAACAATTATTGTTTATGAACCATTTAGACGTGAATATTTATTTTTTAACTCTTTGAAGCAAAATAATTCCATTGTATAACCACTTTTTCGGAAACGATTTTCAGTTTACTGTACGAGTTTCTCCTCACAAAACCACCCTCTCTACATAGCTCTGCTCATATCTGTTCTAAGAGTTCTAGTGGCATAGTAGTTCTACCGTGAAACCATCCTTATAATTTATTGATATAAGAGTATGGATTATTGATTAATTTGTACTCAAATTAAACAAGAAAAAACTGTATTATCATAAACATTCGACTGGAATATTTCCAGGATTTATGTAAACTCAAACTCGTTCGGTACATTTCGTGTAATAAAACCCAGTCTTGTTGTTTTTATTCCAACTCTCGCATCGAATAAAAACTTGACTCGTCAGCATCGAGTAAACAAACATCCGTCCGACGGGTATATTAAGATTTAAGTGAGTGTTACACACCTCCTCCCGTCCAGTTAAACTTTATAATCTTCTAGTTAAAAGTAATTTTTCAGCGGCGCTCTAAAAATGAACCGCCTCGCTACACGTACGTCCGCGTATTTATGTACTTCTATATGGGCTATATATCGTCTGACGCCGTTTACTTTTGTTCTAGAAAGCAATTTAGCTCCGTTGCATCGTACCGCGAGCTCATCTATTGTTAAAGATCCGCAAACGAGGTTTACAGACAATGCGACATTTAATACCTGCGTACTACGTACTTAATTTCGAACGACGCTCGACGAACAGTCTATAAAATATATGGATTTTTTTCCCAACTCGCAAGTCTCGTGTTTCGTTTTGTTTTGCCGTCGTGCGACGAGTGGAATCGAACGGCGGATAAACTTAATCCGTTGCCAACTTTACGAACTAGTAAAGTTAAATGAACTACGTTTATTGCGGATAGAGTACGAGATTGAATAGGAAAACATTGTAGTTGGAACAAACGACGCGTTTGTTTAACGTGAAAAGAGGTGCGGGGAGATGAGGACGATAGTGTCGAATTAAGTGATTCGTCTTTATTCGATTATGAAAAGAGAGTTTCGAAGATGGTTCAGTTGGGTCGAGACGATTGAATCGAATCTATGGAAATATTCAGGTAAAGGTGTTTCGATAAGAAGACGATTTCGATGGAAGATTGGTGAGATTAGATTAAATAGTAAAGAGACGTGGTGTCTTTTATAGTTTCTGAACTTTGATTTTATATAATTCAAGAAAGATAAATGTAAATCACTGTTCATTTAATACCGAGTTTATTTCTCTTATCCACAGATTATTTGCTTATTCCAACACCATAACATTTTATAAACGTATTCGTTAATCTTTTATTATATACTTTATTCGTTGATATGCATTTTGATAGCCATGTTATTATTGTCACAGCGTTACAAAATCTGATTCTGTGATTTTATATTTTCTAATGCAGTGCTATGTTGATGATAGCCTGACCATCGAAATGAATATTAGTAAATAAAGTGAACGGTAGATAATTATTTTATGAGATAGTAAAGAGACGCTGTATTTTTCAATTGTCCAAATTTTGATTTTATACAAATAGGGTAAAAAGTTGTTAAAAAAAGGATAAAGATCATGTTTATAACTGAAAACTTTTGGACTAAAGATAAGTCACTATTTGTTCAGGCTTAACTTAATTTGTTAAAAAAATATCCAATAAAAGTTTTTAACAATGATTTACTTGTCATGTTATTTATTGATATGCATTTTAATAGCTATACATATATATATATTATCAGTACGTTTCATTATAAAATATGATTTTATAATTTTAGGATTATGTTTAGAATTAAAAAAATAAACTAAAGACAAATCACTATTCATTCAAAGTTGATGTAAACACCGCAATCAATTAAAAAATCATTCAGAAATTATTTAATATATTATTATTTTTTGTTCATAAGCTGATGCACATTTCGATAGCAATATCTTTATCATCAGAGAGCTGTGTTATAATATCTATATTATATAATTTGCTCTAAATTGAGATTTTATAATGCAACGCTTTGTTGATGATGACATTTCCATCGAAATGTGTATCAGCTTATAAACAAAGAAAGTAAACCCACAAAATGCCCTACTTAAAAATTGTGGAAGTTATATATTTGGTCGTTTAGAAAGTTCATTCTTTCGTTACTTAGACAGTTCATAATTAATGATTTTTTTTAATATCTTGTGGTTTCGGATGATAATTCATGTGTGTGAAAAAAATAAATTTGTTATTTTTTTGAAAATAAAAAAAATATTAAATATCTATGCTCATTTTGGAACAAAAATTGAAATTCTTAGTTGATTCGTGTGAATATTCAATAATAATTTATTAATCATTTTATCCACTCATACACATTTAGATATCTATGTCATTATCATTAGGACTTGGTATTATAAAATCTGATTTTAAAATTTTACATTTTATAATGTAAAGTTGTGACGTTAATGAGATGATCATTGAAATGCATGTCAACGAATAAACTGTTCAATATGTGATTATTGAACACTTTTATGAAATCATGTGGTTTTGAGATCGAGTGATACTTCTGATAGCCTTTTTTATATTTTTCTAAAATTTAAAAATCAATTAAATATTAGTAGTTTGATCAAAAAGTATCTATAGTTTTTTTTTTGAAATTAAAATGAAATTTATATTTTGGAATTAGATACCAATCTTGTATATAAATACGAAAAATATACTAAATTATCTAGTGATTTTACTGAAAGAGAGAGAATGTTATTTCTTTAAAAAAAATCAATTTATTCAATGGCAATGTTGCAAAATCTCCCACCTCTTATATAACACAAACGAGGGTCTCCTTGCCAGTTAGAACATAGTGCACATCCGTCGAATAAGAAAACATCTCTGCGATCGTCGTTCCCCAGCCAGTACTTATTACTCCGTCTCACCGATATGATCATTTTTCAATCGGCTTCACATAAAACCAAACACACCCTCCGACTTGTACTTGTCTCGTTATCCACACTCGTTCTTGCACATACTTACAACAGCAGACGTTCCTGTACAACATCTGCACCTGTACACGAGGGGAAAATGTTTCGCTTCGAATGAAAACAGTGCATCGGCACAACGATGGCAGATTCTTCGACGGTCGTAAACAGAGAATCGTTTTGTCGTCGTCGCATTAACTTTAATTGTATGCCTTTGTGTTGTGCAACAGAGTCGCATATTCGAACGGTTCGTCCATTCAGTACGATTATTTACAATACGTTCGATAATTTCTTTGTTCGCTTACGAATACGCCATCGGTCTTTTGGTTGAAAATCTGCTGGTTTATGTAGTTTAAACTGTTTGATTCTTCCAGACAGTAACTTTTTAGTGCTTGTTAAATACTATCTGGATGTAAACTATTAGAGACTATTGTCTAATTGGGAATTTATTGATAACATTGATTCGTGTCTAAAAGTTAAAATGATGGAATTTCTTTCTATATAAAAATACATTCATCATCATCTCTCAATCCATTGTTAGTTGAAGATCTCTCTCAAAATTGTCCACTTCGATCATTTCTTACAGTCCATTCCAACGAATTTTATTTTATTATTATTTTCTATTCCGAATGAAACCAATATGTAGATCTGATTCGATTGTCGTCGTTCGTCACGAACTCGATATGAAAGAAATAATATAAAAAGAAAACATAACGACCATGTACACAACGTATATTAAAATTAAAGAATATATACGGGTCACGTAAGAATTGTATTACATTCACAATGAATATTCAAGCGCGATTGTGCCGGAGATAATTATAAAATACGTCGTTGTCGTCGGCGTCGGCGTCGGCGTCGGCCTTGCCTTAACTCCACCAAAATGAAAATTTACGCACGAAATAATCTATCAGGAAAGATTTCCTTGCAATATATTACCTACTAATTTACATATATCATCGTCACACACATACACACTATATATATATATATATATATATATATATATAAATTATTGATTGTGAGCCTGGATATATAAAAAGGTCTATGAAAAAATCTATGGATAAATAAAACAAAGATTTTATAACAAAAAGACTCTGATGATGATAACATCGCTGTCGAAATGCGCATTAGTCCATTATTGTTATAAACAATAAGTGAATAGTAAGTGATTATTGAACATTTTAATACATATTGAGTAGTGGAGGGGGGTTGGGGATACCTTTGTGTTAAACAGAGATGTAAGAAAATTCGTCGAAATTGATTGGAAGAGAACTGTATTGGATCGATCGTATGGAAAGATGGTTATATATGGTTTTCCAATAAGCGCTTCAGAAGTTTAAATGCAAATAAAATAAAAAAAATTGAATTAATTAATCATTTTTTTTTATTTTTAAGCATATTTTATGGCATTAATGATGACATACAATTTTACTCATACGACCACCAGGACTTCGCTTGACATTGTAAATTAATTTAGTTCAATTTTTAGTCACTCTTTCAAGTAATTGTGGTCCAATTTCATGAATTACAAGTTCATGCTTTATTGTTCATGTTTTATCAGAATAAATCAGTAATTGAACATAACACCACAGAAAATAATCTAATGGAGTTAGATCACATGGTTTTGGTGGTCAATTGATGGGACCATTTTGTGAAATAATGGATTTATTAAATTTTCGTTTCAATAAGTTTATCGAAGTTTTTACAATTTCTAAGCAGTGTTAAACGTTCCATGATCATTTTCCAAACCATACTGAGTTGCAAGTTCAAAATAATCTTAAAAAAATCAAACATGGCTGCCATTAGCTGTTAAAGTCCTGAAATTCTTATTGGAAAATTCTATACTAGAATGAATTACTCACAGCGTTAAACGAATAAAAAATTAATACTCAGAATATATTTTTTACTTAAAAAAATATAATTGCTTTCTTATACTTCTCTGTTAAAGACATCGAATGAAGAATTAATCTCAATATTAAATATTTTCCTTCGGTATCTCTACGTTGAAAAAATGAGTTTTATATTCTAAGCCCTGCATCGTAATTCCAGCCCAAGACCTCCATCTCAAATGTACATTCGAGAGATCGGTAGATAGTTCGGTCAGCGTTCGATAACCACTCCGGTGGTCTGATATACCGCACGCGTAGATTACCCACCGTCCCGACGTCAGACATATCTCTCCGGGAATATTAGATCCGGCCATAAATCAAGATCTACAGATCGCCGGGCGCAATTACGCGCTCGGAAAAAGAAAAATATAAAACACCGGAGCGCGTCTCCGAGATAACTGACTTATCACGCTAATTTATGTTCGGGAATTAAGAAGCGTCGCCGTCGTCGTCGTCAAACGGAGACAGTTCGTGCGCCGCGTGGCGGAACACGGAAACGCGACCGACGTCGCCGGTTGAAAAAAAAACGCGCGTGCGAATTAAACGAGCTAATAAACGGTCCGGATTATTTTAATTGTCCGGCATTCGAGCGAGACGATCCTCGACGTCCGTCCGTAGACCTATGTTTCGTGCGTGCGTGCGACGGACGTCTTCGGTCGGGCGTCGGCGTCGGCGTCGGCGGCGTCCCACTACTGAGATCCCGATTTCCGTCACTGCGTTTAAGGTGATATTTATGCGGGCGGAGAGGTGATATACGACCGCCTCGTCGAGTGCGATATCAAGCGACCCGGTGATTTATTCGTCGAGAAATTCTGACTTATTAAGTAAATGGTTCGGGCTCTGTGCCGAGTTGCTGGCCGGCGCGACGCCCGTACACGTTTCTTATCACATACACGGACGACGAATTTAATTTGAATTCCTTATACATACACAATTATATATCTGGACGATAATTTTTTCCCTTTATTCTTGGTACTTTTCGAACCGGATATTTTCAATGACGTGTTGCGTGTCTGACGTTGCTTGAATCTAGACAAAAGATCTATTTTTTTTAAATTCTTGTATAAATAATTAATATTAAAAATTAATTTTCCTATTATTAAAATAAATGCATATTAATGTAATCAATGCTCAATTTATAATTATCAATCTATAAAATTTCATATCGATGTTATGTCCATCGAAATGAGTATCATCTGATAAAGTGAACAAAAAATTACTATTGATATTTGTATAAAATTTTAATATGCTATTTGTGGTTTATTTCTACAAAAATATTCAGTTTAAAATTTTTATTTTATGTAATTTTTTAAAAATATATTTGAAAAATATTTAAATAATCAATACTGATAAAATAAAAGGATCAATTAACTGCTGAATGAAAGAATATTTTCAATTCTTCAAGCTCGATTGATTTATTTTCTATAAAACTTTTTTCTGTTAATATCCAATTGGAAACTTTAAAATTTCCATCTGACTTACTCATCGATTTATTAATATAATATTATTTCTTTTGATAGATTAAAAATCCGTAAATGTGAGCTAAATCTTAAATTATTCAAAAGAATTCTTAATTTTATTATTTATTTAGAAATTATTATTTTTTCGTTAAGACAGTTCTGCAGAAACTGGAACAAATGGAGATTCTAAAATACAGGTTTAGTGAATATGGGAGATGGAGTAAAACAGCTCAACAATTTTTTTCAAGTTATTAAAGAAAATTGTGACCTGGAATTATTATGCAGAAATACAAAATACTTTTCCTTAGTTGATTCCAGTCATTTTTCTTGAATCGTTGCCTTTAATTGACTAAGATACATATGTTATATAAAAAGTAAGATGTTAGAGGAAGAGACATATGTATGGATGAGTCAGGAATATCAAAAAATCGATATTTAATCGATTGAAGTGGAAAGTTTTGTGAGAGGTTTTAATTCATTTTTTCTGATTGATTATGATGATATAAATTTGAGTCGATTTACAGTTTAAAATCTTTATTTAATTAATTACAGTTGTACACATCGTTACAATTTTCTTACACAATCTATTCTTATTTTTTTAATTATAAAAAGTGAAATATAAAATTAGCTTTTAAATAATGAATCAATAAACACAATAACTATTTTATATTATTATATCTTTATAGGATATGAATTTTAATATATTGTGACGTTTATACAACTAAAATTTAAGATATATTAAAAATATACAAAATGACTTTTTTATTTCCAAAATACACTGAAAAGTTTAATCTTTTAAAACCAGAACTATTTTAATATTAATTTGAAGATGTTATGAAATTTATACAATTAAATATAAGATATATTAGAATATACATACATAAATGAATATTTAATTTAAAATTTGAATACATTTGTCTCTTACAAACAAAACTATTTGAAATGGAAAATGATTTATTATCGGACTTGTTGTAAATTTCTTTAGAGAAATACTTTTGTAAATATTATTGTAAATAGAAAATAATGTATGATTTTTTTTATATGGAATGAAGAGTTATGAAATGGAAATAATTTTGTACCAGAGACATTTTCAAAATTGTTCATGAGAAGTGATTCTCTTTAATCGTAATGTTTACGTTGGTTGTAAGTTAAATTTGTAACTCCGTCTTCTTCTTTCTTCAATGCTTGTATCAGTATAATACTTAGTACGAAATTGAGCACCTGTAACAAACGAAAAAAAATGATTAAGTATCGATATATAGGGCCATCCAAATGTGACGCCTAGATTTGTGTTTCATTGAAAAGAAACATCTGTATAGTTTATTTTTAATAAAACACAAATCTAGGAGTTACATTTGGATGATCCTACACTTGCGAATTTTAATTGAAAACATTTTAACAATGAAGAACTATAGAATTCATCTTTAAAAATATATTAGAGATATTGCAAAAAAAAACTAAATATTTATTATTTGATAGTTTTTAATTGATTCAGAATCATTTTAAAATAAATATTATTCAATTAAAATCATTCGTGTAGAGCTCAAGACTTCTCTAACAAAATCACATCAACGAAAAATTTTTTTTTGATAATATGAGATCAGCTTCATGTTTAATCCTCAATTTAAAGGATTTTATGACCAGGGATCGTACGCAATCTTCGCTTGAAAGAAGGAGATGTAAGTCATTATTCTACCAACCAGCCATTAGAACACACATGGAAACATGTGTATAGCTTATTTCGTTTCTTTTTAATAGAACACAAATTTATCCGTGACATTTGGATGACCTTTATAAGATCGGTTTGAGGTTCGAGAAGATAGTTTGTGTTCGTTGAGTTTAATAATGCCGCAGAGATACAGATCATAACTATTAGACATGAGACGAACTGGTAACGTTGTATGCAGCATCAATTCGCGCGTTAATTTGACAACACAGGCGTGACTCGTGTCACCGTACACAACGAAATTTGTTATCTCGTTACGGTTTTGATTCCATACACGATCTATAAACATGTATACGTACAGAGTGTTACATTAAAATATTGGCTTGAGTCATAAATAAGTTCCGGTATTGAGAGCAAGTTTCAAGGACTCATTATTCATCCTAATGACTCACCACACATGACAAGTTTTTGCTTGTTTGAATTATGTGAATAATTCTCAGTCTTGTTATGATAGTTATAGTTTATATAGGGTCATCCAAAAAAAGTGATTACATGTTTCTTTTTAATAAAATACGAACTACAATATTTAGAATATTTTCAAGCTGTTTTTTTGTATTGAAAGTATGATTCATTAAAATTATACGTGGAATAGAATATCATTCAAATGTCCATCACGATTGCATCTGCACGCATCAATTCGAATATCGAAATTTTCAAAGACTTTTTGACATGTTGCTGGATTTATTCCACGAATTGCAACTCGAATATTGTTGTTCAGGTCATTAATTGTTTGTGACTTGTTAGCATAGACTCGACTTTTAAAAAAAAACACACAAAAAATCTAATGGTGTTAAATTGCATGATCTTGGAGGTCAATTGGTCAGTAGGAAAAACATGGTTCTTCTTTATGACAACGCAAGATCCCATACAGCAATAGTAACTCAGGAAACATTTTGGAGTTTGGGTAGTAAGTTCTTCCTCATCCACTATATTCACTAGACCTGGTCAGAAATTTCTCGATTAAGAATCAGTGTTCTCCTTAATATTTAGAGTTCTGTAATACGATTCAGAATTTATGATTAACTTTTTGCATTAGAAAGTCCACGAGAGGACACTTTTATAGACGGATAGGATATTTTAAAGTTGTGGAATTTGGGATGTTTGCATTTTAAATGAATATAGAAAACTGAAAAAGGAAATTTAGAACTGAACAACGGCACGCACTTATTCTACTAGATATTTAAAAGATGATTGACGTTAACAAAAAGAGTCAGTGTTATCAGCATGGTTGCATGTGTTGGTTTACAGCCCCAAACAGATACTGAATTTTATTTTCCAAACTGTATTCAATTCGTAAGATTCTGAAATAATTTTTCGTTGGAGATTTTCTGAGTTTTCGTAGAATTTTCTCTTGCCATTCGGTTAATGGAGTGTTAGGCTGCTCACGGAGTCGATTTCTTACTAGACAGGTTATTATATTGGATTTTTTTAATACTAGCCTGATATTTCCAGTGATGCAATTCAGTAACGAAGTTAATGGTTCCAAGAGAAAGGGTAAATGTGTTTTAGCCAACCTTTATTTGACCATGCAGTTGATATATCTATCGTTGGACAAACTTGTCAATAGATGATAATTTAAGATTGTAGTGAAGGATGATGTTTCTTATAAAATAGTGCATAACGATAATTAGTCAAGCACATTTATTTTGGAACACTCACAGCTGTTTTGTGTTCCAAGCTGGACTCGAATATGTCAAAATTAGTCAAATGTAATTGAAGCAGATAATTTAAGATGTTTTTTTTGAACACTTCTTTAAGATTATTTTTTAGAAACAATTTTGATTTTTTATATCAGCATGGTTGTTATACAGATTTGGTTTTTACTTTCTGGACACTTTTCGTACAAGTGACAAGTATTATCATCTGTCATGTGAGAGATTAAGTTTTATCTCTCGTTGGAGGGAATGTAACTGAGATAGAGCATTTAAATAAGAGGAGACTTTTTTGAATGCTTCTTCAAGATTATTTTCCAGAAATAATTTCAACTTCTTATGTCAATATGGTTGATATACGGATTCGGTTTTTCCTTTTTAGACACGTTTTTTGTAAATGGCCAACATCATCATCTGTTATGTAAAATAATATGTTCGATTCTTGGTCGAAAAAACATTCAAGTTGTTTTTGGATGTTGAGTGTGGAGTTGACAACTACATTTAGGCACTTTATATGAGTTTTAAGGATTTAGACATATATTTATTTGCTTAATATCATTTATTATCTTTCATTCTCATTTAGGCCATTTTATATAACCGTCATAGACAAAAAAATTAGTAGACTAGTATTGTCAGATTTATCAAGGTCATATGAGTGATGTAAGAGTCAAAAAATATATGTTTGTGTGAGAGTTAAATCCATAATGACAATAGAATGTAGTTTAAGGTTAAGAAATAAATGCTTTTTTTAAAAAAAATAGTGTCCGAAGTTTTATAGAGTTTTTTTAAGCGTGATAGAACTTTAAATTGAATCTCTATTGAAAGTTCTATCCAACCTAAATAAATACTTTTTATATATTGATTTATTTACACTTTTATAGACACAATATATATATATATATATATATATATATATATATATATATATATATATATGTTTGTATGTTCTTTGTCATATTAATCAAATTCAAAGTAGTGCTAGTGGCTGAAGTAGAAGCGTCCCCAATCGTCGTACGGCGGTTGTATTTAGCGATAGTGGCGTCGGTGGCGTCGTGTGTCGTACGCCGTGGGGCTGCGTGCGGTTAATGTTATAGTTCAAGAGAGCAGATGTCGATGAGACGTCGTCTCCGCCCCCGTCCGTGGATGCTTGTCGAAACACGTTCACAATACGTTTATGTTTATACACGATATGATACCGATATTGACTCGAAGCGTTCAACGAAAACATGTACATGTTGATTTTGAACGCGTAATTGATATTTGACGATTCGACGGCGCCGTCTGTAATAATAATACGTGCCCGAGGGCGCGCTATACGCACACGTACGGCGCGTCGTCGTGTTTTTCGCATTTTTTTTGGCTCTACAATCGATTGATCAGACGCGAGACTTGTTTCGGTTGATGTCGCGAGGACGGTCATTAGACAAAGTGGATGTAAGGGAAGGTGCGACGAAGAAATAGTACTAATGTGATTTGTTAGATGACTAGAAATATAAATAAGTTTTAAGTCTTACTCGATGAATACAAGTGATTATAAAAGAACTGAATTATCACATTTCTCATAAATGAATTAGCAACATTTTTTAAAATTTTACTCAAACTTTAAACATAGGTTTGGAATTAATGTTGATCATAGGGAAATGTGTATGATTGGTCAAAATCATTTTGATTAAAAATATTAATAGGTCTTAAGTCTTACTTGATGAATACAAGTGATTATAAAAGAACTGAATTATCAAATTTCTTAAAAATGAAGATGCTATTATTTTTGAAAATTTATCCAAACTTCAAACATAATTTTGGAATGAATATTGATCATAGAGAAAAGTGTACGATTGGTCAAAATCATTTCAAGAAAGCAGATACTGTATAGGAAGTGAACTTCATGTTCACTGACTATGAATTTTTGTTAATCCTGACAAGATTTTGAAAATCAATGGGAATTTTCTGAATAATTATTGTTGAATTATCATAATAGTTAGATATTAGTGTCGGGAGGATTGAGGAAATACTGCACATGGAATTAAAGTATAGCAATGTGTGCTCAAGATAGATTTCACATTTCTTATACTGAAGTATGAAGAAAAATGTGTAGTAGCCGTTATTTAACTTCTTTCGTTTTGAAAAAGTGATGATTTTTTGAACTTAGTTGTGACTTGTGATGAGACTTAAATCCACCGTTTTATTCCTAAATAAAAAAATTAATTATAGAGTGGAAATATGGTGAGTATTCTTCTCTAAATAAATCCAAATAAATTTATTCAGCAGGCAAGATCATGACTATCGTATTTTGGGATTCAAAGAATGTGATTTATTTTGAATTTTCTTACAAATCAGAAAAAAGTAATGTATAGTATTATTGTAAGGTAGAAAATTGATGAATTGATGATTGACACAATACTAATTTTTGAAATAAATTTTTACAATCTGAAAACGTTATTCAAATACAAAATGTTTTATTATGATTTGTCAAATTATAATAAATTGAAATTTCACTTATAGCGTGTAAACTAACAACTGACTTGACAGCTATCTCTATCAAAAGTTCTATCAACTCTAAAAAAACATTCTTTATTAACATGAAATGAAGATTTTTTTTGAAAAATAAGACTCATAATTTTTAAACATTCCTAATTTTAATTCTAGTTTTTTGTACGATTCAATGAAACTAAAACTGTTGTTAAATATAATATTTTTCTACTGAATCGAAACAAGACTCTAAAACAAAAAATATTCCGAACAATTCGCAAAATGTCTACCCACACCGACTGTAATTCGTTGACTACACACAACGTTCGTTCAAAAAATAAACAAACTCGACATTATTTAGTGCGGTAGTAAATTTTCAATTAAACATGTATACGATTAGAACAACAGCGGTGGGTTAATAAAGACGGTGTCGTACATATGTTACACAATTTAAGAGGAGAATTAACACCGCGCGCTGTCCTAAGCATCTGTGTTTTAATAAACAGTCTGCGGAAGAAATTTCATAATTACAGTCTGCGCTGTCGACGAATTACTGTTCCAACGCTGTTTGTTGCTACAACACAGTACATGGACCGTCGTTATATGCATAGGTGTGAAAAACGATCAGCATGTTTGTGTTTCACACGAGCTGCAGGCGTGTACGAAATTTATATAAGAAATAAATATGCAGAAAGATGCGACGAGAACGATCGGAATGGTATCAGGAAGAGCAGGAAGAAGTTTATTGTTTTTAATAGAAAATTCTGTACAGTGGAATTTTATGAATTTCTGTAAATCGAGTTGATTTCTAAGTCGAATTTTTTTATAAAGGGTTGTGTCTTAATTTGAATGATGAAATGTAAACAAAATATTGTAACACAAATGAATTTTCATCCTCAATATGTTATAAAGTGTTCAATAATTACATATTGTGGTTTTAGGGGTGAAAATTTATTTATGTTAAAAAGTTTTACTTCGATCTTTACGATTATACAACGGCCATCCAAATATAACGCCTAGATTTGTGTTTTATTAAAAAAAAACATGTGTATGGGGTGGTGTAAATGGAAACATGTGTATATTTAGTTTTGTTTTGTTTTTGAAGTGAAACTTCTTTAGCGTAGTTGGAGTTAATTTTTACATGCAACGAAAGAGTTGCGCACGCACGTCACAAGAATCTTACACTAGAAATAGAGAAGTAGCTCTAGTATACATAGAGCGTAGGGTAGAGGAGTAGTGAGGCCCATCACTCATCACCGTGTTAACATATGATTATTATTATTGCAAAAAGTAATAGGTAGCACGCTGTATTTACTATTTGAATAATTTCATTATTAAGTTCCAAACGAAAACGTATAAATTTTCATAATTCATAATTTTATAAAAGTTTTAATTAGAAAATAAATATTAATCCTACTTAATAGGACATAATTGTAAAAATGTAATTTATTTGAAAAATTGATCATTTTCTATTTAACTTTTTATCTCTTGTATTTACCACTTCTCTCCCTACTATATTTTTCCATTTT
The DNA here is from genome assembly GCA_029203775.1 of Neoneuromus ignobilis. Classification (NCBI taxonomy): domain Eukaryota; kingdom Metazoa; phylum Arthropoda; class Insecta; order Megaloptera; family Corydalidae; genus Neoneuromus; species Neoneuromus ignobilis. The sequence continues at coordinate 59,891,019 of CP092088.1, read as the reverse complement.
GTTACTTGCTTTTTTTTGACGAATTTTTATATTTACGAGTTTAAGGCATGAGTTTGACCATTTACCTTTTTATTACTTTACGGCAAAGAAGTTTCAGTTTTGGCGTGTGTATATAAGTACACACACCCTTTTTTATTTTAATAAAACACAAATCTAGGCATCGCATTTGGATGACCCTATATTTCGTTGAATTTACTTGATACTCGTTTGTCGTTTTCGTAGATTTTCATACTTGAGATTTATGCTCAATGAATGTATATAAATTTAAAGATTCACAACAAGGCCATATTTCATCGACCAATTACGAACGTGCCGTTCGTAGGGTCGACATTCCGAGAGGACATTTTGTAACAGCACGTCTGTAACGTATCTGTTTTATAAATAAGAACTTGTTCGCTTTATGCGTGTAAAAAACGCACACGTGCGTGTGAATATATATATATATATATATTCCGTTTTGTAAATGAACGTGTGTGCGTGTCGCAGGGAGTAGGTGGTGTGTGTCAGCCAGGTATCCTCAGACACTGATTGTAACAAACGACTACGAGATTGCACATGTTTCTCTAATAGTTGTCAGCGTCGTAAATTCTCGCTCAAGTCGTGTGAACAAATTCGGAAATATACGACCGTTTGAGGGATTAACCGAACGGAACCTGACGTAATAATTCAGGTCGGCGTAAATTGAGTCCGTCGTTGTGATAGAGTCGGTTCGATGGACGTCGCGGCGCGATTCGACGAATTAAAAACACATACGGTCTGTAGACGAGTTAAATGGACTCTGCGACGTTTTAATTCGAATAAGCTGTCGAACGATTTTCTATGAATTCGAATCAGGATGGTTGTTTGAAAAGAATATTCTGGTTGGATAAAATGAGTCACTATCTCAAACATTGCAAAATATGAACTGGACTGTTCAGTAATTACTTATTTTTAATTTGTATAAAATAAGGATAATTTGTCTAGATAGAATAAAATAAATTAGTGAGTCTTAATATTTTATATCTCTTATTTTACGGTTAAAATTTTGACCTGTGAAAAAAAAATGGATTTTTTATTTCAATTATGAGGATGAATCAGAAAGTTTCTAGATTGAACCAAAAAATGGTGTTGTAAGCGCGAGCCGCAGACATATTTGAGAAAATTCGCCTGTAAAATAATCACTGTATTTCATGGTTAAATTTTTGATCCGTGATAAAAAAAAGATTTTTTTATTTCAATTATGAGGATGAATCGGAAAGTTTTTGGAACTAATCAAAAAATTGTGTTGCAAGTGAGAGCCGCAAACATATTTTAGAAAATTCGTCTGTCAAATAACCATTGTAACTTTGTCAGACATTGTGCATGTAGTATATCTGTGATAGTCGATCGGAATTAATGACTTTTAGCTATTTTCATCCATGGAAAATTTAAATATCGTGCAGTGATAAAATATTATTTTGGAAGGCTTAAGCGCAAAAGATATAAAATCCGGTATAAATGGAGTTCTTGGTGAATTTTCTACTTGCAAATTGGGTTGCTGAATGTAAATGTGGTCGGTTAAAGCATATAAGATGCATCACGTTTAGGAAGGCCAAAAATAGTTACTGATGAAGAAACTATTCGAAAAATCTACAGAATCGTTCTAAACGATCGCCGATTTATTTTGACAGAAATAGCAAAGGCTATTGGCATTTTTTATAATCGTATATATTTCATTTTAGATGAATATTTGGACATAAGAAAGCTCACTTTCCACGTTTACTGACAATAGACTAAAAGAAAGTTCGAAAATCATTTTTTAACAATGTTTAAGCATGTTTAAGTGTAATGAAAATGATTTTTGCATTGTTTTGTAATTGATGATGAAATATAGGTCCATTATCATATATTAGAGTCAAAATGATAGTCAAACAATTGGTAAATTAACTCCGACGAAGGTAAAGACAGTTCCATCGATCAGAAAGGTTATAGCTTCTGTATTTTTCGGTATTCTTATTGAATAATTTGAATCGATTACTTGAAAAAGAAAAATCAATAACAGAACAGTATTATGGATTGTTTAAAAGACAAAATTAAAACCAAAAAAACTTATTTGGTAAGGAAAATTCACCATTACACAAGCCACCAATTGCAATGTCAAAATGCACAAATTATGATTGAAAATTATTGAAAATTGATCGTATTGGTCATATTTGACCCCTCTAATTTTATTCTGTTTCAAAACTTTAAGAAATGGCCCAGTGGAAATACCGAAGTAAACAAAGCTGTGAGTGGATATTTCGAGGCTTTGGACAAAACTTATTTCATTGAAAGAATGAAATCATCAAAAATCACTGAGCTGAATGGAATTGAGGTCAAAATTAAATATACATCGAGAAGAAAAATAATAAATATGGTTTTAACAAAAAAACGTGATTTCTTTTTTATTTTAGTAATTTTTTGACTCTCCCATGTTGTTTCCAAACTTAAAGAAATGGCTATGTGGACAAAATTCGTCAACTACTGAAATTGATATTTTGAGGGGTTGGACAAAATTTATTTCATTGAAAGAATGAAAGATTTGGAAAAATGCCAGACTAAATATAATTGAATTTAAAGGAGACTAAGAGGAAAAATAAATGTGATTTTAGCCCAAAAACTGTTTTATTTTTCATTCTAGAAATCTGTGCACATGTGGATCAAAAGTATTACCGCATGTACCTAAACACATTTGATATATGGAAACGTGTACTGATTTAATAATAACTCGAAAATTGTTACATAAACAACAACTAAGAAACGCCGGTTATCTCGGCAAAGATATAAATAACAATTAGTGCACAACGTGAGATGCAGAATTTTTTTAATTCTTCTTACACACAAAAAAAATGAACAGCTCGTACTGTAACGTATAATCAGATTTCTTCACCGGTTTTCACCCAGTATGAGATCACGACGAGGATTTATGTCCGTGAAGGACCGGTGTACAACAATGTCGAGAGAGTCCGGTCGATCGTGGTGCAATCCTGCTGTTCCTGGGAATCATCGTCGGCCATTTATATTCATTTCGACGAAAGAATTAGCGCGTGTTCGTCGTTTGTGTTAAATTGTAGGCGTCGTGTCATGTACAAGACAAACACAAACAACTCGTGTTTTAATTTTTAGCTGTTATTTTTTTTCTCTTATAGGGATGTACTTTTGGTTAGTATTCTTTGAAAAAAGGAAAGAAATCTAAGAAAATATTTTACAATATGAATGTAATTTCTCTTATAGATTTTTTTAATTGATAAGTTATATAGGGTGACATAAATGAGATTGAAGGAAAGTAAATAATAGTAATGAAATAAATGTATGTCTCATTTGGACTACCGTAAAGTATTATTTATTTATTTTGTAACAAAATTAAAAAAAAATAATCGAAAAATGTATTTGTATTTTACAACCTTGTCTCATTTAGACTACCTTTATAAAGAAAATTATTAGTGTAAAAAGGTAGAATTAAAATATAGAAGCATTAACAAATCTATCTGATGTAGAGAACGAATCAAAATGATATTAGGAAGAAAATTCACAATAATTAATATTTGTCAAGAAGAAAATGGGGATGAATTTGAAAGATGTGATATTTCATAATAGCTTAAAAAATGTCCATGACATTTATTTCCTACCAAAAAAGATTTTAAAAAAATATTAGTTTTATACATCCTTTTCTCCTTTAAATCACGTTTATAAGGAAACTCGATTTGTGGAAAAAGGTAGAATTAAGATATACAAGTATTAACAAATCTGTTAAATGCACACTGCAAATATAAATGGTTTGTTACAAAATTATATTAGGAAAAGTCAATATTTGTTAACAAGAAAATAGGGGTGCATTTTAAAGAAGTGATATTTTATATATAGCTCTAAAAGTGTTCATAAAATGTATTTTTTAACAAAATTGTAAAAAAATTATTAGTATTTTATTATTTGGGCTACCTGTATAAAAAAATTTACTTGTGGAAAAAAGGTGGAATTAGAATATAAACATGTTTTTTAAGAGTAATTGAACTTTAAGTTGAATTCCTATCGAAAGTTCTATCTAATCTAAAAAAACAATTTCTCTCCCTCTCTCTCTCTATATATATATATTTAATTATATATATATATATATATATATATATATATAAAGATGTTTTCTTTGGTTAGATAGAACTTTAAAAAAAATTCCTATCAAAACTTCTATCACATTTAAAAAAACACGTATACAAGTATTGCCAAATTTATCTGATGTGGATGAATAATTAAAATAATATCCTACAAAATGATGATAAAAAACTCATACCAAAAAATATTGTTATTTAAAACAGAATAAGGAAATTTGTTTATTTTTAAATACAAATTTTACATTTTTTCTAAAATAAAATAAAAACAATTATTGGTATAAAATAAAAATTTTCAAAATGAATTAATCCTACAATACTCAGTTTTTTATTTTAAAAAATAACTATGTATTTTAATACAAAATACTAGACTAAAATAGAAAAAATATTAAAGATTTTTTAGTTTACACAAATGAATTTTAACCCCAACACCACAATAATTTAAAGTGTTCAATAATCACTTATTGTTCACTTATTATTTATAATTATATAATCTATAACTATATAATTATAAATAATAAATGAACAATAAGTAATTATTGAACACTTTAAATTATTGTGGTGTTGGGGTAAAAATTCATTTGGGTAAAGTGAATCAGCCACAGTTCCAAAACAACAAATAATTTTTTTTAGTTTTTTATTTATTTTTATTGAAAATAAAATGTAATGCTATGTTACATTTTTCAGAAACTATATATGACTGGAATATATAATTAAGATTTTTACATCACAATTGAATGGAATTTCAAATTGGAAAATGTTTTTAATAACCTAATAGTAAATCTTGTAAAGGGAGTGGAATCAGATTTGATTTTTCATTTTTTAATTATTTTACAACAAAATTATTTCTAATGCTCCTCTTGCAAAATATCAATACAGAATTTAAATTTGTAAATTTTGACAAAAGATATAATCATATTGTTAGATGGATATTTCATGCACGAACCGTCGCGTATTTAAAATTTTTAAATTGTTTAATACAAAATTACTAATAAAAAATATCAATCAAATTGTAGAGTTAGAAAACTTATATTATGATCTCACATATAGAAAAATAAATTGTCACCTTGAAATTATTAGAAAGATTCTACTATATAGTATAAATAGTCTGCGTCAAACACTTCCTGTTCTTTATTATATTCTTTAAAACAACACGACTGTATTTATGACAGAACAAAATGCACGTTTCTTCATGCAATTTCATATGCAGCCTCGAACATGTCATCTTAAACAGAGATTAAATTATATCAGACCGTAACTTATCTCTCCCAATTTCATTCCGCATTCCGTTCCTACGTCCAGATGATCTTTCGTCACAACGTCGACGTTGCTCATAAGATATTTTTACATTATTGTGTAATCCGAACGGAACGTTTCAGACATATTCACTGTTATGATTATATATTGCGACGTGGATTGTTCCGATTAAGATCTTTAATATAAGACGAAGACGTCAGGAGTGCAAGTATCTGCACGCGGAGTCTGCATACCGGGGTGTAATGTCGCAGTGTGTTTCGAAATGGGTTGATATGAGATATGGATATGATTGCATGCCAGAAAAATTCCTAGCTTGTACAAACATACGAGCTGGTAAATTATTTTTTATTACTATTTTTCAATAAAACGGCACGTAGAGGCTATATGTTTTCTCGGAATTATTTATTCGGTTGTATGATTACTGAAATATTTCAGTTTGTCATTTTTCAGTATTTTTATTGTTTAAATTACAATTAGAATTTGGTTTAGTAGTTCAAACATTATTAGGAAACCTTAATAAATCGAACAGAAAATATTTCGAAAATTTCTGTCCACTTAACATGAAGAAAAGTGTTTTAATAAAAGGTACAATGAGTCACAAGTCATGGGACAAATGTGTAATTTGGAAAAACAATAAAATAGGCTAAATTCAAACGTTGTAATTATTTTTTTAATATAAACAAATAATATAGCTTTCTTATTCTATTTGAATGAATAAAATTTTTTCGTATGAGTTTTTTTCTTATCATCATTTTATAGGACATTATTTTAATTATTCATCCATATAATTAAATTAATGTAATTCCATTTTTTCCACAAATCAATTTTTCTTATACAGGTAGCCCAAATAAGAAAAAAATGTAAAATACAGATTTTTTAAAATTTTGTTAGAAATTAACAAAATCCAAATATGACGCCTGGATTTGTGTTTTATTAAAATGAAACATGTGTAAAGTTTTTTTTTTGTTTCTTTTTAATAAAACACAAATCCAGGCGTCATATTTGGATGACCCTATACTTATGAATTTTAATTGAGAAGATTTTGTCAATGAACAACTATGGAATTCATTTTTAAAAATCTATAAAACGCATTACAAAACAAATATTTATTATTTTACAGTTTTTAATTAACTCGAAATCATTTTAAAATAAATATTATTTTATTAAAAACACTTACATAGAAATTAAGATTTTTCTGGTAAAATCATATTAACGAGACAATTTCTTTTGACAATATGAGGTCACCAACTTCATGATTGACCCTTAATTTAAAGGAATTTTCAACCAGAGATCGAATGCAATTTTTATTGCTTAATTTAAATTAATTATTTATTTATAATAAAGTCTAATGATTACGTATATCTGTTGAAATGTGAATAAACGAATAAAATAAACAATAAGTGTTTTATAAAATCCTGTGTTAATGGCGTATGTGATTCAGTTGTACTTAAGTAAATTATCCGCCATATTAACTGAATTAGTGCCTATATTCTATTCGTATTTTCCAAATGTTTATCGATTAAAATTTTCCAATTGAAATACCACGACTCGAATTTCCCAATACAGTAATTTAAATTCTACAAAACATGTAAACGATCATTTAAGAGTCTAGAATCCATCTCGAACGTCGACCTATTCTCCATACACCGCACCAACATCACCGTCTTCGTACAAATAACACAATCGAACTAAATCAAAACAATCCTGTCTCTGAATCGTACGCTGATCGATGCAATAAACTTTGATGACCCGAAATTATCTCGCTCGTTTGCGCGTCTCCGACGGTGGACCGTCGTCTATTCATCCGTCGAACCACCATCAACTATACGCAAAGTGTCCCATCAAAAAGTTTCATCGGATCCATAACAGTTCTGCGCCACACATAAACCAAACACGTGTGTGTGTGTGTACGTAGATATAAATGAGAATCGTCGCACTGAAAGTTTACCATCATAGACCATCAAGTTTGTTGAATAATATATGAAGAAGACGTTCGCGTGAATGTCAGAGAGTGCGGGTTCGAGGGTCTATTTTTCATAATACTGAAGACTGGAATGTATACGGTAGAGCAATAAATACTGATTTACGTCCGGCTGATGAAAACGCACTCAGCCAACGAACGTATCAAATATTCATCTGAATTTTGTTCGTGATTATTTGTTCGAGCAGTTGGTCGGTTTGGTTGGAATCTTGGCCAATAAACCAAAAAAATCAAGATGCACATAAGATGATTTATTTATTTTCTCATCTGACAGTTCGTTTGTAATCGGATTTCTCATTTTTTCTCTAAAAATACATTTTTATCAGGAGTATGCATTGAAAGTAAAGCTTAAAAATAAGTAGCAATAGTATGATTTGAAAATTATTTATCTTTCAATACATAAATTCGTTTTTTAATAATGACCATTTTGTATAAGAAGAATAAAACTCTATACCATTATTGCTGATATTGGTGTTGTTAAATGCAATAAAAAATTTGAGTGGAGTGGAAAGCATTTTTGACATATTTTAATTTCTAATTTTGCATTTCGAAGGACAGATGTAGTCATTAGATTTTTATTTTAAATAAATAAATAATTTCAATCAAGATTGATTAAATAATGATCGGTCGACAGAATAATGACTTGCATAAGGTGAATGCGTTTGATTCTTGGTTGGAGAATTCTTAAAATGTCAAAATTAGGGGTTGAGCATGAGGTTGGTGATCTCATCTCCTCAAAAAAACAACTTTCTTGTGGTTTTTATAGTTATGGAGAAGTTCTGGGATTTTATGAGGGGGTTTAATTAAATAATATTTATGTTAGAAGGATTCTGAGAAAAGAGTTTATGTTAAAAGGATTTTAATGAAGTAATTAACATTATAAAATCGAATATGATAATGAGGAATAGATTTTATTATACACTTTTTTGATAATGCTTCGTCAAGGAAATTCGTATTAGCTTTTTGATGTTATAAACAAATAAAATAAAAAGTACTCTTTAACATTTTGTTTTGTTGGTTATGATATTTCATGTGTATGTAAATGGAGAAATTAGGCAAGATTGTAAATTTAAGGAATGGGCTAAATTAATAATAAAAAATGATGCAAATGAAGATGAAATTAAATCAAGTATAAAAAGAGTTAAAATTGCTATATTGCTTAAATTCAATGCAGCAAAATAAATACATATCTTCCAAAATTAATAGTATAGAATTTTCCAATAAGAATTTCAGAAATTTAACAGCTGATGGCACCCAAAATTGAATTTTTTCAAGCTAATTTTGATATTTCAACTCAGTATAGTTATTTTAATAACGCTTAGAAATTTTAAAAACTTCAATAGACTTATTGAAACAAAATTTTAATGAGTCCATTATTTCACTACATGGACTCATCAATTGGTCGTCAAGATCATGTGATTTAACTCCATTGAATTATTTTCTGTAGGGTTATGTGAAATTATTGGTTTATGCTGATAGGCCACAAATAACAGAAGTACTAAAAATTACCATTGAACGTGTAATTCATAAAATTGGACCACAATTATGTAAAAGAGTGTCTAAAATTAGACTAAACGATTGCACTTTGTCTATATGAGAAAAAATGTGTTCCATCATAAATGCCAAAAAAATATGCTAAAAAAATAATTATTAAAATACTTTTTGTTTTATTTCCATTTAAAATTTTGAAGCGCTAATTGGAAAACCCTATACATCCTTATTTATACGATGACTAATTTTCTCGATTAGAAAAATGAATAATCAGATATTCAATTACTCGTATGTAACTATTTTTTATAAAAAAAATAATCGGCCTATTTAAAAAGTCAACAAATTAAATTCTTTACGTTTGAAATCTTGAACAGTCTCGATACTGAAAAGAACTCGGACGAGTCAAGAAGCGTTCCAGTGTACCTGGCAACGGTAATAAAACATCGCAGAAGACGGATTGTGTTTAATTTGAACTTATTCAACGTCTTCGTACACAAACTTTACGTATACAGCACCGACTCCATACGGAATCTAATATAAACTGGAATAACGAATTATATAGAAGAAGATAGTTTCTATATAAAGAGGTATATATATATATATATATATATATATATATATATATATTTGTGTGTGTATAGAGATGATATTGTGAATGTCGGATGCTGCTACCACCGGTCCGACGTTCCTCTCGAATGCACCACCGTCGTACGGATACTGAATAGTGTGTAATGTTTTGCCAACTGCATATGTGTATAATTGTATGAATTCTGTTAATGACAAATGGACGTGATTTGTACACGCGGGCGTGGAACGGCGTCTGTTCGGTCATTATGCACATGTGTGCAAAATATACGTTGCTTAATTTGGACTTGATTAAATTTCGACATTCGCGCTCGACGACGACGTCGTCGTCGTCTCGTCTCGCTCGTACGAACGAACGTTCGTCGTTTTAATGAAATGTTCACGTCTTTGTTGTACTACGTAATTGGTTCTGTGAATTATCTTCTGTACATGCAAGTTTATAATCGGCCGTGGTATATATTAATCCAGAATCTAATCATGGATCCAGAATATTGCAGTAATGAATCTGTTCTTAGATTTTTATGTAAAATTCGATTTCAAGTACCAAAAATGACATTGAGGAACTTAAATTTAATAACACTACATTCTGATGATGATGGAATTGTCAATGAAATGCGTTTTAGCTTATTATTATTATAAACAAATCAAGTGAATAAGTGTTTTTCAATATTTTGTGATATTGGAAGTGATAATTTATTTGTGTAAAAGCTGATAATCTAACTACTGGTTTTTGCAATAAGAATGTCAGAATTTTGACAACTGTTAGTAGCCATTTTTATTTTTTTTAAGTTCATTTTGATATTTCAACTCAGTATAGTTTGGAAAATTATCATGGAGCGTTTAACACTTTAAAAATTGTTAGAAAATTTAAAAACTTATTATAAAAATCAATGTTGGGTTCATAAAACTTATCGTGCGAATCGCGAAACTTACGGTCAACACTAAGTAAAGAAAATTGCAGAATTTGAAGTAAAACAAATCCCCAAGTCATTGTACAAAGACTACTGTATTTATAAAAAGTAATTGTTTCATTTGACCATATTTTTTTCAAAATGAAGCTGGAGATAACGTTAGAGTAAATGAAGTGCGTTACTGAACCATGATTATTGGATTTTTTTCCCAAAAATGATTAAAAGTGGTTTGAGATGCTGTTTGAGATCGAATCTCTTTTTTGGCCTCTTTCTGTCTCTTGATCATCAATTTATAATTATTTTATTCACTTTTATTTTTGTTATGTGTTTTGCCCATATTTTTTTTACACAAAGGAGCTAAAATATTACTTGAAACGTTTTTAGAGATAAATAGCGGAATTGAATTGTAACTAAGTGTAGAAAAAATAAAATCACGTTTAATAGATTTGCAAAGAAAAAAATACACAATTATTGATTAATCGAAATATATTTCTTCTGTAGAAATAAAATGTCCATTGACTATAACAAATTTTGAAAATATACCTGGCTCTCTTATTGGAATTGCTACAATAATATTGGTCAAAGCCTTTTGGTTTTTGAATTACTATTGAATTGCTTTGTTTTTAGTTTCATTTTAGGTTTTGGAGATAGGAAATGGTCGGGTCAAATAAGGTAGATAAATAAACACTAAACTAGTTTTTGATATTAAAAATTGCAAACAGTGAAAGGTTTGTGATATAATGTATAATTCTTGAGAAATGGTTAAATTATTGTCTCAAAAATTAATTTCTTTATCTTAGATAATCTATTTTTTGGCCTCTTTTTGTTTCTTGGTCATCAACTCATGATTATTTTCATTCATCTACTGACTTTTCTTCTGATTATATGTCTTACCCATGTTTTTTAAAACAAAAGAGCTAAAATACCATATAAAACATTTTTAGAGAAAAGTAGAATAATTTGATTAAAAATAAGTATAGAAAAAAATTAAATCATGTTTAATAGATTTATACAGAAAGAAAATATACAATTAGACAATCAATTCTTAGAACAAGTGAATGAAATAAAATGCTTGAGAAAAATTTTACGTAATGATGACAATCTGTGACCAGGAGGAGATCAAAAATTATTGTAACATGAACAGCATTTGGAAAATGCATAATATAATGAAAATAAAATACCATTTGAGTTTGAAATGAAAAGCATATAATTTTTGTGTAGTAATTGTTTGTATACATGGGATAGAAAATTGGAAATTGAATGCAAAAATGATCCAAAAATTTTTGACAACTCGTTGAAATATAGAAAGACTAATATAAGGAATTCCTAAACGTCATCAGAAAATTTGTAAATGGGTATGAGAATTGAAAATGGTAACTGATGTATTAGAACGAATAAAATGACTATAGGCAGAATTTTAGCAAGAAAAAAAGAGAAAATAGACAAAAATTATTTCAAAGTGGCTACCAAGAAACATAAAGAGACTAAGGAAGAGAATCTATCAAAGATGGAAGGTTGGAATTGTGGGTTGTAGTAAAGATGAGAGTTAGATAAGATTAACTATAGATAGGAAAAATTGAAGAATTTTAGGAAGATATATAAGAGAACTTAATATCTGATAAAGGGTTTTATGATGATGGTATATATTAATTTTTGGATAGTGTCGAATATTGGAACAACCGATAAAGAAAACACCCCATCTCGATTTAAACACTATATTCAATATATAAACAAAAAGGATAGAGAGCTTTCGACACTGTGCTTATGCTGACTCGTCGTTACACCAACCCGACTAGTTTCCGTACGCACACGGACCGTGAGCCGAGGGAAAAAAAAACAACAACCGCGTCCGGGAATCCGTTTAAACATTCGTCCCTTCCCTCGTCGCGCGCGTATTCGAAAATTTACAACAGCTGAACAGCATTAGCGGTAATAAAAATAAGATTTACGCACTCTCTAACGCACCCCGTTTTTATAAAGTCGCGTTCGGAGGGCGTACGTTTTTTTTATCCGATTTGACATGTTTGCTAAAACAACAGAATTCTTTTAAATCCATCTACCTGGATGGGCGGACGGCTAGCGTCGCCGTGCGGTACCGAACATGTCGATTCGACAACGACGTCACGGGGAGGTAGGATTTTCGTTCTGACCGTTGTTATTTTCTTTTTTTTTGTTCGAGATTTTTTGGCAGCACGTGTTTTTATTCGTTTATTTATTTTTGGCAACGGCGCAATTGTCAAGCTGTAATTATTCTCAGATTGGGGAAGTGCGAGTTGTGTAATAATGTGGAGATTAAATTTGGTACGATGGAATTCGAACGGATTTGCAACCATATTTATTTAACAGATTGGTGTATAATTGGTGTTTAAATTTCTATTAAAAATTTTATATACATATAACGTATGTTGGAAAATAAAACAAATTTTCATTTTTCCATCGAAACTTGTAATGCCATTTAAGATCAAAAAAGTAGTATTTATGCAAATTTATCTTAAATACCAACTATCGAAATTTGATCAATATAAAAAAAGCAGTTAGTGAAATATGCTGGTTAAAGTGGTGGTACTTTTGTTGAATTTTTATGGACCAACGTGCAAATATTAAGTTTTGTTTTGAATTTGAAAGAGTAGAATTTACACAAGTACTTGAATTGATTGGTAAAGTTTACGGTGATAACTCAACTATCGAAGTCTGATCAATATGTGAACAACATTTGCTAAAATATGTTGATTGAATTGGTAGTACTATTTGATAAGTTATGTATTACATAAATACAATGAAATAACGTACAAATATCAAGTTTTGTTTTACATTCGAAAGAAAAAAAATTGCAAAAATATTTCAATTGATACGTAAGTTTTTGGTGATAATGCCATAAAATATTCTTAAAAATGATAATAAATAAACAACTAATTATTTAAATATTTATTGTTTTATTTTCAATTAAACTTCTGAAGCGCTTATTGAAAAAGCCTATATAAATATCTAAATCCTTCATTCTCATTTCGATCACCTTATATAAATATACTTAAAATGCAAAATATAATTATCGAACTTTGTATAAAATCATGTGGTATTTTGACGAACGATTCCTTTGTGCAAATAAATCTAACAATTCCTCTTCATAAGCTAAAAATCTCTGAACCGAGTAGCAGTATCGTTATTTCCAGACATTTATTAAAGAAAAGTTTTAACTTTTATTACCAAGCAATTTTCATAATTGAATTGAATTTATATATATATATATATGTAGTCATACCGAGAATAATACATTTTTTTAATAATAGTCATATCGACTCACATGCTCTTCCAGCTCAAAGATAATTGAATCACGTCGTAGTTATTCATTATAAAATAGCCATTGGCATTTAATGTTAGTTCAAATCCCGTAAGACGTTTCATATTGAACATGCAATTCAATATTTTCTCATCATACATATATATATATATATATATATATATATATATATATATATATATATATAATATAATATAAAATATATATTTAGCGTTCGGTTTAAAACTAGTAAAAGCTAAATGTCTTAGAGTCGACAGCACATGCACTCGATTCTTGAGAGAAAAGAACCGGTACAGTAATTGATTCATTTACATTTTATCCGCAGTAGCGTCGATCGATCCGTCGTCGTCGGAGACTGATTAGAAACGATATACAGATACGTGAGATGTTTGTTCTTCGATTATACGTTTTTCGTTACGAAATCGTACGGATCGTACGACGTGTATTGGAATTAATAGAAAAATAGACAGTGGAGACGGATTGTTTACGAGGTAAAATCGTCTGGTCGTAAATTCCACGTCGGAGTGTTTATAATCAATATATTGTATATGAAAGTATCTGAAATTATATATATATATATATATATATATATATATATATATATATTATATATATATATTTCAAGACGATACACTCGAATTTAATACTATTGAGGTAATTTACTGGGCGAGATAGTATATGATTAACATGTTATTCCCAAGACATCGATGAATATAAAGATAATACAAACTTTGGATGAATACTGTACACGTGATATATATATATATATATATATATATATATATATATATATATATATATATATATATATATATATATATATATATATATATATATATATATATATATATATATAGGGTATCTTATTAGAAGCGCACACTTATCATCTCTTAAAATTCATCATTGCTCAATCAAGAAAAGATGCGTTTCATTTAAAAATTAAATTGTACAATTCTGATGGGCATCCTCTATATATTTATATTGATATATAATTATATTTATGTAGAGTATTTTATCAGGAGCGCACACTTAATAACGCTTAAAAAATCATTTCCCACTCAAAAAATTCATTTCTTTAAAAATTAAATTATATTTTCTTGATAGAACTCTCCCCATCTCTCTTTTCTCTCTCTCTCTCTCTCTCTCTCTCTCTCTCTATATATATATATATATATATATATATATATATATATGAATGGCGTGATTCCTAGATAAGTGTTTTATTAAAAAGAAATATGTGTATAGGGTGGTGTAAAGGAAAATATGTGTATAGTTTCTTTTTAATAACACAAATCTAAGAGTTGCATTTGGATGACTCTATATATGTAAATACACTAAATAAAAAAAATACCAAAAAAAAATATTTGAAAATTCAGCAAAAAATGGAATAGATAATATTTGAAATTTTTAAACGTTATTGAAAAATCTGTGAATTTATATGGGAATAAATAAAGGTAAATGATATAATAAAAAAATAAAATTAATGAAATGGACATGATCAGGACTTATAGCAAGAAGAAAACACAATAAGTATGTACACAATAAATACTAAAATCAGTATGGAATGGAAACAAAATTCCAGAAAAGAAAGAGATATTTTCAAACATGTAGTGATGATGTTTTAAAGTATGATAGAGGTGAGATTTGGGCAAATTCATGAAATTGGTAAAAAATTATGCGCAAGAGTATCTAAAATTGTATTAAACGATTGCATTATATCATAATGAGTGAAATTGTATTCCATCATTAATGTCATAGAATATGCTTAAAAATTAAAAAAATAAATATCTAATTAATTAAATATTTTTTGTTTTATTTTCATTTCATTTTCTGAGATGCTTATTGGAAAACCCTATATATGTATATTGAATTTTTATGTAGTATAGAAAACCAGATCTTTCTTTCAAATACACAAAGAATCAAAATAGTTCATCATTATACAAAGAGTTAAATTCGATGATATAATATAACAAAAGTTATTTATAGTAAAATTACAAGAAATATTTAAATCTTCTAGAACAGTGGTTCCCAACGGGGTCGGTACCGTCCATCGGTGGATATTGAAGAGATCTAAGGTAGCTTTTTTGGTCTAAGGCAAATTTAGGGGACGTTGAGAACTAATATCCGCCCCTCTGAGCAATACTCACAAGAATATGCTGAAAAGATTGATTAATACTAAAAATCATCGAACGCATATTTCAACAAATAGTTCTAAATGTCTTTTCGAATCACTATTTGAAAAAGTGGGTTATGTTAAAAGTTGGAAAATTATGGATTACATTATTGATTTCAAGAACGGAAATCGGTGTGTTTTTTTCTGAAAAGAGGGTGGCGAGTAATTTTTTTTCGAAAAGGGGGCAGTAGACCAAAAAAGGTTGGGAACCTATGGTCTAGAGAATAAAAATAAATGGTGAAATATATAGTCACTTTAGATTTTCTGAACAGATTATAATTTTTTAAACAAGCTCTGATAAACTCTCAAAAGAAGAATTAGATATAACAAGTCCGGAAATTAATCTTGGTAAATCATAGTAAAATAAACGAGGGTCGTTTGATAAGTATGGTAAAAAAGTAAGAAAAACTAAATTGAAAAATTTAATTAAATTAAACAATAAATAAATTTAACATACTTATCAAACGATCCTCGTAATTTATGTATAATGAATTTGTAGATCAAAGAAAAATCAATTTTGAATCAGTGGAAGTAATAGAAGTTAAAAAAAACTGTATATTTGGGACATTTCATTAGCACAAAACGAATATTTCCACATGTACTGAACAGGAGATTACAAATATGTCGGTATCAATTAGAAATAAATTCTCATATTATGAAGGGTTCGATCGAAATGGAAAATTTTGTGAGTGGCTTTTTCACTCATAGATAAAATTGGCTGATTATATATATATATATATATATATATATATATATATATATATATATTAAAAATATTTCTAATTATTTCTCACCCTTTTTCGATTACCTTTTATGAAATTTTGAATAATAAATTTTAATTCGGATTAATTCTATATATACACATATGCATATATATATATATATATATATATATATATATATATATATATATATATATATATATATATATATATATATATATATATAATGTGGATTAAACAATCAACTCTTGTAAATTACTCTGATGATTGGTACTAGTAGCTCTAGTATCAGGTTTATGAATAGCAACGTTAAAACTAATTATCGCTGATCGGTGGTGTCTGTAAACGAAGAGATATTTTGATATTCACAAAATACGTCTATTACAAAGCTACAGATGTGTGTGTATGTATGTATATACATATATATTCGTGATCGTGCATTATCCGTTGCAAAACTGCAAATGCACAAATCCATTATAAACAAACCGTGAACGCTACGGGCTAGCCGTTACATTAATAATGTAATCAGTATTGTAGGAACGTAGCTCAACGTTGCATAAACAAATAATTATTATCTTCGAGAGATTATAATCAAATATATATATATATATATATATATATATATATATATATATATATATATATATATATATATAAACGTACGTATTGTAAATTTGGTTCATTCTAAGTGGATGGAAATCAAATCGAAAAATAATATTGTTAGTAATTTATATTAAGTATACGGAAATTAAACTTTTTATGATAAAGTACTAAATTCGTAGTGACTAGGGTTGAATAGTAGAAGTTGTTTTTTTTTAAAAAAAACAGGTGCTTCCGCCTCCTATTCGCTTTTCTCGTCGATCTCCAGCTTCCTTCTGTTTAACAATTTAAATAAGTTATCAAAAATAAAACGTTTAAAAAGCTATGTTAATACTTTTGTGTAAACGATGTTTATTATAGATTAGTAGTTTGATGTGCATTCAAATATAATGCAAATACAATTAAAATTTATTTTATTTGAAAAATGTCCGAAAAATCTGCATAAAAATTCATTTTCTTTCATTTTTTGTAAATATTAATGATATAAAATTTGTACTTCGGTAATTCTCGGAAAATTTCTAGAAAGTTCGGAAATGAAAATTGTCTTTCTCTATACATAAAATAGTTATATTGCAAAATTAAGTCATTATTGCTTACACTACTTCGATTGTGAACGATTATCTCCGAAGATTAACGATTGCAATTGTGGAGTGATGTGACAATTTCAACATACATCAGTGCAATCTGAGTAAATTAATGATAACAATTTTGTGATGAGACTATTTATATATAGAGAAAGATATAAACATTTATTTTTTCTAATGATTTATTGTATTTTATTTTATTGTTGTTTTGAGTAAGAAATGAAGATTAAGTTGATATTTATTTTAAAAAGTACACTTTTTCTTTTGTACTTTTCTATACTTGTTTAATTGTTCATTTTATATCCAGTAAGTTAATTTCTAATTTCTTTCAAGTCAGTATATATAGAGTTTTCCAATAAGCGCTTCAGAAGTTTAAATAGAAATAAAACAAAAAGTATTTATTTAATTAGTGATTTATTTATTGTTGTTTTTTTGCATATTTTATGACATTGATGATGGAATTCAATTTCACTCATATGACCATCATGAATTTGTTTGACATAATGCATTCGTTTAGTCCAATTTTTAGTCACTTTTTCACATAATTGTAGTCCAATTTCATGAATTACTCGTTTAATCTCAATATTTATTTTAATTGCTTCTGTTGTTTGTGATTTATCAGCATAAATCAATGATATCACATAACTCCACAGAAAATAATCCAATATAGTTAAGTCATACGATCTTGGTGGCCAATTGATGAGTCCATTTTGTGAAATAATGGACTCATTAAATTTTTATTTCAGTAAATCTATTGAAGTTTTTACAATATTTAAGCGTTGTTTAAGTGTTAAATGTTTAATGTTAATTTTCCGAACAATAATGCGTTGAAATGTCAAAATGAGCTTAAAAAAATCAAATATGGCTGCTATTAGCTGTCAAAATTCTGACATTATTGAAAAAAACCCTATAGAATAATGACATTAATTTTTCGATGGAAATATTTTATATACAGAGAGATATAATTCTAATGATGTGTTTTATTTTATTATTGTTTGGAGTAAGAAATGGAGATAAACCTGATGATTTTGTTTATTTTAAAAGGTTTTCTTTTTTCGCCGTACCTTTCTACGTTTTTTGTATAGTTCAGTTTTCATCCAGTCGTCATCTCTTCAAAATCAGTATACATATTAATGATTTAGTGAAAATTATTAAAAAAAATGTTATAAACATACAGGATAGGATCTAGTAGGATTTTTTAATCAACTATATATATATATATATATATATATATATATATATATATATATATATATATATATATATATGAGAGTTCTTTTCATAAACTTGACAGCAGTACTAAACCGTCAAATTAAATACAAATAGATATAACTTTACGAGATGACCACAATTTTTATATCAGCGAAACGACGCCATTGAAAGAAGCAATACAACAAATAAACTGCCCGTTCCGGTTGGTTCCGTCCATTGTATGTGTGTATGTAATATAAAATCCTGAAGGAAATATGTCATCACTTGTCGGACGTTTATGAAACCGTAAATAAACGGCAGGCAATAAAATATTTCCGGTCGTAATGGAAACAGTTCCAGTACGTACTGCCATCGACGACGGGCCCGAGATTCGTGTCGGACGGTCGTCGTTCGACAATTTAAGAGTTCATTGACAGCGGACGACAATGTACAGCAGCTGGATGGACAGAGCGCGACGACGGGATTCGTGTTAAATATTTTAATTGGACGCTCGTATGTCGGTGTTTAAAATATATCATCTACGATGATATCATTGTTCTACGTCGTTCCGTTTTTAAAACTCGGACTGGTTTTATTTTCAGCGGATTGTTCGCCTTCAACATTGTTTCAGTTTATTATTATATCTACTGGTCCAATAAATAAACCATATAGTTTTTATGTAGAGTAAAATGTCTGGTATCTGTATGATACAATTGTTGAAAAAGTTCGTATCTCTTTAAAATGGGAATCTCTAAAGTTTAAACAAGCAAATGATTCTAACCTCAAATGAAAGTTGAAATAATGAAACACGATTTAAATAAACTGGAAATATTACGATTTTTCTAAAAAAAAATCAAAATGTATAGGATTTTTCAAAAAGAATGTCAAAACTTTGACAGTTGGTGGCAGCCATGTTTGAATTTTTTTAAGTTAATTTTGACATTTCAAATCAGTATAGTTTGGCAAATTATCATGGAACGTTTAACACTTCAATAATGTTTAGAAATTGTAAAACGTCTAAACTTCATGAGTTCATTATTTCACGAAATTGACCCATCAATTGGTCAACAAGATCATGTGATTTAACTCAATTGAATTATTTTTTGTGAAGTTATGTCAAATCATTGGTTTATGCTGATAAACAACAAATAACAGAAGTATTAAAAATAAACATTGAACGTGTAATTCATGAAATTGGATCACAATTATGTGAAAGAGTGAATAAAAATTAGACTCAATGAATACAATATGTCAAGCGAATTTCTGATGTTTATATGAGTGAAATTATGTTCCATCATCAATGCCATAGAATATTTTTAAAAATAAAAAAGTAATTAATTAAATACATTTCGTTTTATTTCCATTCAAACTTCTGAAGCGCTAATCGGAAAATCGTATAGTAAATACGTGGCCTTGTATCATTTTGTAAAAATCTTCGATCGTACGATTCAAACCCGTTCCTGTTCTTCCCTCGATCTGTATTAATCAACGTGGATGTTCGACAGGACTCCTGCACGAATTGAATCCGTTAAGTATCTGTTTTGTATTTAATACACGATCGATGTGTGTATTGTACGTGTGTGCGTACGTTCTTTCCGATCAGAAAACGTCGGAATAGCTCCGACTATAAATATCGTACAGAGGAAGACGTATCGCCTTTAGGCGCCACTCAATATAATTCAATCTGCCGTGTCCTCGATTCACCTCTATCCGTTGCGGATGCGTTGAACCATCGATGCGACTAATGGCATTATTTTTCTTTCTGTCTTTGATCTCCTCTTAGGACAACTTGTAAAAAGCTTATTCTTCTACCCTAATCTCGGCAACGGTCAAATACACACACGCACGCATTATCTCTATACATATATATATATATATATATATATATATATATATATATATATATATATCAAATGTTAAAAGAAAATCAATGTTGACATATATTACAGTTGCTGTTTTACAAAGTTTCCTTTTATAGTGTATTTTCTTTTATTCTCTCTCTCTCTCTCTATATATATATATATATATTGTGTAAGTTGGTTTCGCCGTTTTTTTGTAAATAAAACATGTTTTTTTATAAAAAAAAACAGAAAGGCTCTGACGATGATGGTGTCGCCATCGAAATGCATCAGTCGATATAATTATAAATAATAAGTAAACAATAAGTGATTATTGAACACTTTAAACCATTGTTGTGTTGGGGTTGAAATTTATTTGTGTTAAAAACACGTTTATTTTGGAAAAATTGTAAATAATTTTTTATTTAATATAATTTCTATCGTTAGCTACAATATTTTCCCATTTTTTGGTAACTTATGAATTCCATTAAAAAAAATTAATGGAATCAAGCTAATTTTTAATGTCTTCAAAAGAATTAAAGTGCTGCTTTGAAAGTGAGTGTGTCATCGACCGAAACAAATTAAAATCAGAAGGAGATACATCTGGTGAATATGGGCGGATGGGGTAAGATTTCTCAGCTGAGTGTTTCTAATATTTCTTTCACTGATTTGGCAACGTATGGTCTAGTGTTATCGTGCAACAAAATTATTTTATAACAACTATTGGTCCATTCTGGTCGTTTTTGTTTCAATTCACGATTCAAATTGATCAATTGTTGTCGGTAGCGATCAGCAGTAATTTTCAATAGCTCATAGTACACCAAACCTTTTTGATTCCACCAAATATACAACAAAACTTTTTCTCATGAATATTTGATTTTACAGTCGATGTTGATGCTTGGCCAGGATCTACCCATGATTTTTTGGGTTAAGGATTGCCAAAATGAATTTATTTTTCATCCCCAGTGACAATTCGATTCAAAAACGATTTTCTTTCAAGTTGTATAACAAAAATTTTAAGTTGCTTTTAACGTTTCAATACCTGTTTCTTTCAATTCATGTGGTACCCATTTTTTTTCCTTTTGAATTTTTCCCATTGCATGCAAACGATCAAAAATATTTTGTTGCGTAACATCCAATGCTCCAGCAAGTTTTTTTATGTATGTGTGCCATCTTCTTCCAATAATGTCTGAAATTCTTCATCAGCAATTTTTTGTGGCTTTTCACGTTATTCATTACTTACACCAAAATTACCACTTTTGAAACCATTTTTTACAGATTCTTTCAAATAAAGAATGTTCATCATGAGCTCCATGACCCTCAACAGTAGATTTATTTAAAATAAAGTAATGAAGTAAAACTTTATAAAGTAATGAAGATAGAATTCGACATTTTCAATGTATAAAAAAAATTGTTATTCATACTTCTATCATGTATGACAAATTGAATATTGAAGATTTTTTACAGCATATCAACATACAATATGTGGCAGTTGAGTATTTAATCTTAACATATATTTACAGCCATCTACTTGTGAACGATGGAATTATACTTGTACACCTAATACTTTTTTTAAATCTTTCAGTCTCTTTAGACCACCCTATATTAAACTGAACTCCGTGCCAAACAACAGTGCAACCAACTCGGTTACGATTTCTAATTTCCACACGACTCGGATGAATTATCGTCTACCGTACGATTAAATCGCTCGAAAAATCATCTCAAGTGTTATTATTAATGCTGTTAATCTTATTTGCAATTCAGCGACTTGCATGCACGTAATATATACACGTATATGCATACAACTCATACGCCGCACTGTGCAGTTTATGTCAGTCCAAATCCGGTTAGTGCAGACATCCTGGTACGTGTACGTGCATATTCGTCTACGCCGTGTGCACGTGTGTGTGTGTTTGTCTGTTACTGGAAATTAGATTTAGTATGTAGCTACCGTGAACGCAAACATTTACCAACACTAATCTGTCCATGTAGTCATACATCATCAATATTTGACATCGTGCGCCGTTGATGAATAATTCAATAATGATTTTTGCACGGAACCGATGCAGTGTTACGATTCGACTGTTTGCATGCGGTCGGTGTGTTTGTACGAGAAGAGGTATTTGCTCGAATTTTGTAAGACTGTCTAGTATTCATTCATGGGTCGTTTGTTTCGTTGATGTGTGTTTCGAAATAACTATCACTTTTTAATTCAAATAAGAAATAATTGTCAAAATATCAATTCCGTTATTATCTCTGTTTTATTAATGCAGTAAATTTATTTCTACACAAATGAATCATAAAAACATCACAAAACTTTATAAAAGTGTTCAATAGTTCCTATTTTTTTAAAATTGTATAGAATTTACTTTTACACAAATGAACTATTATATTGAAAAAATATTTAATAATTATTTTTTGTTAACTTTCTTTGTTCATTAATGTGCATTTCGATGTTAGTCATCAAAATTCCACGTTATAAAATTTTATTTTATAACACAGCTCTCTGACGATGACGATATTGCTGTCGAAATGCGTATCAGCTTATAAATAAATAAAGTGAACAATATATAATTTTTTAACAATTTTTTATTACCTGATAGTTCATTTATGTGAGAATGTTTAATGATTATTTACTATTTATTTTATCCACAGGTTCGCATTTCAACATCCGTGTCATCATCATTATATATAGTCTTCTTTTCCTTTTTCTTATTCGGATATGGAGTAAGTTTTTACTATATTAACTATTTTTCTTATCTGTTAATATTTTTTTTTATTTTTAATATTGTTTTCTCTTTTCTACATCTAAGATTTTCAAATTTATACAATTATCTCATTCACTTTTATTGTCATTCTACTTATTTTAATCCCAGCTTGCAGTGATATTTTTTACCAATCTATTTCCTGAAATTCTATATACGTATCTAAATTATATACTATTTATTTTATTCGCAAATTCGCATTTCAACAGCCGTGTTATCATCAGATATGTATCTTCTCTTTTCTTCTCTTGTTTGAATATCGAGTAAATCTATACTATTTTATCTTCTTTATCTTTAACATTATTTTCTCTTTTATACATTCAAAGTTTTTAAATTTATATATAATCAGGTTTTTCTTCATTTTCTTATTATTACACTTTCTTTCATCCTAGCTCCCAGTAGTATTTTTTAACAATCTATTTCTTAGAATTCCATACGCGTATACAAATTATTTACTGTTTATTTTATTCGAAAATTCGCATTTCAACAGCAATATCATTATCATCAAATTTTTTCTTTTCCTATCCCTTATTCAGACCTCGATTAGTATCTACCATTTTTAATATTTCTTCTTGTCTATTACTGTTTTTTTTTATTTCCGCTATTGTATCTCTTTTTCTATTTACAAGGTTTTTAATTTTATATAATCACGCTTTTCTCTATCTTTTTTTTATTCTATAGAATGGTCCAAATGAGATTGAAGAAGAGTAAATAATAATAAATAACAGTATGGAAATAAATGTATATCTAATCTTTTAAATCCCATTTTGGCTATTTTTTACTTTTTTCCATTCATGCTTTCAGCATTTTTTTGTAAAAAAACTGAAAGCAAGGTAACTTTTTCCTATTTCTAATTTATACATGATATGAATGAATTATCATTTATCTTACTGTTTTTATGCAACAACTCTTATTGAAATCCTAGAGCCGCTCTTTCTGATTGGTATCAAATTGCATTCAAAATTCAATAGCATGTATCATCTTTAATTTTTGATTGATATGTAGTGGTGGAGTACTAATCAACTACTCAAAGATGATACATGGTATGGAAACTTGCAGTAGTAAGATACCAATTGAAACTAGTGATCCTAAGGTAGGAACACAAGTGGTCATATCGATTAAGAATTATAAATTAAAAGTGTACTTACGCTGAGGAAGCACATAGTCATGACGATACCGCATAACCAAGCTGATTTGGCTTCCATATACCATGTGAGCTCGTCGACACAACCGTGGAAGTATGCATTACCGGTGGTGGTGTCACGGCATTGAGATGGGAAAGGTTGTTTCAAGATTAAGTAGTCATTTGGACCATCAGCTCCGCAACAACCGATCTGGAATTTAAAAAAAATATGTAATTTTTTCACACGAATGAATTATCTGCTCAACATCACAAGACATTAAAAAAGTGATGAGTATTTTTATCATTCCTCACTTTATTTATAATTTGATACATATTTCGATGGAAATGAGCAACGGGTTATAAAATCTAGACTAATTCTTGGTTAAAATTTACTTATACACAATTTTTTGTACATCTTTTTTTATTTATATTCAATGAATCTACAACTAGAAAAACAATAATTTGTATCAAACAACGAACATCTCGTTCGTTCGAAATGACCATCATTAACTTCTACATTACAGAAAACAATTGGTGATAAACGTTTGTTAAGATATCCGTAGAGATGTCATTATCTCAACAGATAGACACGTATCGTTGTTGCTCGGTAGAAACATCTAATCGTACCAAATTAGTCCCTACGACTGAAAATAATTCCTCGTTATATACATTCAAGTCAGAATAAATCCGAATTGTTACCACGAATTTATATCTGTTCAGATAAACAGTTCGGTATTAAAAATTAAATATAGGTGACAGAACGATCAATAAATATGGTTGGTAAGAATGATGAGAAATTTGAAAAATGATAAATGAAATCAAATAGAAAAATCTTCATTTAACATAAATAATTTTTTTCTCTAACGCCACAATAGGTTATAAAGTAAAAAGGCTCTAATGATAATGGAATTGCCATCGAAATTCATATCAGTCGACTATTGTTACAAAAAAAATCAATGATTATTTAATAATTTATAACATATTGTAGTGTTGAGGGTAAAAATTAATTTGTGTTAAAATGAATTCGCCACAATTCTAAAGTAAACAATAAAAATCGAAATTTTTTAATAATATTGCAAGAATACTTTAAAACAATTAAATCAATCATCTAAATATAATAAAATTTATTGGAAATGTTCAATGATCATCTATTATTCACTTTATTCACTGATACACATTTCGATACCCATTCTGTCATTATCAGAGTGCTGTATTATAAAATTTCTGAATTAATTTGTAACACATGAAATGTTCAATTTCTGACTATTCATTTTTGTTTAAGTGCAAGAGGATTTTTCATACGTTTATTCCTATTTTGTTATTGTTGAAAATAAAAAGAGCTACTTTATAAAAAAATTTAAAATAGTAAGATTTGAGGATCTTGGAGATCACAAGTAGTTTGAAATCAAGCAATGATCAAAAAAATATTGTTCTGGAACTTTACACTTTTTAAACTGTTTTAACAAATTAGGAAGAGTAAGATTTGGGGATTTTTTTCTAGAGATATAATTTATGGTACGATTAATAATTATATATATATATATATATATATATATATATATATATATATATATATATATAGGGATTTACAATAAGTGCTTTACAAGTTTAAATGGAAATAAAACAAAAAGTATTTATTAATTACCTATTTTTTAAGTATATTTTATGGCATTGATGATGAAATTCAATTTCACTCATATAATCCCATAATGACTTCATTTGAATAGTGCATTTATTTAGTCCAATTTTTAGTCACTTTTTTACATAACTGTGGTCCAATTTATAGAATTACACGTTCAATGTTTATTTTTAATGCTTCTGTTGTTTGTGGTTTTTGAGCATAAATAAATGATTTCACATAACCCCACAGAAAATAATCAAATGAAGTTAGATCATATGATTATGGTGGCCATTTGATAGGTCCATTTCGTAAAATAATGGACTCATTGAAGTTTTTTCAATTTTTAAACATTGTTGAAATGTTAAACGTTCCATGATAATTTACTAAACTATACTAATTTGAAATATCAAAATGAGCTTAAAAAAAATTAAACACAGCTGTCACCAGCTGTCAAAGTTCTAATATTTTTATTGAAAACCCCTATATGTATATATGTATATGTACAAAAAGATCAAACTGTTCAATCCCATTATTGTATATCAGAAAAATATCATTCGAAAACAAAACCCTTGTAGCAAGAAAAAACACATCAGTAGTATTCGTTTGAGCGAGCCTTGTCGTCCATCCGGCATACAATCTCGTCGTGCGATGTTGTTTCACGGTTCAGAGACTGCGATTCGCAATCGTGCACTAATATGGAAAATGGAACGTCTTACACGATAATCCGACCGTCAAGATTACGTGCACCGGATGTACAGAACGGATTTTTATGTCGAGCAACGTGTTTTCTAATACGTAAAGGGCTGAGTGCGATTCCGGCCCTGTGCTTATTGTAGCAAGTGGGTGTTGTTCAGCTTAAACCATGTTTATTTTATAAAGTTAATGATTTGAGAATAGGTTTTGGGGATTTGTTTTTTTTAAAAATATATTTTAATAAATTTGTAGATTGAATACTAATATGAATTTGCGTGAATTTGAATATTTTTGGAAAATTTTTTGGTGATCATCAGAAGTAAATAAAAAATATTTTTTTGTAGAAAAGTTTTCTTAAATAGAACAGATTTTATGTACTCATCAATTACCAATTATTTATTTTGAGTAATGTGTATCATCATTAACAAATTGCAATATTATACATACAGAGTGTTTCAAAAAAGAAAAAATTCTATGATTGATTACATGTTTTGGTTTATAAAAAAATACAAATTATATGAAAGAGAATGGGAATTATATATAGTTTTTATTTAAAGAATGTGTTGAAAATGATTTTATTTGATTTAAGCAAGAATAATGTCAATTATAATCAATTGTATGATTTTTTGATACAGGTTTTAGTAGAATTTTTTTCCTAATCCTACTTTGTTTATTTTTGTGCAAATGGACATTTATTTCAATTTTCTTTAAGAATCTTTTTGATATACCTTCAATTGTAAAAATATAAAACGAGATAAAAATTAAAATGTAATATAAATTCGAATTCCGAGCCAAATCCAATAAATGTAATTATTATACTCGTAACTTAAATATTTTTGAAATTCACTTGTTCATTTCCAAGCGAATTGCACATTTCGCAAATAAATTAAAAGGTACGTTCGATATTGGACGAGAATATAGAAAAGTCTAAAAGACTCGAACGACATCTCATCGTTCTTCTGAGTCGAAACGCGACCAGTTTTTGTTGCATCGAATGCATCGTAAAACGCAAAACAATATAAAAGAAACACGCGACGGTGGAGATTTTACAAGACATCTTATTACATATCTTTCATAATTTTTCTATTCGTCGTATAAATAAACGTTCGTTTCCAATAAATTAATCCGGAGAATAGACGCGACGCGTTTTATTTGCGGAAGAATAGGACGACGCTCGGATGATAAACGTACAGATGTAGAAAAACGACAGCGTGCATTTTCCATTGATCATTTCGGGAGCGCGGACGAAAACGATAGCAAAAACGACGACCGCATCGTTTCACATATATACACTGAAGTACAGGATGTTTCTTGAAAGATTTCTAAGTTACTATTTTTATTTATTGACTCAAAATCACAACACAGTAGTAATCAAACAATCAAGATCATCTTTTGCTCCTAAATTGGTCCAGTGTCTTTCAGGCTATAATTCAATCCCCATCATCCCTCTTAATATCGTTCCATTTTTTAAAATTTTATTTTTTTTAGTGTATGTACTCAAATATAAATCACATTTTTCACATCTCTGTTATATCTATCTATAATTCTCCTTTTTTACCTCTGGTTCCTAATCAATAAATTATCATTATCTCGCTACACGGTTGATTTATTTCCATTTTAAATTTCTCACTCCATGACGTCTATTTTGGATTTCTTTCTAAATCACTCTTTTTCAATTTTTACATTATTCCTAATATGCAATTGAATTTCAATTTTTTTAAAATGACTCAAACTACTTAAGATACGTGGTCTAATTCAAAACCATCTTTTTTAAATAGCAATTTTAAAAGATGGAATTTTTTTTTTGGCATTTGCATTTGAATAAAATTTCTTATGTACGAGTATGTATTGCTCTTTAATCAAATCCATTTTAAAAATTACAAGGATATATAAAATTAAATTTTTAAAATACTTGAAATTTTTTTTGTTTAGAAAATAATTTTCTTAACTCACAAATAATAACCACATTTTATCACATGAGAAGTTTTCTCTTCCATTTATTTTATATTGAACTAATTATAGAATTTGGATATTTTTTATCTAACTTCATGTATATATATGTTTATATATATATATATATATATATATATATATATATAGGGTGGTCTAAATGAGACTGAAGAATATAAAATGATAAACCAAGTAAATGATTGTCTAACCCTTCAGTTTTATTTAGGGTATTTTATACATTACTGATTTTACTATGATCTTGTAGACTTTCACTTTATTTTCCTGTTATATATATATATATATATATATATAGGTCATTAGGGTCGTTTGATAAGTATGGTAAAAAATTAAGAATGACTAAATTGAAAAATTTAATTAAATTAATTAAATAATTAAATTAAACAATAAATAAATTTACCATACTTATCAAACGACCCTCGTATATATATATATATATATATATATATATATATATATATATATATATATATATAAAGAGTGTTCCATCAGTAACACAAAATTTAATTTTTAAATAAAACGCATCTTATTTTTGAGTGATCGATGAAGTTTTTATTTTATTGCAAAGCAGTTTGCTCCTAACAGAACACCCTATATATATAAATTAGAGCGGATTATTAATTTAAATAAACATGACTTAAATATAGTTGCTAATTATAAAATTCATTTACGAATTCCATAAATT
Source organism: Neoneuromus ignobilis (assembly GCA_029203775.1). Classification (NCBI taxonomy): domain Eukaryota; kingdom Metazoa; phylum Arthropoda; class Insecta; order Megaloptera; family Corydalidae; genus Neoneuromus; species Neoneuromus ignobilis. The sequence continues at coordinate 59,861,433 of CP092088.1, read as the reverse complement.
AAATTCTTTACTTGATTATTTATGCTCTAAGAATTTTATTATTTTCATTCTCGATTCTTCATTTTTGGAATTAAATACCACATCACTTCTCATAACTTTTATGAATTTATTTAAGATTCTTTATTTGTCTTTTGCAAGAAAATACGACCTCTGCATACACAGATAAGTGTTTTCAGTAGTTTTATGTTTGCAATTTCTAAGTCTGTCGAAGTAGATAAAAAAATGTTAATTTGTTAAAATGATACACAGTGCAGTAAACAGGGGAAGTTTTCCAGAAACGTCCTGTATATATATATATATATATATATATATATATATATATATATATATATATATACTTGTTTGCAAGTAGAGGGATATAAGAGTAGAAGTTTGCTGATGCAACAGCAGTGAAACACATCCGAGAACGGCGGTAATGCAGTTCTGAAGTGCATCATTCCCGCAGGTCCTTAAGTTATATGACCCTTCTCTTCGGATTACACGGCACGTCGTCGTCTTCTTCTTTCTCCACCACCCTCATCCACCTCCTCGTACGTGTATATTCTTATGTGTGTGTGTTGCGATATAACGATACGACATGAGTCATTCGACCACTGTCGCGCCCCCGTTTTTACGAGCGCGTACCGCCGCCCCAGCTCGACCGTCGTAAGAGCATCATCGGGCGTTTTGTTTGCAAGGCAACGAACCAAAATGAATACGTGTTCGCGAATGTGAGCTACAACCACTACCCCCTTACACACGTACGATTCGTCTCCCGTTGTAAGTTTTGTTGTTGCGAGTCGATTTGTTTGTTGCGCGACATCAGCATCTTTTTCGACGTCGAAAATGTGTATACACATTTGTTGTACGGGATTGGTAGGTAGGGTCGGGTTGTGTGCCCCCTTCAGTGAAAATTTAACGAGCGATGCTCGTGTCACAGATTCCGGTGATTTTTTTTTTCCTTCGTTGAAGGGTCTGACGATGATACGAGCCAAATGTCTTATGAGATTAATTTGGAAAAGATGAGGTCTGGTGATGGTTTTGTATCGGGTGGAATTGATTTTGGTATCGTAAGTTCGTTACTGGAATATGAAATGACATTTCCAAATAAGGATAATTGACGGTGGATGATCTGGAAAAAATTTAAATTTTTATCCAGTCGAAACTAAAATTCATTGCTTGAATTATTTGTTTTTTATGTTCAAAAATCAAATAGTTTTGTAAATATGTTAAGATTATACTGATGTTTAATAAACTTTATTTACTTCTTAAAACTTGTTCTAGAGTTACGCTTTGTTAACATTTTTTTTTAAATGATATCAACGAATAAAGTGTCTTAAAACTACATATTGTCGTTTTATTCACTGATTTATTTTTGTAAAATTGATTAGTTCTTTTAAAAAAAATAATTTCAAAGTGTGTGCATTTAAATAAAATAGTGGTTATTCTATTTGTGGACATGAAATAATCAAGAAATAGATTCGAAATGTGATTTTATAGACTCGATCGAACATATGTACAATTTTGTCGATTCTTGTTTAACATTGGTTCAAATATTATCCTCAACAGTGTACGATCGAGTGTTGGACGCGTCGTAACAGGATTCCCGACGGTACGTGTTGAAATTTTTGTCGACGGGAAAAAAATAATAATAATAAAAAGAAACATATCATGTTTAAACGTGAAGGAAGTTTATTTCGTGTCACTGTAATGAAATTATTCTCGCCGGAATCATTTGTCACATTACGCAAAACGAGTATCACGGAACGTGGGTCCGGGGTTCTCTCTGGAGATTCATGGCGCGCACGAAAATTATTAAATAATATTATTTTCATAATTAATTAATGGTACCGGTTGAAATTATGAACATTGCCCATGAATACGCACGTACATGTATTCTCATTTATATATATATATATATATATATATATATATATATATATATATATATATATATCACACACAAAACTCCTATATACAAATCAGTAGCGCACATACATTATAAAACACAAATCTTGCAAATAAATTTATTATATTCTATTATTGTTTGGAAAATAATATGACTTCTTAACTTTTGAATTCAAAAATACATATTTTGTGTAAATGAATTTGTTCCTACTTACTCCAAGGCTAGAAAATTTAATAACACTATTTAATAATCACTTATTTTCTTCTCTATTCACTAATACATATTTCTATAATCATATAATAATTTTTTAATTATAATACGAAATAATCTTCACAGATATAAATTCTGTTACTATTTGTTTTGGTACTAAAATAAATTAACTTTCACACAAACGAATTATTCATCTGTTACATCATAAGATTTTAAAAAAGAGTCCAATAATCATTTCCTGTTCACTTTATTTACTGATATGCATTTCGATGGCCATTTCATTATCATCAGAGCACTGTGTTATAAAATCTGAGAATGTAATTATGAATCTACGTTGATAAAGTTCTAATAGACATGGGAAGTAGTAAAGAAAGTGTTCAATAATCACTTATTGTTCATTTTATTCAATGACATGCATTTCGATTACTCATCTATCATCATTAGAGTGCTGCTTTATAAAACCAGATGATAGTATGATTGGTCTACGATTAGTTAGTATCATTGTAGTGAATATTAGGAAATAAATTATTCAACAATCATTTATTGTATATTTTATTCAATGATGTACATTTCGGTAGTCACGCCATCATAGTTACAGATCTATATTATAAAATTCAATAATATAATGCTTGTTCCATGATGATGGTATTGCCATTCAAGCAAAAATCAGTTATTAAAGTGTTCAGTAATGATTTATTTTTTATCTAATTACTGATGTACATATTGATAGTCATGCTATCATCTTTACAGTACTTTATTGTAAAATATATTAATGGAATAATGGTTTTATGATAATGATATTGTTATTGAAACAAACATCAGCGAATAAAGTGTTCAATTATTATGAATTGTTCACTTTATTCAATGAAGTACATTTCGAAGGTCATTCCATAATCACTAGAATACTTTATTATAAATTCTGATAATAAAATGATTAGTTCGCAATGATGATATTCGCACTGAAGCGAAAATCATTGAATAAAATTTTCAATAATTATATATTGCCATTTTATTCACTGATGTATGTCTGTTGTTTGTGGTTTATCAGCATAAACCAATAATTTTACATAATCCTACAGAAAATAATCCAATAAAATTAGATCACATGATCTTGGTGGCCAATTAATGGGTCTATTTCGTGAAATAATGGATTCATTAAACTTTTGCTTCAATAAGTCTATTGAAGTTTTTTATAATTTCTGGACATTGTTGAAGTGTTAAATGTTCCATGATAATTTATCAAATTATACTGAGTTGAAGTTTTCAAAATAAGTTTGAAAAAATTCAAACATGGCTGCCACCAGCTGTCAAAGTTCTGACATTCTTATTGAAAAACCCTATACATTAGAAATATTTCATGTTTAATATTGTTTTTAAAAAATGTTAATTGATTTTTAAAAATGATAAGATTAAACAAGTTGATCAATATAATTTGATCGAGAGAATTAATTAAATTTACTAGATATTTATCTCTCTATCCACAGTAATATTATAAAACAAAATTCCAGTTATGTTATAAAAAAGAAGGGATACATAATACTCTAAACGTAATTCATACAAGATGAAGATAAAAGAAATCCTATTTAGACCAAAGTGAAATTAGACAATTCCGGGTCTTGTAATAGATAAGATCAGATTACGTTTGATGCAACTTACGTTCTCCTGTATCATCGCGAGCGTCTCTTGCGATTTCAAATGGTGCGCGTTCATGATGAGACGTCGCATCCTGTCGCGGATGAGTGGCTGGATACGCGAATCGTATGTGCTGTAATCGAGGAGGACGGCGCTACCGATCACACCGATTATGAAGCCGAATGCTTGCGTGCCGATGTACTGGAATAAAAATAAAAAAAAAGATTATTAATTATTCGAAAGATATTTTTCATATTGTAATAAGAATTATAACGATTTATTGTGTGCTTGGAACTGAAAATTTTATATGGGGAAACGTTACAGTTTCTTATCCAAAAATAGATTACTCTTTGTTTTGGAATTGTAACGAATTCACTTTTACACAAATGAACTATCACTTCAACACCGTAAAATATTAAAAAAAAATGTTCAATATTTTTTCTTCCTCAATTTTTTTGTTAATAACTCGATGTTAATTTCGATAGCAATGTTATTATCATCAGAGCACTGTTTTAAAAATTTAGATTTTTAAATTTATTTTTTATGATATAGTATTTTGATGATGGAATTGACATCGAATTATACAAAAGAAAGTAACAATAATATTGAATACATTTTTAATATTGAGTATTTGGAGTGATAATTTCTGTATAAAAGATTGTTTATTTAAATAATAACAATTTCTTCTATCAAAAGTAAATTTTCATTCCCAAATATATTTCTTTATTGCCCAATAAATAATTATCTTATAACTTCAAATTATCCAAAAAGCATTTTATATAACGTGGATAAAAGTTTTAACTAAAATATGAGATTAATGAGAAATAATTGTATTTTCATACAAATGAATTATCACCCCAATAACACAAGAAGCTGTAAAAGTAAAAAATATTGAATTATTGAACTCTTTTACAATGTTAAGTTGTTGTATATTTATACTCTTAGAAAATATTCCAAACTATAAACAAACTTTCTTGTACCACAACAATCGAATAACCTGTTATCCATCGACCTCTTCCATTATTTCCAAATCTTTATCGTAACACCTTGTACACACGTCATGTATACAAACAAGCGCACGTACGTATGTGTTTATCCGCCAGTTCGTTTCCATCCCCTCGGCTCGTAATCTCGTGAACCGGAGGAAGACACAGACATAAAGGCCATTCGATCCGTTTCGAAATAATGGCAACGGAGATCTACCCCTCGTGTAAGCTGCAATATGCATTCGGCCTATATTTCTACCAACCCCATAACGTATCCGTTTTATGTGCCGTAATAATGGCATCGGTTGCATCGCGGACGGTCGTGTCAGGATGTAAGGACGATGCGACGACGACGTCGTTTCCGTCGATCCGGTCTTTTGTTTCGACAGTCGCACGCACTCGTCGCACAGTCGATAACAAAGCCGGCAGAGAAATAAAGAATCTTCGGTGTAATTAAAGGACTTTGTCGGTTGTTTATGAACTGGGAGGCTTTTCAACGGAACGAGTATGTAACTTATGAAATGAATTTGAAATTTCTAATGTTGATATTTCATTACACAATATTATATAATTATTATAGTTAATATAAAGAAATATAATTCGAATATTTTTTTAAGCGTACTAAAGTTTTACTATCCAATAAAGAAATTAATTTCCTATATAGTATATTTACATTTATACACTAGAGCGATAAAAATAAATAGACACTATATATTTAAAAAAAAATATATTTCGAAATGTAGGATTTTCCAATAAGTGCTTCAGAAGTGAAAATAAAACAAAAAGTATTTAATTAATTAGATATTTATTTATTTTTATTTTTAAGTATATTCAATGGCATTAATAATGGAATACAATTTTACTCATATAACCACCATAGTGCATCAGTTTTTAGCCCAATTTTTAGTCATTACTTCACATAATTGTGGTCCAATTTCATGAATTGCAAGTTCAATGTTTATTTCTAATACTTCTGTAGTTTGTGGTTTGTCAGTATAAACCAATGATTTCACATAACCCCTACAGAAAAAAATCCAATAGAATTAGATTAAATGATCTTGGTGGCCAATTGTGGGCCCATTTCCAAATAATGGACTCATTAAATTTTTGTTTCAATAAGTCTATTGAAGTTTTTACAATTTCTGAGCGTTGTTGAAGTATTAAAAGTTCTTTAATAATTTACCAAATTATAAGGAGTTGAAATGTCAAAATGAGTTAAAAAAAATTAAACATGCCTATCATCAGAAGTCAAAAGTTCTGATATTCTTTTTGGAAAACCCTATAAAATTTAAATATATGTGTATTTATTTATCTACTATCATTTACTATCCTTTAATAACCTCCAGTCTCATGTTTTGAAATCAAATATTGATAATTTTCATTTTTAAAAAATAAATTGTTATTAATTTTTTTAGATTTTCAAAACTTTCTCTCTCTTTATATATATATATATATATATATATATATATATATATATATATATATATATATATTGTGCAAGTGTTTCATTGTACCAAAAACATTTCTAATCTAACACGTTTTTGTATTAAAGTCAAGAACAATATTTCGCCTATACTGGCCTAATATTATATATATATATATATATATATATATATATATATATATATATATATATATATATATATATGAATGAATGTATGTATGTATGTGTGTGTATATTCGTTTGTTCGTCGCCATAAAGCACACATGTGCACACAAATAAATGTGTCCAATCGTTATCGCAGGTCGTACACTTGAGGAGCATACAGTGCCAGCAGAAGAGATTCACATAAATATACACGTGCACGTGTACCCTTACACACAAATATAATAGATGTCCTTGTCGGAATTTTAGCAAGATCTGTGATAGGAAGATCAAGTCGATCACATTGAATGAACGTACGTGGCAGTTTGACTTTTCCTAAAGAAAAGGATAATTTTATTTGGAGTTCTTGTTGTCTTAGATGATAACAGCGAATTATTTGAAACGATTAAAACAATTTCATATTCTATAATTTGATATTTGGGTTTAGAAAAAGTGAATATTGGTTTTAACACGAATGAATTTTAACCTCAACACTACAATGGTTATAAAGTGTTCAATAATCACTTATTGTTTATAAATATGTCAGATGATGCGCATTTCGATGGCGGCGCTATCATTGTCAGAGCTTTTCTGTTAAAATCTGAATACTTAAAATCTGAACACTGATATTGAACACTTTATAACCATTGTGGTGTTGGGGTTAAAATTTGTGTTAAAGTGAATTAGCCACAGTTCCAAAACAACCAGTGAATATTGGTTGTTTATTTAATTCAATTCCAAAACTATTCAATAGATTTTTGGATTTCAATAATTTCTTAAAATTCTTTTTTTGACGATTATTCATTCTACAATCAGTTTCAGTAACATGTGTTATTATCTAAGAAACTGAATTGACATTTTGTAGAGTATTTATTCAGGTATAAATTGTAGAAATCGATTATATAGTGTTTTTCAATAAAAGCTTCGGAAGTTTAAAAGGAAATAAAACAAAAAATATTTAATTACTAGTTTCTTTATTTTAAAGTATATTCTGTGGCATTGATGATGGAGTGCAATTTCACTCATATGACCATCAGGAATTCACTTAACATATTGCTATCGTTTATTTCAATTTTTAGTCACTTTTTCACATAATTGTGGTCCAATTTCATGAATTACACGTTCAGTATTTATTTTTAATGCTTCTGTTGTTTGTGGTTTATCAGCATAAACCAATGATTTCACATAACTCCACAGAAAATAATCCAATGGAGTTAGATCACATGATCATGGAGGCCAATTGATGGATCCATTTCGTTAAATAATGGACTTATTAAACTTCTGTTTCAATAAGTCTATAAAATTGTTTACAATTTCTAAGCGTTGTTGAAGTGTTAAATATTCCATGATAATTTTCCAAATTTACTGAGTTGAAATGCCAAGATGAGTTTTAATAAAATCAAACATGGCTGCCACCAGCTGTCAAAGTTTTGACGTTCTTATTAGAAAACTCTATAGAAGAATATTATAGAGAAAAGTGAGAATGAGGACTTAACATACAAAATTAATTTGGGAACATTTTTTAGTGTTGAATAAATTATTATAGAGAATGTGAATTATTGTAAAATAATGACAAAACAAATAATATTTTTTATATATCCAACAGTTTTTAATATTCCTCGAACGAACTGATAAAAATCGCGAATGACACCTCACCTAAAACTAAAAAACTATCAAACGCACAACGCACTTTCCGTCGTCGAAATTCGATCGCGTCTATTTATACACACATTCCCATGCGTTCTCCCGATGTGACATTTCGAAATGTCAACGGTGTTGAATAAGGTTGCGGTTTCTATAGACTCGTGATTTAGGGTTAGGTTACATGGTGATCGTTGAACTACGTCGTAACCGCTTGCCGGTTTCGTCGTACGATTGGATTTTAGCCGCCGATGTGTGATTCCAGGACCGACCACTCAACACCGAAACGGTCAATTATTGAATGTGCGAGATTGTACTCGAACTTGTACCTTTTCGTGTAATGATCGGATCGATAGTTCGAGAGGTATACGAAATTGCATACGACTGGATTCATGGGATTTGCATGCAAGTTTATGATATTTGTGTTTGAATATTTATTTCTGTACAAATGAATCGTTCGTCCTGATTTTATAAAAAAATATGCAGTAACTACTTATTGGCCAATTTATATGCTGATGCCATTTCGACTACTTTGTTGTTATTAACAAAGTTTCAGTTATAAAATTTTGTACACCAATGAATAAATTCACAATAAATAATTATTGACAATTTTTACAGAATATTGTATTGTTAAGTAATTAATTTTTTAAATAAGTAAATTAGTGTTGGGGTAAAAAATCATTTGTGAAAGTGAATAGCCACAGTTTCAAAACAAAAAAAAAAAAATTAAACAGAATTAGCAACAGAAATATTTATCTCAATTGTAATTGAATGTTTTGAGAAAAAAATTAAGATTTATAATTAGTTTTTATAAGAAATCAGAAATAAAATATCAAAATATTTACTACAAAAATACATAAAAGAAAATTATTAAATCATTCTTTATAATAATGTAAGATTTCATAAGAAGTATTCAATAATCTTATTGATTAATTTATTTGTTAATGAACATTTCGATTACTATGCTGTTATTAATAAAGATTTGGTTATAAAATTTTGAACACCAGTGAATAAAATTCACAATAAATAATTATTAACTATTTTCATAAAATTTTTACTCTTAAGTAATTTATTTTTGTAATAAGTAAATTAGTAAAAGAAATATATATTTTAAATGTAATTGAATTTTTTGAGAAGAAAAATAAAAATTAATGATCAGTTTATATTGGAAATTAAATATAAAAATATCTTTCACAAAAAATATATAAAAGAATATTAGTTATTAAAATAGCTGAAAAAATTGTTAATTTTCAAGAATACTAATGTTAAGATGCTTAATACTCGTAATAATTTCATTTTTTAATAATTTTCTTATTTATTACAAAATTTTGAGATTTTAGATGCAATTTATTCGCTGGAAAATATTAAAGTTCAAAGCTCTATTACCTAAAAAGAAAAATTTTTAAAAAACATCAAAACTAACGAATCAAATATTTTTTTTAAAAATGATTTATTTATATTTATTGTATTTGTGAAATTTCTGAACAATTATTTGTGTAGAAACAAGATTTTAGAAATATCTTTAAAATCCTGTTGTAATTTTAGTAGAGTGATTGTGTGATTTTTAGATAAAAAGTATTTTAATTTATGACGAATAAAATAATACATTTTTTTGATATTTGCTCTAAACTGTATTTCTAAAAAAAATAATTTTAATTAAATTCTTGATTCTATATTTTAATATTATTACATAAATTCATTCTGTATATTTGGAATAACTGCATGAAAAATTTTAGAATTATTTCTTTCTAATGGAGTATAGAAGTTTTAAAATGATTTAATTCTGTCTCCTTTTAAGTTAAAGTCTATTGATTATTTAAACGATCTAAAAAAAATCTTAGTGATAGATTTGAAATAAATCTTCAATTTCAAATCAATGAGTTCCAAAATTATACATTTGGGAAAATATAAAGAGAAGATTAAAAACTAGATAAAGAGAAGATTAAAAACTAGTAAATATGTTAAATGTTGTGAAATTATCTGGTTATATAAGAAGAAGAGATCATTAATTGATAAGAGAAATTTTTGATTAAAAATTTTTAGGTTTAAAAATATCAAAGAAAACACTAATGAAGAACACATTTTAGAAGAGTTAGTGAGATTTGATAAGGTTTTCGTCCAGTGGTGGTTTAGTACCGATTTTTATAAGGATATAATAATAATAATAAATAGGAGTGATAGATATAATAGAACAAATAAAATAGATGGAATGGGTATGAATAGAACATATAGCAAGAAGAAAGAAGATAGATAAATAAAAAAATATGAAATAGTGACCAAGAGATATAAAGATATCAAAAAATAGATACTATCAAAGATGGGAGGATGAAATTATGAAATACTGTGAAGGTAAGGGTAGGATGAAATTAGTGCAATGGACAAGAAATGTCGAAAGAATCTTGGAAAAATATTTAAGAAGAGTTAGTGACATGCGATGTGGCTTGTGTCCAGCGGTGGACTGATATAGATTTTTATGATGATGAGGGTTATATATATATATATATATATATATATATATATATATATATAAATAAAATTTTATATATTACTGTCTATGCGTGCAAGTATGTTTCTTCTCCCTATTGACACAAACACGCAAAAAAAGGAAAACACACCCTCTCCTCGACCGAGATTCGCATTAAAATCGTCGTATTTGTCGTAAACTTTTATCATTCCCGTTGAGATTTATATATATATATATATATATATATATATATACATACATACATACACACACACACATATTCGAACATGTATCATAAATTCGCGCACAACACACCGAATATCGAACACGACGGCGTCGAACAACTTCTCGAATCTATAGATACACTGTTTACGTTCACAGGCCATCATCTGATTTATGAATAAACGTACGAGTGATAACCGTGTATGTTTTTATATTTTAAACTCGCTTAAAAGAAACGCCGCATCATTAAAAACGTTTAAAGTAGTCTGGAGTTCGCTTGTCGTTACGGATCAGTGGAACCGTTCGTCCGACGAACTTCTTTTGAAACTGTTAAGTAGTTCTGTAAAATCTAAAAATGGAGTACGATATAAATCAAAAGATTTATTGATATCGATGTAATTGATAGACGAGTGCTCACTGAATCAAGTTTATATTTTTAGATAAGTGTTTTTTTTTTGGAACGATTATTGTTTATCAGTTTGTCTAGGATTCACCAATATTTTTTTATTATTTAACTCTATTCTCTTTATGTATTTTTATAATTGGACAAAATCCAGGTGTGCATTTACAATTTTTTTTTATTTAGAAATAAATTCATGATATTTCGAATAATTCTTAAAAAAAATATAGTTTTCTAATAAGAATGTCAAAACTTTGACAGTCATGTTTGAATTTATTTAAACTCCTTTTGACATTTTAGCTCAGTATGGTTTGTCAAATTATCATGGAACGTTAAACACACTTCAACATGTTTAGAAATTATAAAAACTTCTATAGAATTATTGACACAAAAGTTTAATGAGTCCATTATTTTACGAAATGGACTCATCAATTGGCCACCAGGATTATATAATCTAACTGTATTGGATTATTTTCTGTCTGATTATGAGAAATTATTAGTTTATGCTGATAATATCAACAAATAACAGAAAAAAGCATTGAAAAAAACATTGAAAGTGTAATTCATGAAATTGGACCACAATTATGTAAAAAATTGACTAAAAATTGGACTAAATAAAAGTACTATGTCAAGTGAAGTCATGGTAATCATATGAGTGAAATTATATTCCATCATTTATGCCATAGAATATGCTAAAAAATAAAAAATTTAAATAACTAATTAATTAAATACTTTTTGTTTTATTTCCATTTAAACTTCTGAAGCGCTTATTGGAAAACCCTATACAGTTATTTTATTTCTTAAATTGTTTTTTGTATGATTACATGTGAGTTATCTCTTACAATTGACATTCATATTATATTCATCGTCGATTTTAACACCATCGCGTATCAGAGAAACGTCTGTTGGGTGTTGTCTGGGCGACTGACCACCCGCTAGCCGCTATATCCGATCATCCCTGTCTGTCCGTCCATTTGACGTATTATTGGCGCGAGTTCATATATATATATATATATATATATATATATATATATATATGCGTGTGTGTATGTACATATATAGCCTGTGCGTGATAGATAGCTGAAATGTTAATTAAAGTACCCAGCGGTGCAGTCATACGGCGATGATGGCGGTAATTATTTGTATGCGTGACGATGCCAGTGGTCGAGTTTATTCGCCTCCGTGAACCCATTTATTATTGCCCCTATCGTCGGATAGTTGCAGGGTTTCTTTGCGAACGTACTTCGAGTTGCAATGTATGAGCAGAAAGGGCTTGTAAAAAAAACATTCACGTGTATATAAACGAACATGAAGTGTTTAGTACGAATTCAGGTATGTGGAAATGTACAGGGGATGGACAAAATTCTAGTAGCATAAAGCGGTTCTTTGATCGAAATGCTTGGATTGAAAAATTGGAGAAAAATATGTATCGTGTGTTTGTTGACATCTCTTTATTATTTTATACTGTGTAGGATTTTTCTTGCTAAATTGCTGTTGAATTTGGAAAAGGATAAGTTGTTAATGCGAGTTTATGTAGAAAATCGTCGTTATCACAAATTAGGCCTATTGGTCTATTTCAGTTCAATATTTCATTGTTACTGAAGTTTTTCCATATCTCCAGTTCTTTTCAGTTTATATTCAAAAAACAGTTTTGAGAAGTTTCTGGATTCATCTTATCTGCATGTTTTTTCCATTTTTTTTTTTTGGTTGGTTTTTGATTTGTTTATTTGCCAACTGATTATAATCCACTATTCTCTTTCAAACCTCATTTCTGTAAATTGGATTTTTATTTTTTTTTATTTGGCCAGCGACCATATTTCATTGTTATATAGTAAAATAGAAATTGTTAATAATTTGTGAAATTTCAACTGTGAATATGGAAAATTCGTTATAAAAAATATTACTAATATATCCAGAACAACAGTATTTATTTTTTCTGGAACCATCCTGTTTACATATTATTTCCTTCTTATTTGTTCTTGTGTATGCAATTCTCTATTTCCTTTCATATCTGATTGCAATTCTCTATTTCCTTTCATATCTCATTTTTGTAGACTGAATCTTTATATGTTTATATTTGTTAATGCTCATACTTAACTGTTATACAGTAAACTGGAAAACGATGGTGTTTTTTAAAATTTTAACTGTGAATATAGATTTTTTCTAAAACCATCCTGTTTACATGTTATTTCCATTTTATCTGTTCTTGTATCAATTATATTTGTAGTTCATTTCTGATTTGCTCATTTGTAAATTGATTTCAATCATCTACTCTCTTTTAAACTTTATTTTTGTAGTTTGATTTTTTATATACATCATTTTGTTGATCAGCGACCATATTTTACTACTAGTGAAATGAGAACTGTTTATATTTTGTGAAATTTCAATTGTGAATGCATAAAATCCATTACCAAAATTATTATTAGGTACATCCAGAGCAACAGAGTTCCAAATTTTTATAACAAACGTGAATCATTAATTAAAAAAGAGTGGTTATTATGAATTATTAATATTGCCGTAAATTTAAATTGATTTTATCTAGAAATCATAAAATGACAGCACCAAACAAAACATAAGGATTTTAGAGACATTTTAAAAATTCTCATAAAAAATCACAAATCCAATAAATACAAATAAATCATTTTTTGTTTGTTCTGGAATTGTAGCGGATTCATTTGAACACAAATGACTTTTTTCCCCTAACACCACAATGGTTATGAAAGATTTTAACAAAAAGGCTCTGACGATGATTGAAATGCGCATCAGTCGACATTGTTATGAACAAAAAGTGAACAATAAGTAATTATTGAACACTTCATAACAATTGTGGTGTTGAGGATAAAAATTTATTCATGTTAAAATCAATTTTTGTTAATTTTGAAAATCAAAAGAATCTTCGACCAGAAATCGAATTTAGTTTTAGGTACGATAGGGATTGCTACAAGAAATTTGGCTGTGATATAATTTTTTTATTTCTATAGTTGTAATACAGATTATTCAATTCACTCAAAAGTAGTATATATATTTTTTGAGATCAAATTTTTACTAGCCTTTGTATTAAATAAAGTGCATATACATATATATATATATATATATATATATATGTGTGTGTGTGTGTGTGTGTGTATGTGGTGTGTATTCCTGCGTGTCTATGCGTATGCATGTGTAAACGTATAGGAACTATAAGAGCGTATGAATTATTAATTCGCTTATTCACTACACTGACCTTTGTATCCTTTTATGTTGAGTATCTACTTTCAAAATGTGCTGTTACACCTTTTGCCTTTACTCTTAGAACATATATATATATATATATATATATATAATATACTAAATTCCATTAATTGAACTGTAATGATGTTCTTTAAAACAGTTACCAGTAATTGAAGTCGTAAATAAGATGAAATATAAAATTAAATAGATCTTATAAATTTGAACACATCTTCCTGATATTCATATTTTTCACCAAACTTAAAAGTATATTATCGTATTTTTTTGGAATTTCCGAGGTAAATTTTTTACCATAGAATAGGTAATTTATTAAATGAAATATGGATTTTTTCAAAAAATAAAAAGGAATATTATCAGAATATAAAAGACCTTTTACATAAATGAATTACTCATCTTAAAACAAAATTATTCACTTATAATTTATTGTATATTTTATCTGCTGTTTCATTTTTTTTTATTTGGTTATAGATTATTATGAAAGAGCTTTATAAAAAATTTAGAGATTAGAAAAATTAAATTTCTTAATTAAGTATTCTAATTGTGGTCGAATGGTTATTAAAATAACTATTAATATATGAAAATATTTAATTATTTTATATTTTGATAATTTTTTATATTATTGAGTAAATTCGGTAATTTATTTGAGTAGAAATAAATTACTCTTTTAAGAAAATGTAGACATTATTAAAATGAAATGAAATAAACAAAAATAAAATAACAAAAATAAAATAATATCGGTTGGTTACTTAGTGTTAATCATAATAGAGAATAAAAAATTATGACTAAATTTTTAATCAAAAGAAAATTTAGTCGACTAATGCTATGTATCTGAGTTGATCATTAATCACCATCAGATTTTACTTTTTATGTACATCACCTAACATCATTTCTATGTACCTAAAACTTTTCTAATTTCGTTTCATCAGTACACGCATGTTTACATCCTGTCACAGATTTCTTACGAACATTTCAACATCTAAAAATCAATTAGTCTCGTTTCATTTTTCCATTTAACTATCAAAACTTAGTCCAAGAACAACGACGACCTGTACACTTTTTCACATAATTAATATCACTGCGATGTTTTCATACAACTTCCCCATTTATTGGTAACCGTGTACATGTTTATGCACAGCCTGAGGATGTTGGTGGTCAATAACGAAACATAATAATTAAGGAAAATTTATACTGAAAGTTTTGGCAGGTCTCCAGTAACTTATCACACATTTCAACTACATATGTACTTATATATATATATATTTGGGGGAAGCTGTGCAAGAGTCGAATAGTAACAAAGATGTCACGTGCGAAAGAGAGAAAAGATCTGATCGTAATTAATGTTTATACAAAGTTACTTAATCTAATGGTACACGTATAACTCTATCAGCATTCGCCGATAATAATAGTCGTGCGTCTAGCTCTTTCTATTATTACCTCTTCGTAGAATCAGCATCGAACATGTAGCCCCTAATGGTGGACTGATCATTAGTCGACGAAACTACGGGGTTGTCCATTATAATTAACGTCAAAGTTATCTGCGGTCATAAATCAACGATAGTGTTAAAAGTTTCACTACATATATTCTATATGCATATATATATATATATATATATATATATATATATATATATATATATATACACGATCGGTTAAACGGAAACGTACCCACGGTACTCATTAGCGAAAATGATTAATTGAATATAAATAATTATAGTTCAACAACTAAACAACGAACTGTTTTAAAAGTAGTAATCGTGACTCGGTCACATCTCATTGGAATAATTCTTGAATTTATTATATAGACGACATAGTGATTACTCATGAAAATTAAATTTCGTAACTATGAGAAATAAGTGGATGAAAATATCGCACAAATGAACTCTCACCCCAATAGCACAAAATGTTCAATAATTATTTATAAACCACTTTCGTTATTTATACCCTGATATGTATTTTGATGACAAGATTTTATATCCCAGCTAATGAGAATGTCGTTGCTACCGAAATGTAATTGCAAAAGTTCGTACCCGATTTTAAAATGAAACGCAAGAAGTTATTTTTTTGATTAAACGATTTTGTTAATCAAATAAATGATCTCTATCATATTTTATAATTTTTTTCACAATGCTCTTATAAAATATAGATCCATTTTTATACAAACTGATCAGTTTTGAATAAAGAACAAAGTAAGGTGACTTCTTTTGCCTACACGTTGTCAAATTTTTTACCGTTTAAATTATTCTGCAGCGAACAAAACCCATGTGTGGGGAATATGGAAGATGCTGCATAAATTCTCATTTTAACTGCTTCAGTTTTGTCGTGGTGAAAGATGATGTCTTATCGATTCGCTAAAACCGAACGTTTTTCTTTGATTACTAGTCAAGTGTGAACAATATTTCTCCGTATGATGATCTGATCAATTGGGATAAATTAAATATAAATAATACTCTTGCAATCCCACTAAACAGATAGCATCATTTTCTTCGGATGCAAATTAACCTTGGTCACTGGTTTCCTGTTCCCATTTGTTTCTTTCCAAGTCCATTTGCGCTGGACTTTTTATAGAAAATTCATTTTTCATTGCCAATTACTGTAGGATTCAAAATAGGCTCTCTTTTAAGGCGTCCAAGCAAAAAATGGGCGCAGAGACAGTATCGAGGTTAAAATTGAAAACAAAGTTCTTTAAATGACGAAATGAGATCATTTTGTCAATATTCAGTTCTTTGTCGATTTTTTCCACCAAAATGCGTGAATTGATTTCAATTAAAGTACACACAATGTCATCATTGACCTTGGTAGGGCGTCCAGAGAATGGTCGATTGTCGAAGTTAAAACCGTCTAGCCGAAACTTAACAAATCTTTTTTTACAGTTCAAAGGGCTGGACCATAATTCAAATAAATCTCCTGAATGTTTTTCATAGCAGCGCCAATAATTACTTATTTTCGATACTCGTATAATATTATATGACATGACACAAAAGTACTTGATCGATGCCCATTTTTAAAAATTTCTCATGGACACAAAACGAATAAAAAAATGTTTTTATCGACCAAATGACAGCTATGATTGCCACCATTCCAAAAAAATGCAACATGCATACACAAAAATCAAAAATGCAACATTGCTATAATCACGTATTTGCAAATATATATTTATAAAGAAACAAGAAAGAAAGTGAATATTAAATAATTATTGAACACGTTTTTAATATTTTATGGTGTTATTTGTGAAAAAAACCAATGGATCACAGTTCCAAAATAAGTAGTTATGGGAATGTCATTGTAGAGTTTTGATGTCGGTGTCATTGCCACCGAGGAGAATTATATCAGAGCTTCAAATATACCTTAGTTTGTATTAATTGACTCTAGATGACTATTTTAAACGCGAATAATTAAAAATGTTTCGCAAACGCCGCCGTCCGCCATTACATCATCATTACACGCGATCCGTTCATCCGATTTGACTTTTCAGTATCGACGCTTTTGACGATGTGCACTTGTAATGATGCTTCACTAATGCCTCCGACCGTTGTGTTCGATGCTGTGTGTGGATACACTGAAATTAATTTTCATTAGAAATGATCCTCGATACGTATCGATTACCAGTACATCACGAGCACAGTTTTTTTTCTCTTGCTGTTATTTTGCAAGTTAATTAATTAATATAAACGGACAATAGAGGATTTAGAAAATTTCGATTTTTTGAAATAATATATGAGAATGGTGGTTTTATTTTTAAAAAAATCAGTGTTAGAAAATATCTTATTTTCATGATTTTATTAATATAGGATCATCCAAATGTGACGCCTAAATTTGTGTTTTATTAAAAAGAAAATGTGTAGTTTTTTTTTTAATAAAATACAAATCTGAGCAACATATTTCATTCATGATGGAACATAATTTTACTCATATAACCATCATGACTTTTCTTGACATAGTGCTTTCGTTTAATCCAATTTTTAGTCATTTTTTTACATAATTGTGGTCCAATTTCATGAATTACACGTTCAGTGTTTATTTTTAATACTTCTGTTGTTTGTGGTATATCAGATTAAACTAATGATTTCACATAACCCATAGAAAGAAATTCAATGAAGATTTAACACCATATCTCATGATTTTGATGACCAATTAATGGATCCATTTTGGGAAATAATGGACTATTAAACATTTGTTTCAATAAGTCTATTGAAGTTTTTACAATTTCTAAGCATTGTTGAAGTGTTAAACGTTCCATAACGATTTGCCAAACTATTGAATTGAAAGGCCAAAATAAGTTTAAAAAAAATTAACTTGGCTACCACCAGCTGTCAAAATTCTAACGTTCTTATTGGAAAAATTCTAAATATCTTCTGTTATATTTAAAGAATTAATAAATTTTATATCTACAAACACAAATTATAAAAAAATCGATGTTTAATTAACGAACTGTGTATTTTCCGAACCGCCAATCTGCTGATCAGCCACCGAACGCGCCTCGTACATATTTTTTTTTATCCAAAGAACAAAGTCCGCGTTCGGTTGTTCCATTCGTCGGTCTCGTCGACTTGACCCTACCAAATACTCCATTAATTTTCATTCTCGCGAATTTAATTTTTCTTGCCGGGCATTAATGACGTTTCGCCGATGGATTTTTTTCGTATTAATTTTCATTTAACGCGCCGGATTCGTCGACGGTCTTTGTTGTTTCGTCTCGGCGCGTCTCCGTCTCGTTCCGGTCGCAAATCTTGCCCGGCGCACGCACGCACACATAAAATATATTATTTACTGAAATAATATTTCATTTTCTTGAGTAAATAATCCACCGTTTTTCGAAAATATATTTTAAATGAAATTAATGAACATTGTACGTGTTCACATTTATACAGATTCATGTTTATATGTTGTTGATGATGCCCGAGGATTTTTTTATACGGTTCTTTATTCTTGCCAAAAAACTACTCTTGTTCAAACATGTTTCGAACATATTTTATCAGATTTAGATAATATATGGAGAGTATATATATATATATATATATATATATATAAATTGTATATGTATACACAATTTTTAGAAAAAAGAACAATCTCAATAAATGGAATGAAACCATAGTGATTATGATTCACGAAAAAGGGGACAAGGAAAATTTGAAAAACTATTAACTGGTTAATATATTTCCAATGACATATACATTTATCACCAAAATTATCTTACGACGGTTATGGGTCAATTGGATTTCTCAGAGCTATAAGAATGAGCAGGATTTTGAAATGGATTTAGCACAATAGATTATATTTAAGTAGTGGGGGAAATTTCTAGTCAATGTAACAATTGTTAAATTCCATTTTGTATTGGATTTATAGATTATGAAAAAAAGATTTGATTCGGTCTATACGTAAGTGATATTAAACCTAATAAATAATCAAGGGTTTAAAGAATCAAGGAATTGAATAGTCATGAAATTGAAAAATCAAGAAATTGGAGAAACAAGGGATTGAAGAATAAAATAATTTATTAAGCAAGGAATTGAATAATCCAGAAATTGTATAATTAAGTGATTGAAGAATTAATGAATTTAAGAATTAAGGAATTGAATAATCATGGAATTTAAAAATTGAGAATGTGAAGAATTAAAGAATTGGAGAATTAATGAATAGAATAATCAAAAAATTGAAAAATCAAGTAGTTGGACAATCAAGGGATTGAAGAATCAAGAAATTAAAAAATCAAGGAATTGGAGAAACAAGGGATTGAAGAATAAAATAATTTTTTAAGTAAGGAATTGAAGAATCAAGGAATTGAATAATCCAGCAATAGTAGAATTAAGTAATTGAAGAATCAATTAATTTGAGAATTAAGGAATTGAATAATCAAGGAATTGAAGAATTGAGAATGTGAAGAATTAAAGAATTGGAGAATTAATGAATGGAATAATCAAGAAATTGAAAAATCAAGTAGTTAGAGAGTCGAAAAATTTAAGATTCCAGGATTAAATAATTAATGAATTGAAGAATTAAAGAATCAAGAGATTTAAAAATCAAGGGATGTAAAAATCAAGGCATTCAAGAATAACAAAATTGAATAATCAAGAATTTGGAGAATAAGGGGATTAAGGAATTGAAGAATCAACAAATTTAAAAATTAAGGAGTTTAATAACCAAGAAATTTTAGAATCAAGTAATTAAAAAATCAAGAATTATTTAGAGGGTTTAAGCAACTATAAGAAGTATGGAAAAATGCATATTGGGAATAATACATAGAGATATAAAGAGAATTAAATGCATCAGAAAGAAAATAAAAGTTACAGATTTTATAGTAAAAGTGAGGAATTTGAAATAGGTCGATCGTATAGCAGGAAAAGAAGACCATCGATGTACAAAATTGATTATTAATTGAGAACCTGGATATATGAGAAGGTCTAGGAAGAGATTTATGTATGAGGTACGTTTTTTTCTAATTGCTCATACAAGTAACCGACGACGCTCTCTCAATTTGTTTCGACGCTCCCCGTCGTGTCTTTCACACGAGATGATACTGGGAGATGTTTACAACTTTCGGATGGATATGTTTATTAAAATATACTACACGCGAATACACACATGTCTATATATATGTTTAAATACATGTATGTGTTTGTATGAATATTACCGTCAAGTTTCAGCAGATCCCTTAAGCGACTCAACTAATAAACACTCGAGGTCATAAATAATCTTCCATTCAAAATTAATTAAACACTAACAAATTTAACATATTTACTGCAATGTTTATGAATAATGGAGATATATGGAAGGCCAGTTTAACAATTACATGTTTTATTTTCAGAAATGTCTTAAAAAATAAGAGAGAACAATAATCGAACCGTTTTTCTTCACCATTTTGTTCGTTTTTACAAAATAGTATATCGGTTCATTTTATTTTATTTCTATGCTAAAAATTATACTTTTTTCTATTTATTCTGGAACTGTGAATTAATTTTCATACAAATGAATTATCATCTCAATATGACAAGATATAAAAACGTTTAATCATTATTTGATGTCTAATTTATTTAACAATACTAGAAATATTAAAATGTTAAACGTATTTAGAAGAACTGTAAAATAAAATATATAAATGTATTGGAAGAATGTAATATCGTAAATATCGGGTCATTTAAATATGAAGCTTAGATTTGTGTTTTATTAAAAAGAAACGATACACATGTTTCCTTACACACATGTTTCTTCTTAATAACATACAAATCTAGGTGTCACACTTGGATGACCATATAAAATTTAATAGACGAGAAATAGAATAAAACTGAATGAAAATTTCTCAGAAATATGTGAAATGGAATCGTAAAAGTGGTAACAGATTAAAAAACGTTAGGTTGAGAAAATCAGATGTTCTACAAGAAAGTAACTGAAAATGGAATCAAGAATGGAAGTCAAATGCAACAAACGTTTACAAAAAAAAACTTTAAATTGTAAAATAATATAAATTATTAGAAAATATTATAAATATATAGAATGACTCAAATGAAACTGAAGAGTTTAGATATATATTTACTTGCTTACTAATTTTGAATATTCTTTAGTCTCTTTTGGGTCATCTTGTATAAACATTTTTTTTTGTAAAACAATAATTAAATAATCTGTTTTGGATATGTGATGAATTCACTTTTACACAAATAAAGGGACACCTCAACCCCATAATATAAGGTCATCCAAATGTGACGTCTCGATTTGTGTTTAATTAAAAAGAAACAAAATCAACTCCACACATGTTTCCTTATAAATCACCTTATACACATGTTTATTTTTAATAAAACACAGACTAAATAGGTGATATTTTTAAAACGATTTTTAATAAAATCTAGGCGTTACATTTGAATGATCCTATATATTGAAAAAAATCAATAGTTATTTATTGTTTACTTTTTTTGTTTATAAACTGACATGCATTTCGATAGCAATGTCATTATCATTAGAGTACTGTGTTATAAAATATAGGATTAAGTAATTAGATTTAAAGCTATTCGATATAACTAAGTAACTTTATTTTAAAATTTAATGCTCTGATGATGATGAAATTGTTATCGAAATGCATATCAGATTATAGACTGATAAAACGAACAACAAATAATTATTGAATATTTTTTCAACATCTTGTTAGATTGATAGTTCATTTATATGAAAATTGGACAAACTGCTTACATACAAGAAGAATAAGAAAACACAATATTAATTCCATTATTTTATCAATTTTGTCGATCGACGTACTCTAGCATAATTTTCTTATAACTAACGATAAACAATATCATTGTTCAAACATGTGTATAAGGATATAAAAATGGTAATAATTGAAGATTTTTGAACAGGATTAAATAGGTGATATTTTTAAAACGATTTTTATAATTACTTAATTACTATCGATCTTGATAACGTTTTCAAAGGATTCGAACTGAAAAGAAATTCGTATGGTTTAGAACGTTTGGTTTAATCTGTGATATTTATAAACATTTCTCTCTCTCTCTCTACATATATATAATAGATAGTGTGTGCGAGGTTATGTAATACTGCACGGTTATCGCCGCCACAAGTCATCGTCGGCCCCGGTCTGTGTTATCTCTGTCGCACAGCGCAATCGGCACGAACGCGTGGCCGTAATAAATTAAAGCCATTACTATAATAATAGTGTTGCCGTGCTAATTGTGCTTAACAAATTACCCCGATTGTAAATTCAGGATAATTCGTGAAGACGCGCGCGCGCGGCCGAATAATAGCCGCCGTAGAATCTACATAATGTGTACATACACACACTTATATATATATATATATATATATATATATATATATATATAAATGGATGTGTGTGTACGTGTGCACGCACATACAGCGATATGATGATGATTTAGATCGCGACCGGAGGGCGGAGACGCCACCGCGTGGCGGCACAGGCCGAGAACCACCGGCGGCGGATTTTCCGGCCGTGCGGTGGTCCGGTCGGTTTTTAGCGCGGCAGAGATCCTGTACGACTGTTCGTGCGGTGGATGGGAATATGTTGAGAGATTCGGTTCGAGTTGTGGGTAAAGGACGAAGATACGTTCGATGGAAACGTGCTGTCGAGAGATACGACGAGGATGGAGGGTTTGAAATATATTAAATATTTTTTTTCGAATGTATCGAATTCGTACATAACATCGACCATACGACCAAACACACAACTAAAAAAAATTACCCACATTCATGTATACAAATATAAAATTCATTTAATGATAATTACAATTTCCAAATTGGAAATTAAGTTAAATATCAAATACTTGATTCTTTGTTAAAAGGAAATTAATTTTTAATAAAAAAATATATTGATACGTATAAATGTAAAGTAGAAACATGAGAATTATAAATGGATACAATGTCAGCTAAATGGTCCCCTCTACTACGGAGGCAAATATTTATTCTTTTATTGAAATTTTGAAGCATAGTAAACGAGGCTGTATTTCAGCCATAGCTGCACGAATTTCATCTTTTAGTTCTTAAATTGTTGCTGATTTGTTGGCATACTCATGAAGAAGTTTAACAGTGTTAAATCATAAGATTTAGGCGACAAAATAATATCACAATTACGAAAAATTATATGTCTATTGAGTTTGGTTGTGAGTAAATGGATTTCTGCACAAGTTGTATAGCTTGTGGTACCATCTTGCTGAAACCACATGTCATTGAAATCAATATTTTCAAGTTTCGGCCACAAAAATCTGTTATCATACTTTGATAACACACCGAATTAACTGTAACATGAATACCTTGCTCATTTTCAAAGAAGTTTGGAGTAGTGATCCCTCCAGTCCATAAATCACACCAAACAGTGACTTTTTGAGTATGTAATTGTTGTTCAACAATGATTTTTGGATTTTCACTTCTCCATATGAGACAGTTTGGTTTATTTACATAACCATTTAATTGAAAATGCAATTTATCACTGAAAATAATTTTTTAAAAAATTCAGTATTTTCTACTTTTTTTCATGGTACCAATTAACAAACATACGAAGCAAATGATGGTCAGCTGGCTTAAGTTCTTGTATTAGCAGGACTTCATATGCATGAATATGCAAATATTTTCGTAAAATGTTAAACAGAGTGGTTTTTGTGATTTTTATTTGCTGTGAACGATATTTGAGGGTCGTCTTTAATATTTTCGTGTACAGTAGTGATATTTTCAGATAAACTATCACTACGAGCATATGTTTGGGGTCTATGGTCTCCAACAGTACCAAATTGCTGAAATTTTGAAAACAGCAGCCTCTGAATGTACTTTATTACGAGGAAAAAATTCACGAATTTTACACATTGACTTTGTAAAATTTTCACCATTTTTATACTGAATTTTCATTATTAAAAAGTGTCGTTCAAGCGTATAACCTTCCACCATTAAATTTTTCCAACTTTTTAATAAACAAATGTTAAATAATGACAGTTCAATATTTGACATTTCTTCAAATAATAGCCAAATTATTTTCTAACCTCAAATTTGGACATTTTTATTAATAATGAGATGATAGATGAAAAATGGTAATAATAATGGACAACGAATATTGACAAAAAGAATACATGAATAATCAAGTGAATTAAATGAGTGAAATATTTGCAAATGCAAAAAAGTACGATTCAGTCTTATACATATGTAATCTAGTACAATATATATATATATATATATATATATATATATATATATATATATATATATATATATATATACATATCCATCATAGGGCTTCTATCAAATCCAATAAATTACTATAATTCTGTCGGTTCGTAATACGAACGTATTATTAAACCGCAACATTGGTACATATACAACGTTGTCATAATTTGCAAATATTAGGTATTATAGAGCTGCGTATAATACCACTATATTATATATACATACATATATATATATATATATATATATATATATATATATATATACATAAATATGATGCAGAAAGATATGTGTATAAGAACGTTTTAGATTTAAGGGTTGAAACGTGCAGAGATAGCATATTATCAGGTTATTATTGTAATAAGTCTTAATAAAACCATAATTTGGAATTAATATTTACGTTTTCCTGACGCTGAGGTGTTCGAGGTTATCAGCGTCGCGACGTCGTACGGAAAGAGTCAGAAATTAAACTCGGCGTGAGATAAATGTGGACAGGATAAATGGACTGAGAGAGTGAAACCGGTTAGGGCGTTTCGTACAGACTGTTGTCTTTGAAATGGAATTGAGAAAATATGTTTTGTACATTGTTTGTTTTCAAAATGTGGTAAATTCACTTCAACACGAATGAATTTTAATCTCCAAAACTATAATGTATTTTAAATTGTTCAATTTTTTTGTTTATGACAATAATCAGCTAATGCGCATTTCGATGGCTATGTCATTATCGTCAGAGCTTTTTTTCTATTGATTATTGAACACTTTATAACATATTGTGGTGTTGGGGGTAAAAATTCATTTGTGTTGAAGTGAATTCGGCACAGTTTCAAAATAAAGGATCTTAACAAGTATAGTAAAATCAAGGATAAAATAGAATTAATTAAACTAGACAAAAAATTAATAATTGACTCTTAAAAACATGAAGCGTTTCTAAACTTCATCAATATTTTTTTTACTAAAGATGAACCAATAACAAAAGGCTTTGATGATGATGGCGTTGCCATTGAAATGTGTATATAACCTTATATCAATTTTATTTCTTATACACCCCTATGAAATTTCCACATAACACAATTGTTATTTTTTTACCTTACATCATTTATATCTCACAATATTTCCTGATCAATATTTCTACAATGAATACACTTTTGAATCGAGTAAATTAAAAAAATCCTAATCGTCCCTTCCTCCCTAATTACTAAAATTAATGATTTTATAATCTGTTATATAAACCCATCGGAGCCTATAAGAAACACTTACCAAAAAATCCCTCCTTGACGTGATATTTATCAAGCTGTCACAACAAAAGCAACAGCCAGACATACTCATCAACGTGGAGTATTAATTATTTTACGATACCTCAATAAGTCTATTTACATGCGCCCCCTGTCCTAATATATTCACCCCTACCTAATTCCGTATGCATTCTGTTCGTGAAAGTCCGGGGCGAAGTTTCATTAAATCCATGTATCATTCATCCGAGACGGCAATATGCATGCACACCATCAATCATTGCAATATTTAAAAGATTGTACGCTTGCGTTTCTGGAAAACGGATGGATGGAATGATTACCTTGTGGCGTCGGTGAACATGGAACGAAAGTCGCAAAAACAATTTGGTGACGTAATCTCGTCATCGGATCTTTGTTTAATATTCATGTTTGAATTAAATGCATTCCTGACCGACGATGGGTACTATTCGAGCCGAACGGGACGTTCGGTCTCGCATGGCATTAAAGTTTTAACCGGTTATAACGATTCGGAATCATCAATGGCGATGCAATTTTGTACTCGGTTTTCTCTTCAATCTCTAGAGATTGATGTTCAGTGACAGGGTTATTATATTGCGAACATAACTTGTAATTTTTTGATTCATCTGGAATTTTTATCCGCGATTTTATAAGATCATCCAAATGTAACGTCTAGATTTGTGTTTAATTAAAAAGAAATAAAAGGAACCTTACACGTTTCTTTTAAATAAAAAAAATATCTAGGCGTCATATTTGGATGACCTTGAATATTTCAGAACAAATAAATTGAGTAATAATTTAATTTCTTATACATTAATGTTTTCAAATATTACAAAAAAATTTTCATAGCAAAAAATAAGTGTAAAATTTCTTCGAGAAATAAATTTCAAAGGTATTCAATATTTTAAAGAATCAAATGTTTAACAGCGTAAATATTTCAATAGATTGATTTATCAAATGAACGAAATTGTGTAAGTTTTATAAATGTTGTTGAATGCAACAGCAATGTATCATACTCGATATATTTATAAATCAATTTATATACAATCGTATGAATTTCCAGTAAATTACATAATAGTCTGTTACAGTGACTGTCTGACCTTTAGTTTAATGTTTAGTCGTTGTTTGAAATTCGACTAGTGAAGAGTTTTGTGTTATTTATTTCTAGACTGACGGGTATTAATATATCAATATTATTAAAATACATACATACATTCAGATATATATATATATATATATATATATTTATATAAAAAAAATTAGATACATCGACAGAAAAAATAAAATTATTTTTAAAGTTTAGATTTATTATCAATTGTTTAATATTTGTATCTAGACATTCAAAACTCCATTCATTATTTTTAAAATTTCATTTCAGATATAGCAATAATATATTTATAAATCGATTAAGTCACTTTATTTATCAACTATTTATTATTTTCATAAAGTTATTCAAAATTTTGTTCATTATTTTTAAAATGTCATGTTTGATACAAAAATCATCTATTTATAAAACTGCTAAGTCAATTTATTAGTTTAGTATTTATCTGAATTCTATTTTATTCAATTTAAATCGATTTATATAAAATTCCAGTCAATTACATTAGAGTAAATTACATAAGTGTTAAAATAACCGTCTGACCTTTAGTTTAACGTTTAGTCTTTCATTGAAATTCGACTAGCGAAGTGTTTTGTGGTATTTATTTTTAGACTGATGGGTAATAATATATCAATATTATTTATATATATATATATATATATATATATATATATATATATATATATACATATTTAGATTCATCGATGAAATAAATAATTTTATTCTTTAAAACTTATATTTATTATCAATTATTTAATCTTTGCATTTGGACATTTACAATGTCGTTAATTATTTTAAACTAAATATTTTAGATACAACAATAATATTTTTATAAATCGATTAAGTCAATTTATTTATCAATCTTTATATTTAGAATTTCATTTATTATTTTTAAAATTTCATGTTTGGTACAAAAATAACCTCTTTAAAAATCTCGTAAGTCCAATTTATTAGTTATTTAATTTAAATCCATCTATATAGAATTATATAAATGTTCAATAAATTACATAAGAGTAAATTACACAACAGTCTGTTAAAATAACTGTTTGATCTTTAATTTAACGTTTAGTCGTTCTTTGAAATTCGAGTAGTGAAGTGTTTTGTGTTATTTATTTCTAGACTGATAGGTATTACTATAACAATATTATTTATACACATATGTATTAATATTTAGATCCATCGAAAAAAGAGATTAATTTATCTTTTAAAACTTAGATTTATTATCAACCGTTTAAACTTTGAATCTAAACGTTTACAATTTCATTCATTACTTTAAAATTTTTTTTAATATACAGTAATAATATATTTATAAATCGATTAAGTCAATTTATTTATGAATTAATCAATTTTTATACCTAGATATTCAGAATTTATTTTTTTTACAAAAAAATAATATTTGATATAAAAATAACCTCTTTATAAATTGGTTAAATCAATTTATTAGTTTAGTTTTTATCTGAATTTCATTTTGTTCTATTTAAATCAATTTGTATGAAATTTCAGTAAATTACATAAGTCTGTTGAATGCTGTCGAGTGAACTGTCTGACCTTTAGTTCAACGTTAAGTCTTTCTTTGAAATTCTACTAGTGAAGTGTTTTGTGTTAGTTAAATATTTATTCGTAGACTGTCTGGTATTAATATATCAGTTTTATATACGTGTACACGTACTTACATAATTATTTATTTATATATATATATATATATATATATATATATATATATATATATATATATATATGTATTTATTTGAATCTGTCTACAGGATAGATTTTTTTTAATTTTTTTAAACTTTCGTTTATTATCAGCTCTTCTAAGTTCGTACGTTTATTTAGAATTTCGTTCATGATTTTTAATATTTCATTTTGGATACATAATATATTTACAAGGCTATTAAGTTAATTTATTGATTTATTTTTCAAGTAAATTCGATTTTAATGAAACTGTGTTCAAAAGCTGATGTCATAATAAAATTATATCATTTTTTTTAAATTTCATTTAATTATTTTTTCTCTAGTTTGATTTTACAAATATGTAAATAAATTTTATACTTGAATTTTTTTGAAATAATTTAAAATATTTATAAACATTCTAATGGAATGTACATGGCTTGTATAGTTTAGGATTATCTGAGGATGGATTAATTTATTACTAACGGTTTTATTTTTCATCTATAGATTTATGGTTTTATTTCTTGATTTTTTTCCCAAAAATTTGAAAATCTATTATATGAGGATTAATATATATTAAATTTGAGATTCATTGAATCTTATATCAAATTCAATTTGATTTTTGTAACGTTAGAGTAAAGTTGTTTATTTATTTTTTATTTTGAAATTTAGATTTATTTTTTATGGTTTCATTATACATGTATGTAATTTCGTTTAAATTTTTTTTAAAATTTTAAACAAAAAAATTTAATAAAATTATTTTTTTTTTAAATTTTTCGTTTAAAAAAATTTTTTTTTTAAATAATTTAAAATACTTTAATAAATGATTGAAAATAAATAATACTATATAATGTAAAATTAATAAAGAGTTAATTTGTTATTATCAATTTTATTTCTAAATTTATAATTGTGTGTATTTTTTCTCAAATTTTACTTCAAACATTTTAAAATCCTTACGTATATACATTTTATGAGGAATAATTTATATTAGATTTCGGTTTCATTCAATCTTATATTAAATTCAATTTAATTTTACTGATGTCATAGTAAATTTGCTTATTTTTTTTAACTTTAGATTTATTTTTTCTCAGAGTTGATTCTATAAATATAAAAATTCGGTATACACTATAAATAATATTTGAGCTGACCAGACCTAACCTGATAATGCTAAAAAATAAGTGATTGAAGATTTAGTGTTTATGTGTTTAGTGTTCGTGGTTTTTGGACTAAAATCGATCGCGAAGTTTAACATAAAAAACAACCAAACATTCATTCTCTCAAATGTGAAAATATTCTGCTAAGAATTTAGTGTTGTGTTAAGTGAAAATAAGTTCACGTTTTCCATTTCACGAGCCTCGAAAGAACAACAACCTTGAACCACCTCTGAAAGGTATTTAAATTATCTGACAACCGATTGAATTATTTCATATAAAATCATATTTTCGTAACAGATTTTATTCTGAATTCATTTTCTTTTCTTTCCAGGTAAGCAGCATTTCCATTCGAATCGAAATACAGGCAAGTCAATAATATTTATTTATAAAAATAAACGTGCGATTTTTTTCCTATCCGATTCAATCGAAACGAATCGTGCTTTTGACATAAACCAGTTATACTCTTCAAACAAATCTTTCGGATTTAACTTTTTCTATTTCATCAGTAATACATATTTCTTGTATATTGTCACAGGTTTTTCACAGAACTTTTTTTTCTATTCAATAGAAAGTTTATTAAAAAAAACATCTATATATTAAAACTGGAAATCGACGCGTGTTAAACATTCAAATTGTCGATGAGCTTGTAAACACTTTATATATATATATTTGTATGAATAGTGTATACAAACGTATGCGTTTTTTTTCGAAAAACCGTGCGTCGAAAAAAATGTTTTATACGACGCGTCGCACTTTATTACCAAAGGCGTCAATGAAGTTTACCGAACGAGTCACAATATTTTATAGGCTATTATTTTAATCGAACGTCGTACATTCGCACATCGTATGCAATAAAATGGTATTTGAATCCCCTTACATTTATCTGACACTGTGCAGGAGTAAAATATACAATAGGGGCAATAAACATTCGGTCGGTTTCATACGACCAGGAGGGCGGTTGGTTTTCTGCAAACGGACTGTATTCGAGTTTACGTCTATACACATTTATATATATATATATATATATATATATATATATATATATATATATAAATTTATGTATATAAAGTACATATAATCGTTATGTTTAGTATTTGTGGACGTTGAAAAATCGTTTTATTCAGTTGACATGGTATTCTTATTTTTATCTCTGAATGAGTAAGGAATAAATAAAAATTATTTGTAACTATTAGACAAGATGTAAAAAAATTCAATCAGAATGGGGGAACTTTCATGCAAAATTAGATGAAAGAAACGTGGGTTAGACAAGAAAATACTTTTCGCTCGAATTATTTTATGTAGTCCATCTTAAAGTATGTAATAAGAGAATAAAACTTTGCAAATTGAAGTATTAAAATAATTGGAGAATATTTATCACACTTGTAGTTTGCTTATAACATACGAGGGTCGTTTGATAAGTATGGTAAAAAAGTAAGAAAAACTAAATTGAAAAATTTAATTAAATTAATGAATTAATTAAATATATTAAATATATATTTTTAGTTCTTCTAGGTTTTCACTTTTAGCAAGATATGTTATAAGCGAAAATGTAGAAGAGTTAAAAATGCTTTTTGAAGTATTTTTATACAAAAGTATAGGGTTTTCCAATAAGCGCTTCAGAAGTTTAAATGGAAATAATATATATATCTCATATATACATATATATATATATATATATATATATATATATATATATATATATATATATATATATATATATATATGAATGAAAATCGCGTAAATTGAGTCTGCCAGTACAATAGAAAAAATATTGGAAATAAAAGCTAGTCAAGTTGTAGAAACACACATTTATTTCACATAGTTTAACAAAAAAATAATGACGTTTTAGAAAACATATTTATATCGTGCTTTTATACATTCAAGTAAGAATTTGCGTCACTCTAATAATAAATTCCATGAAAAATTATATAAAATGAAATCCATCTAACCGCGTATAAAAAGTGCCGCGTATATAGAGGTACAATTTGCAGCGTAAAAAAAATTTGCATAAAAAAGTCCCGCGTAAATTGAGGAACGGGTGTATATATATATATATATATATATATATATATATATATATTCATACACACAAATAATAACTTTTGAAAAGGTCTTAATTAAGCAATAGATTGAGGGGTTGATGTTGGTGATTATTTTTTTTATGATTATAACATATAACAAACATTTTTTTATTGATATTCTTAGTAAATTATACAATAATTTTATTATTTACTAAATAAGTATTAATTATTATTTCAATCAATTTTCGGAACGAATTATGATTAATATAATAAATATTTCATAAAGCACCCACTTCCTCATACACACATATTCATATATAAATAAACATATATATATATATATATATATATATATATATATATATATATATATATATATATATATATGCGTATATTAACGTGTTCTTCACGTCATATTGAGCAATCAGAAATCCAACAAACCGAAAACGAGTTCATACGAAATGGGCGATGGAGCAGAGTGATTAGATTATGTGCAGAAATCGCGTTTCGTACAAAACAAGAAGTCTTCTAATATATATACATATATATATATATATATATGTGTGTGTGTGTGTGTGTGTGTGTGTGTGTGTATATGTGAAAAATGAACATAGTTTGCATTTACATAAGCAGAACATCTAGTTCGGATAAAAACCGAACCTATGTGCGTCCAACTTTCGACATCATTCACACACATACGTACATCCATACACATATTTCTGGTACACATGAACGCGTCATTGAGTGAGTGAGTGAGTGAGTAAGCGAACAAGTCGTGTTATGAAAATAGTTGTTATTTTAAGCTATTTTTCAAACATCATGAAAGCTTTTTCCCGTCGCAGGAAATTGAATTATTGAAGACACTTAAAGGGAAAAAGGACACATCTGTATGTGAACGTGGACGTACTAAAACGTTTTAAAAGAGATTATAAACAATTTCCTGTGTGTTCATAAAAGGAAAAAGAACGTGATTAGATTCTCTTTTTGGCGACCGGATGCGGTGAAAGGAGAGATCGCCCTTTGTCCGATGTGTTTTTTCCTCGTATCGCGTGGACGGACTTTCTTTTTTAAACGGACCGATTAATATGTGTCAGCTTTAAAATCGTGACGGAAGAGAGTGTTCGTCGTATGAAATATATTTTTTCAGACGAGGAACTGAAACCGTTTTCAGGTCAGGTCGTTTTTTTCATTCGACGAATTTTATCCGCGAGAATTTAGAAAATATAAACACTAAAACTGATTTACTTAATGACAATAAAACTAAATTATAAACTATCGAATTTATTTATTCTGAAAACATGTTTTATCTTTTATTCCTGTAAGATTTTATTTTACATTCTGTTCATATTTCCGAGTTCGTTGTCGTCGCGCGCTACCGACTTCATCTGCACGACAATAAAACGTTACGATAAGGACTTCTTTAATTTTTAATTGTGTATTCGAAAGAGAAATCAGCACGCGGTTCCATTAAAGAAAGGAGAACCGGTCGCGCATCCCTCGCTACGTATTCTTTTAATTTCCGAAATGCATTAGCGGAGAAATTTTTTTCTTCATCGACACTGAAGCGCAAAAAAATATCCGCGCGCGGCCATTAAAAGTAATATGACAATATTAAGAGCGGAATACGAGAAAGAAAATCCACTTTCCGGCCATCATGCGACAATATATATATATATATATATATATATATATATATATTTACACTAACGTCTCTTTTTGTGTGTGTTGTATTAGATGATGGCGATAGACATGAGGAGGGAACGGAAGACGAGTCAACGCTTTTAAGAAACAAAATTTAATTTCATACAGTGTCCCAATTTTTTTAATATATAACGTGTATAAAAGGGGATGATGAGTGAACGAAGAGGGCAGAGTGGAAGAGCAGTGGACTTTACTCAAAAATTTCTTAAATGATTGGTTGTCGAGAAATGTTTTATACACGTACACACATAAATATATATATACAGTGTGTTCAATAAAAAAGCGATAAACATTTTTTCAGTTTATTTATGTCATTCAAATCAGTTTTTGTGTACGAATTTGTTATGCTGAAGAGTTGTCATTTTAGTTGATTTCTTGTTGGAATAAAAAATGAGAATTTCTTTTTAACCAACTACTCAAAAACCTAAAAGGGATTATAGTAAAACAGCTAAATACCTTACTATAATAAATCACTTTATGATGAGATAGAAAAATCGTTGTGCAGAATTGGGTAATGATTGGGTTGATGATTATGTAAGGACTTATATGCAAATAACTAAAAAAAATGAGATAAAAAGCTTACTAAAATGATTATAAATAATCAATATATAGGGTCAGAAGTTTAATTACTTCATTTTTACATTATTGCAAAGAGGTAGTATAATAGCTTTTCGTTTCATACCCAATAATATTTTACTTTTCATAATATTATTTATTCTTCCAAATGCTGCCTTTATTCTCAATCCAATTTCTGGCCACAGGTTACAAGTATATTGTATAATTTTTCCTTGATATTTTATTTCATCCACTTGTTTCAAAATTTGATTCCCTGCGTATTTTTTCTTATTAAACATAATTTTATTTTTTTCTAGATTTATTTTTAATCAAATTCTTCTACATTTTCTCTGAAAATGTTTCAAGTATCATTTTTGATTTTCCTGGATTTTTATTTATAAGTTATACGTCGTTAGTAAATCGTAGTTGTCGCAAATATTCTCATTTTATTTTAATATCTTCATTTTTGAAAATTGATTTTCTTAGATTACATTAAATAATTTGGACGATAAACTTTTTTTTCGCCTAATATATTTCTGCTTGAAAACTCTTCAATTCTGGTTGTTTTTTCTTTACAAATCTCTTCTTATAATTCCAAATAATTTTTATATATTCCATACTACTGCAGAGATAAAAATAATGTGCAATTTCAACTGAACCAAACGTTTTTCAAAATCAAAATGCCAAATATGACATTTGTTTATATCTATTCCTTATTTCCAAGAAGGTCCATTGTACTAAAATTTGATCTGAATTTTGCCTGTTTTCTAGATTATTGTTAATCCATTTTCTTTTCCACTTTTTAATAGTATTTTTCTGAATGCTGAAAAGAGTGTTCTAGAATTTTGAATAAATTTTGAACTACTGTAAAATTTCCAATTGAGAAAAAATGAGTATGTCAATTTGTGAATAATCGGTAAAATGTGTGAGTGTAGCCCAATTGCTTTTCCTATCGTCGGTTCTTCGACGACCGTTCGTCTAGTTAGTATAGATTCTATCCATCGTCGTGGATGTTGGCGGTTCTCTGTTGCGGCCGTCGTACACGGCCCGTTTAATTGCTACCAACGCCACCGCCATCAAAGCGGTCCGAACTTCAAAGTGAAAAACATTTCAGCTTAATCGATTTCTTGTGACGCCTAACCACTTAACAGGCGCAGTACCGAACTTTTCCCAGCCGTAAACTATTCAATGTAAAGGAGATCAAAAGTTTGTCGTTGCGCGCGTTATAAGACGTCCCGGCACGATTTATAATCCGTATAGAAGTTTCGGAACGGCGTTGTGTCGACCGCGAACGACGCGGGCCGTCCCTTCTTTATGCCCCTACGTACGTTTTGGACAATCGATGTGGTTCGATGTCGGATTTTCGGACACGACGTGAACAGACGACATCGGCGTGACATTCTTTGTAGATGAATGGAATTTTACATGATTAGTGTCTTTGCAATGGAGAGAGTTCGTCTAGTATTTTTTTTTTTGGAAATTGTATCGAGTTTATTGGCGTTTTAAGTTCTAAAAATGTCCAGAAAATTTTCTAATGTTTATTTTTTACCTTAGATCCTATTTTCATGTTTTATTCAGTTGTTCACAATTGAGTGATTATTTTAATAAATTTCAGTTTATTATTTTTCAGTTCAAAATTTATTAAATTAAAATATTTTTTTAATAATATTCATAAAGCTATAAAAATGTACCTCAATATATTTCTAGAACAGAAAGGATCATTATAAGGATTGTACACTTTACTAACTGGATGGATATTTCATACCGAACCCCATGATTATAAATTTTAATTGCCTTCTAGAAATTGTGTTTTAAAACGAGGGGATTTTATTGAGTGGCTTTATATATATATATATATATATATATATATATATATGTATGTATGTATGTATGTATGTATGTATGTATGTATGTATGTACATCCTCTGCTATGAATTTTCCTCTCAAGATTTTTCTATTAAAATGGTAATAACTATTTTAAATTTATACTTGCACTTCCGCGCGAATATTTTTGCGAATAACACAGTAATAATGGCATAGTTTCGAAGCTATGAATAATTTAGTGGCGCGTACTTAAAATTCATAACCTTACTGTCGTACATTAACGTTTTAGTGATGCGACGAGAGACACTAATTCGGTGATTGCAACTGCAACTGGGCGATCAAACGGTACATCAAAGAAAGAAATTCAATATCGCTGAGCGCATGACACGAGATGATTCGTTTCTTTGAAATGAACGTTTGATCATCATGTCGATGTAATTTGTTTTATTCTTTATTTTATTTTTTAAAAATTGATCTGTTTTGATAGTAGACTAAATTGAATCTAAATTGATTTTCTTTAAGCGGATTCAGTTAGCAAACTTTATCACTATTAATTTAATAAAGAGGCTAATTACTTGTGTAGAAATTAATTTGCAATATTCTGAAAATTATGAAAAAATCATCCAAATGCAAATTAATTAATAAAGAGAATTGAAATTTATTTTATTTATTTTTTTTGTAATAGAATTTCAATTAAAATTTGTATTTTTTATTTCCACATGGTTGATCATAATTTAATTATCACTTTTTTTTTTTAAAAAAACAGAAATGGGTTAATTTTTATTTATTTTTTTCAAAATCTGATCTCTTTTGATAGTGAACTAAATTAAATCTAACTTGATTTTTATTAATCGAACTCAGTTAGAAAACTTTATCACTAGTAATTTATTAAAGAAGCTAATTACTCATGCAGAAATTAATCACTACTTGATAATATTTGTAATGCAATGTTCTAAAAATTGTCAAAAACCGATTGATATGCAAACCAGCTAATAAAGTAAATTGAAAATTAATTAATTTATATTTTGTGAAATAAGATTTAATTAAAATTTGTGTTTCTCATTTCAATGTGGCTGAATACAAGTACGTTATCACCTTTTTTTAAAAGAAACTGAAATAGGTTAATTTTTCTAAATATGATCTCTTTTGATAATAGACTAAATTGAATTTAAATTGATTTTTATGAAACGAACTCAATTAGAAATCTTTATCACAATTAATTTATTAAAAAACTAATTAATCGTGCAGCAATTAATTACTACCTGATGTAATTTATAATGCAATGTTCTAAAAATTCTCAAAATCAGTTCGAAATGTCAATCAGCTAATAAAGTTAATTGAAAATTATTTTGTTTATTAATTTTTTTTTGTAATAAAATTTTAATTTCAATTTGTATTTCTTATCTCCATATAGCTGAATATAAGTTCGTTGTCGTCTTTTTTTTAAAAAAACTGAAATTGGTTAATTTTTATTTTATATTTTTAAAATATGACCTGCTTTAATAGAAGACTAAATTTAATCTAAATTGATTTTTAATAATCGAACTCAATTAGAAAACCTTATCACTATTAATTTATACAAGGGGCTTATTACTCGTTCAGAAATTAATTACTTATTTATAAGATTTATAATATATCGTTTTAAAAAATATTAAAATGTTGTTGAAATGCGAATTAGTAAATAAAGTTAATTGAAAATTATTTTATTTGTGAATAAATATAATGTTTTTAAATAATTTTTTTTATAAGTAAATTTGTATTTCTTACTTCCATTTATCTGAATACAAGTTAATTATCACACCTTTATTGGAAAAAAAACTTGAATTGTGTTAACTATTAAGTATTTTAACACAAGAGGACTTTGTGCATTTCTTTGTTCAGTTTTTGTAATCAAGATATTTTTTTCTAATCCTTGATAATCACCTAGAGTATAGATTAAGATTGAAAAAAATTCTCTTTCAATATTCTACTTCTAGAAAAATCTTTCTCATTTTCTATATTCAAAATAGCCAGTTTTAAAAAAATATCTGATTTATTTTATTATAATTACTACTGAAAATCATACCAAAAATTACCATATATGAAATTTATAAAGAATTTGATACTTCAATTTAAAAATTTATAAAATCGTTTCAATGCTCCTATCGATTCATGGTGTGTTATATCGATTAGTGCTATAATTTTATATCATTTATATATATCTGAAAATATGACTATGAAAAAAATTCCGCACCTCCGTTCTTTTCAACAGGAGAGACATATAAGCACACGCATACACATGCTCGTGCATAGCCACGTGAACGTGGCGCCGTTTAACGTAAACGCGCCCGACAACATCTTTCAAACATAGAGAATGGCTGTCACAACGGATAAAAAAAACCCTCTTCGCGGCAATGGAACGTATTAAAAAGTACGAAAAGAGCTTAATGACACGTTAACGTACAGTGTTGGCGTTAAAATTCCTCTGAACGTGTCCGTGTCCCGTTCCTGTTTACCGACAGACACTCTCGCTCGCGCGCTGGAACCGAACGAGCGAGTGAACGACACAAACATATATATATATATATATATATATATATATATATATAAATGAGTGTAGATGTGTGTATACACTCATACTTTTTTTCCACGCACGTGTAATGTAACGGTTAAGTGTAGAGGGTTCATTGAAATTTTGTCATTATAGCTTAATGTGCTTTTGTTCGCAATATATCTACTATAACTTGTTCCTGACAGGTTTTGATGTGGTGAACATGTGTGAGGGTTACATTATATAAGACTATATATATGTATGTATATATATATACACATGTGTGTGTGTATTTGTGTGTAGAGTGCGCGTGTTGCCATCCGACAAGGCTCTCTATCTGAATTGACGCGTGTTCATTGTTTCATTTGTAATTAATTTTCTCGATAAATGATACTAACGTGTTTGTAATATTTTAATATTTATACAGACACACACACATATATTTATATATATATATATATATATATAGGTGTTTTTTAGGCTTGGTAGAACTTTAAATTGAATCCTTATCGAGAGTTCTATGTAACCTAAAAATACATCCTTTGTATATATTATATATAAGTTTTATTTCAAATACCGAAATATCCTACCGACTGCGCCAGTTTTATTTTAAATTATTGAAAGTTCAGTTAATAAAATATATATTTTTATTTATTAATCAATTAACTGCAACAACGTTTAAAATCATATTCTTTTATTATAAATCAACAGTGCAACAGTGCTGTATATCCTTTGATGTCGTTATTTACACTGATTTTTCCTATCGTATAAATAGCAACCGATGCTACCCTTACACATTTTATTTATTATTATGTGTTACATATAACTTATATATATATATCATGTGTATATAGAAGTATGATAAAGGTATTTTTCAGGTTAGATAAAACTTTCGATAGGAATTCAATTTTAACTTCTATCACGTTTAAAAAATATTCTATAAATATATATTTAATAACATTTCCAAAAATGATGACGTATCTACTAAGTTATTTTTAATAATGTTTTGTATTTGACTTGGGAAATATTTTAAATCCTTTTCTTATTGTATATATGCATGAATATAGGCATAATACAGTACAATAAAAGCACACCATTCTGCCGTAGAAATAAGGAATATAAAACTAATAAATGCAGATATTCAGTCC
The DNA here is from genome assembly GCA_029203775.1 of Neoneuromus ignobilis. NCBI lineage: Eukaryota > Metazoa > Arthropoda > Insecta > Megaloptera > Corydalidae > Neoneuromus > Neoneuromus ignobilis. Next base: position 59,821,559 of record CP092088.1, on the reverse strand, counting down.
ATCTCAAACAGTCTAAAAAATCGTTAACAATTTCAAATACTGTTGATGGAAAAGATATATTCAATGGCGATGTGTTAATTTAGTTTACCTTAAAGGGATGTAAATCCAAAAAATAACTATTCTTGTTGTTTTTTTTGGAATTGAGTTCAATTTACTAGAACACAAATTAATTTTCACCCTCATCACCACAATATGTTACAAAATGTTTAATAATCACTTATTGTTCAGTTTTTGTTTATAAAAATAAGCCATTATCGTCCGAACCTAAGCAGCGTAGTAAAAAGGCTCTAATGATGATGTCATCGCTATCGAAATGCGAATTAGAAAATTATTGTTATAAACAAAAACCTGAACAATAAGTGATTATTGAACATTTTATAACATATTGTGGTATTGGGGTTGAAAATTAATTTGTGTTATACAAGGACTATTTTGTAAAAAACAATAAATAACATCTCTTCATTTAAGAATAATAGATTTCTCAGTAGGAGGCAAGAAAAAATTAATATATGCATATTTTATAGACGTATTTTATGATAAAATAAAAATATAAAGTCAGTTACCAGCTAGAGGCGGATTAAAAAAAGATATAAAAACACAAATTAGTATAGGGTACTTGATGATAAAGTAAAAAATCATCTTGAGTCATTTTTCGTTTCAAAAAAAAGAATTTCTTAAAGCATTCATTCTTTGGAGACAAGATTGCAAAATATATTAGATAATAATAGTGATTATATCATTGATTAAAAATTATTTTTGTGTACAAATTTGTTTATGTATGTTATTTCAAATATGGGATTACTAAAGGGTTTAGACATATGAGGGTCGTTTGATAAGTATGGTAAATTTATTTATTGTTTAATTTAATTAATTAATTTATTTAATAAAACTTTTCAATTTAGTTTTTCTTACTTTTTTACCATACTTATCAAACGACCCTTGTACATTCACTTTATTTACTATTCCTTACTACCCTTCAGTATCATTTGGACCACTCTATATATAATATATAGAAAATTCTCAGATAATGTGGATGTTAGGTTCGATAGAAATACTGTGTTATTTAAATCGCGTTATGCGAGACTCAGATCAATTTTAAAAGGTATTTATCCTAATATAAATTCGCTACTTATAATTATATACGTGATAAAGGAAAATACAAATTTAACGAAGATAAATATATGGTGAAAAATATATGAAAAATAACGGATTGTTACAATTTTCAGATTGTTATATTAATATCGCAATTGCATTGAACAAGAGTTAATAAAATTTATAGACTGCGTTTTATCGAAATCGTGTTGTATAAATATCGCGTTATACGAGAGTTACCTGTGTATATATATATATATATATATATATATATATATATATATATATATATATAAATCAAAAAATTAATTTAATTTTGCGACGATGGCCTAGTGTGACCCACAGGCCAAGACATGTCGTAAAACACGTAATCGATCCGTGTCGAAGATCGGGACCTCCTAAAAGGTCACAGCATCAGAACGAATACCGGCCATTGACGGAAACCAAGCAACGTGCACCGCAACTACGGTCGCCGTCCGATCGGAATTCTGCGGTACTTTACCGCCGTCGGCGACGCGAATCGAAATTTTCAAAGGAGCCACGGGTTCGGGGACGAGTTAATTACACGGCACGGGTGGTCTTTCGGCGTCAACCACCGACTGATTTTGCTCTGTCGTGCACGTGCACCAGGAACGCGTCTCGGGGAAATTCGACAGTATGTTTTTACTTGAAACGTACGATGGCTTTAATCGAGGATCGTAAGATAATTAGTAATCTATTAGGGGATCTTTTTTAAAAAAAGAAAATAGAAATATAAGATCGTTTGGAATTATAGATAATAATTGAATTACTTATTCCAACATCAAAAGAAATTATAAAATCGAAAAATTAAAGAAAAAATATAATATTTTGCAAAATGCAGTTATTGAATTGAAATACCAAAAAAATTGATTTAACCATACATCACGCTCAGACAGACATCAAAATTAAGCAAGATTAATTGAAAATAACCAACATTGGACAATATGATTTTTTAAAGTATGTATTTTGCCAATTTCTTTCAAATGTCTGCGAGTTATTGACCATGTATACTCAAAATGTTGTGACAATTCCTCAATGGTTAATTTTGGATTGGATTCAATGGAAGATTTTAATGCCTCAATATCAAACTCTACTGGTTTTTCACTTCAAAGTGTAACGAAAAAAAATCAACATCACCTTTTGAAAATTTTTGAAATCAACTTTAATTTTTGTCGGGTTAAAACATATTACCATAGAAATCACATTTTTTAAAATATTGTAGTTGATTTTCGTTTCTTTTCATTTTTATTAAATTATCATACTTAAAAAATTTGTACTTCTATCGATATTTGGTTTCTTGATTTTTTGTAATTCTTTTTATTTTTCTAATGATGTTGATTACTAGAAACGTTTCAAGAAACTCTTGAAAGAAACAAAAATTAAATGCCTAAAAACTCAGTTCGAATATTTAAATGTTGATACTAACTATTGTTTTTTTTAAAAAAACTGTATTTAAAAATATTAATGAATAAAAATCACAAATGTGAAATCTTTAAGAAATAAACAGACAGATTTTTTAATTAAATAATTTTGAGATAACCTGCCTATTGACCAGTTAAAAAATAAATTCATTTCTATTTACATTCTTTAAATATTTAATTCTAATCAAATTCTTCTACACCACCTCAATAATCCATCTAATATACAGACACGTATGTACTAAAAAAGTTTTACAAATCTTATTAGAGGTTTCGAATACAAGGTACAGCAGTTTCATAACTACCAACAATACAATGTAGTCAGTTTAGTTTTTTTGTTGTGCACAGGTAACAGCAATTCAGCTCTTGCTACAGTAAACTGACGGCAACTGTTGTTACAGAAACTGAAAGATTAATGTACACGGTGATTTGCAGAAATGGAGTCTATAAGTTGGTAGTGCGGTAAGTGAAAAAAGTATATGGGGGTCAGTTGTAAGGTTGTGAAGTGCAACAGTAGTAAAAAATATTTAGTTGAGGGAGAAATTTGAAATGTGGAAGTATTGATGTACGATTGTTATGTTAGAGAAATTTGTGTTTATTTTTTTTTTTAAAAGATGTCTTCAAAATTTTAATATTTTCCATCGTATTTCATTTCTGATGATATTAATTTGTAAGATTAATTCGTATTCAATAGGATGGTCCAAATGAAACTGAAGGATTTATACATACATTTACTTCTTTACTATTTTTACTATCTTTCAGTCTCATTTAAGCAATTCTATATTTACTGTGGATAGAACATAAGTGAAATTCATTCAAAATTATTAATTTTTTTTTTTAAAAAAATAGTGATAGATTTTTAAACCATGTAAATTTCGTTACAAAATTAGAAAAAAATATTAGTTTACATTTTATAATTGCTTTATTTACTTTTACATGGTGGTTAAAATGAGATTAAAGGATGTAAACAAAAACTGAAGGTTATATCCTTCAGTCTCATTTGAGAAATTATATAAATATTTACTCTAGATGAAAAGAAAATGAAATTACCTTAAAATTATAAAAAAAAAATTAAAAAAATAATGTTAAAGATCTTTTTTCATCACGAAATTTTATCCTTTCATTAAATTTCGTACGAGCTTTTGTAATAAAATTAGAAAAAAAGAATAATTGATTTTTATCACTGCTTTATTCACTATAACAGGGTGGATTAAATGAGAATTAGGGATATAAACCAGAACTAAAGGTTATATCATTCAGTCTCATTTAAATAATTATATATTTATTGTAGATAACACAAAAATGAAATTAACTCAAAATAATAATTTTTTTTAAAAAAATAGTCTTAAAAGCATTTTTAAATCACGGATTTCATCCCTTATAAAATTTTGTACAAGTTTTTATAACAAAATTAGAAAAAAGATTGACATTTTATCACTGCTTTATTAACTATTACAAGGGGGGGATGAGAATGGAGGATGTAAATCAGAATTGAAGGTTATATCATTCAGTTTAATTTGGAAGATTATATTTTTACTGTAGATAAAACAAAAATTAAATTACCTCACAAATGTTAATTTTTTTTAAAAAAAATCCAAGATATTTTTAAACCACTGAATTTCATCCTTTAATTAAATTTCGTATGAACTTTTAATACAACATTAGAAAAGAAGATTGATTAACATTTTATCACTGTTTTATTTAATATTATAGGATGATTCAAATAAGACTGATGGATTTAAACTACAATTGGAAGTGAAATCCTTTAGTTTAATTTAGGACATTCTGTATTTACTGTAGATGGAACAAAAATGAAATTATCTCAAAAATACATATGTTATTTAAAAAATAGTGTTAGAAACATTTTAAACCACAGAATTTCATCTTCAATTAATTTAAATTTTGTATGGCCTTTATTTACAACTTTAGAAAAAAATTAAGCTTTCAATTTTTTTATCATTGCTTTGTTTACTACTACAAGGTGGTTGAAATGCGATTGAAGGATGTAAACCGGAATTGAAAAAACTTAATTATAATGCATTCTGCAACGGTATTAAATACTACTTGTTCGCTCATTATTCTAGCTACTAAAGAAACTAATGCGAGGTCATGTACATGGCAAAAAAGGTGTTTAAGCATCCCTATTAATGTCTTCACTAAGTTTCAGCCATGAACGTTTGCTTGTTCAGAAGTAAAAAAAGTTTATTTTTGACTGATGTTCATGTACACACACACACATTATATATAATGTGTGTGTGAGAGTTTTCAACATATGAATATATTTGTAGACCATTTTGTTTCAAAGAATGTTTGTCAGAAACGCACCGAGCCGTTGTTGTGTTTTTTTCAAAGTGAATAAAGAGGAGTGTTGGTCGTCCACCGCGGCCCTTACACGCCCACCACGAGCGCGTCATGTATCCAAGCCGACGAACGCCCGACCGAACTAAAAATTAGTGTAATTTTGAAGTTCATTAGCATGAAAACAACCCTCCATGTCTGCCGAGACCGAGGGCGGCCGGCGCTCGGATGGCTGCGACCCTCTGTTTTCGTACTTGCTAAATCACTTCAAGAGCAACATCAATTCCCGTCATGACCCTCGTAGCCTTGAAACGATAAATCACAAATACGCTAAGCGCATCACCACTCGCATTGACAATCTGCATGTTTTTCCATACATTAAATGTTGCGTCGTGCGCGACACCGACGATGCTAGCAGATGGGGTTGTTGTCGTTTCTCACGTGTACGTGTACACGTATGTGGATGTGTGTAGTTTTTTTATAGGGGGAGTTTCTTCGTGTGGTTTCAATCGGATACAGATTGCCGAATTTGGTTAGATCTCGCGGAACAGATTGAAAGTTTATGAGGAATTCTGTCGAGGTGATTTTTTTTTCTTTCAAAATAGTTTGCAATAAAATTACAAAACGAGTACAGGATTATTATTGTTTGGAATTGTAGCTGACTGAATACAATTTTACATGAATATATTTACTGTAAAAATTGCAATTTATCAACTATGGCAATTTTTTAAAAAAATGTTTAATAATTCAGTTTTAATTTATTTACACACATTTAGTTTTTGAATAAATTAAAATTAGTTCTTACAAATTCAGTACACAACAAGAAAACATAGTATTGTGTTTTATTTTCCAGAAAAATGAAAGAAAAATTAAAAAAATATATTATTTTCTCCATTTATAATCTAGTGTTTGGTATAATTCAGTTTTTTATATGAAAAATTACGTTTTGTGGGGTTAATTATCGAAATGCATATCAGTTTATAAACAGATAAAACAAACAACAAGTAATTGTTAAACATTTTATAATATTTGGTGGTGTTTGGAGTGATTTGTGTGAAATTAGTTAACAGTCATTGATTGAGAATTTAAATGTATAGAGTGGTCTAAATGATACTGAAGAATAGTAAGTAAATTTATATCTAAATCGTCAATCTCATTTTGGCCACCCTACATAAATAATTTTGTTTTCGTTATTAAAATTTTGATTGAGATAAATAACATTTTTTACGATGTGTGTGTATTAACATAAGCTGCCCGATGTGGAATATTTTTGTATTCCATGATTTTATTAATTTTATTTTAAATCCTCATATGAAATGAAAATCTGGGATATAAAAATACCCCATGTTGGATCTGTGAACGCCAGACGTTGAAGATTAACAGTGTATGATGATTTTTTTCGAACACCAACAAATGTAACGAAATTTAACATTTTGATAAAGTGTTCAATAATCACTTCTGGTTTACTTCATTCTCTGATACACATTACGATGGTTTTCAGTAATCATCAGAGTATTGCATTAAAAAGTCATCAATAGATGATTATTAAACAATTTTATAAAATTTTGTAGTAAAGAAATTGAGTAATTTATTTGTATTTTAAAAAAAATGAATTGGGATTTTAATTAATAATCAATTCTGGTTTACTTTATTCACTGATCCACATTTCGATAGCTATTTAACAATCATCAGAGTGTTGTATTATAAAGTGATCAATAGGTTATTATTGAACAATTTTTAAAATCTTATGGATTTGTATTAAAAAAACCAATTGGGATTTTAATCAATAATAAATTCTGGTTTACCTTATTCACTGATGCATATTTCGATGGATGTTTAGTCATCATCAGAGTATTTTATTATAAAGTTATCAATAGGTAATTGTTAAACAAATTTAAAAATCTTGTAGTAATGAGATTGAGTAATTAATTTGTATTAAAAAAATGAATTGACATTTTAATTAATAAACACTTTTGGTTTAATTTATATACTGATGCACATTTAGATAGTTATTCAGTAATCATCAGAGTATTTCATTGCGATGTGATCAATTATCATTGTATTATAAGGTAATCAATTTCAGGTGATTATTGAATATTTTTATGACTTTTTTTAAGTGATCAGATTAAGTAATTCATTTGTACTAAAAAATAAATTATAATTTTTATAAATCGTTAAGAACGATCTTATGAATCACTCTATATATATTTTATATTGTGCTTACAAGTATGTAAACTGCAAATCTACATAAAAAAGGTCCCCCTACGTACAAAACCTGTACCCAATCGCATCCCCTAGTCTCGTTCGTAAACCATGAACGCGAATCTAACTGAAACTTAATCCGCGTTACACGTAACGTCTTCTTCAAAGGCAGAACTTGAGACCGGTGAATTCGGATTAAATACAGCACGAGTATAAGAAGGTTGAGTGACGAGGCGTGGCCAAATGTAATATGTATATGTGAACGAACGAAGGTACGTGCACGTACGCGAGCACGTCCCTCCCACCGATCCTGTATCTAATCAAGAAAATCGGCCGCGCGTCCCGACGCCCCGTCAAAATGCAAAGCCGTTCAAGAACGACGCATTCACTCCGTTTAATTAAGTACAAAGTACTTAATGTATTGAAATGTGAATGTTACATCTGAAGCAAAGAACCGAGTCTCGTGGTTTTCGGAATGTTGACACCGCGACGACGACGCCGACGACGCCGGGCGTCTCTGGTATCGTTCGGCTCTCGCTCGTGCGATTTACCTGCACGCGTGTGCGTGAGAGAGACGCGACCGGCGAAAAGTTCACCCAAGTTCACACGTAACACATATCAATAAGTTTCGACTTGTTTTGTTGTCGGATGTCGGATATATACAAGCTTGTATAAGTACCTCTAAAAAGCAACTATATTATCTTACATCTGTATACAAGTTGACGTGTGTACGCGCGAACAGAGAGCGAATGATGGTGAAACGTGCGTTTTTTTCATACTGTTTTTGTCGGAATGTCTCGTGTGTCAATTTTATTTCAGTTTCACTCGAGCTTAATATCGTCATTACGTTATAGAGATTCTTGAAGTTGAAATTAACGTTTCACATTAATTAAACGAGTTAAGCAGTTCAAAGTAGCGCTGTATTAGCAACAAAAAAATGTCATATCTTCGGTAATAATCCTCGACTTGGTGAAATAATAAGTTAACATCTTGAAGAATCTATGTGAAGGTGTTTTTTTATAAAAAAACTTATTTACTTCTTAAGTTAAAAAAACATTTTCAAGATTTCATTAAAACAATATTTTTATAATAAATATATTCCAACTGTGACAAATTTATTTTCATACAAATAACTATCATTTTAACACTACAAGATATTAAAAAAATATTTAATAATTATTTGTTTATGAACTGATGATAATTTTTATAGCAAAACCATCATCATCAAAGAGCTGTGTAATAAAATCTAGTTTTTTCTAACAATAATGGCATAGTCATCGAAATGCGTACTAGCTTATTGTTGTTATAAATAATTGTTGACAATATGAAATACGATAAGAAAAGCCTGGATATGAGGATAGAAAAGAAGCAGCAGATAATAAAAATACGGCTCTTTTACAAATATTTTAAAAACAGTGCTCTGATAATGATGGAATGGTTATCAAAATGTGTACCAGCAAATAAAGTAAACTATAAGCGATTACTGAATAATTTCAAATTGATCCGACTAAAATTGATAGAGGTATAGGCATACTGATTTTTACAAATACTTGTATAATCTAATTTTGAAATATTGCAAGTGATTTTATGAAAATCGAATTTTCAAAACCGGTGACCAAAATATCTCAAAAACGATTACATCGATTTATTAAAAAATTTGAAAATTTATTATATATAAGAAAAATAGTCCTTGAACGAAGGATTTTTCCGTCGCGTAGTTTCTTCTTTATTGACCAGAATGAGAGATTTTTTCATCGAAAATCAAAATTTTTAATTAGAATGTCCATAATTTTTTTCAAATAAATATTTAGAAAAACTGATCGTTCAAGGACTACATAATTTATGTATAAAATAAGTCTTCATTTTCCGATTTCATATGATCTGAATCTGAGTAGTAATGGTCACTCCAAACGTACTTTTTTTAAAGGATCTACGAGATTTTTAATTTTAAATATTTTTTTATTGGAGAAATTATTTCAACTTCTTTTAAATATATGTTTTTAGATACCCAAACATTTGTTGAGAAACATGTTATAGTTTTTGAAAAAAAATCTCAAAAGTCCAAATTTTTTCGGCCATTTACCTAAGATGATATTTTAACACTTTTACGTCTGATGATGTAGTAATACGTCTTTTCATAAGACAACCGATAACAATTGATATTAAATTTTTTATAAGTTTTAGCTTGTAACTATTGATGTAGTATTAGGTATTTTTTTGATATAATTGAATTGTTTTATACATTAATTTCTGTAGAAAGATGTGTGGACATCATTTTGATTAAATATTACATTATATAGAGTTGTCCAATAAGCGCTTCAGAAGTTTAAATGAAAATAAAACAAAAAGTATTTAATTAATTAGTTTTTTTTATTTTTAAGTACATTCTATGGCATTAATAGAATTTAATTTCACTCATGTGACCATCACGAACTTTCTTGACATTAATGCATTAATTTAATCCACTTTTTATTCATTCTTTCATATAATTGTGATCCAATTTCATGTATTACAATGTTTATTTTTACTAGTTCTGTTGTTTATGGTTTATCAGAATAAACCAATGATTTCACATAACACCATAGAAAATAATCCAATGGAGTTGAATCACATGATTTTGGTGGACAATTGATGAGTTCATTTTGTAAAATAATGGACTTATTAAACTTTTATTTAATAAGTTTATTAAAGTTATTATAATTTTTAAGCGTTGTTAAAGCATTAAACGTTCCATGATAATTTTCCAAACTGTACTATGTTGAAATATAAAAATGAGCTTAAAAAAATTAAACATGGCAGTCATCAGCTGTCAAATTGATGACATTCTTATTGGAAAACCTATATAAACTTTGAAAATCTGTTATATTAATACTCTATAGACATGAAAGCGTTAAACTACTTACTATCGAAAGTTTGTAATTCGTGCAGCTACTTTACAAACTATATTTAAGTAAATTCGTACGATTGTTGTTAAATATAAGTTACAAATCTCTCGACATGTAACTCAATCGTCTCAAACACTTCTTCGAAATGAACAAACAATTATAAAAAAAACTGACACATCTCCATCTCGTGCACTTCAAACCAAACGACATACAAACACACTGAGTGTATGAAAAAAAAATGTAGCTTATTAATACATTTTTTTGTAAGGCGAGAGAACGCGCGCGCGCCATCTGAATTTCTAAACGCGTGCAATTTTTCTCCGAAAGCGTTTGTTTGGAAAAAAAAGTGGAGTCCTTTTTGCGAGAACGGGCCGCTACGAAAGAGTAAAAGTAATTTATTATGACAATTTCGTAACTTAACTGTACATGTATAACGAGTAGTTGATATATATATATATATATATATATATATATATATATATATATATATATATATATATACACACCTACATGACGAGTAGTGGCTCGGTTAATTACATACAGCATCCACGTTCTCAAAAGTCTGTTTAGTTTCTCTCGGGTCGTTTTTCACTGTCATCATACCATGTACTGCAGCAGTTTCATTTACTCGTAATTTAATTTCCTTTACAATTTACAAAGCGGTAAACGACTGAACGCTGACATAGGTTATTACAATAATGCGACTGTCGAATGTTTGCAGTCTAGGGACTCCTGTATATACACATACATACAAATATATATATATATATATATATATATATATATATATAAATAGAGGATCTAATAGAATAACTGGTAGATAAGTGCATGCGGCTGTACAGACAAGATGATAATCTTATATAATGCCAGTTACAAGCAGATACAAATTCTGTAAAAGAATCGCACGAGTCACTTTCGTCAATTTGAAAATAATTAGATTAGATCACGAGTGTCGAATGGCCATCGGATGCTTTTTGTGCGCTCCGTTGTCGTGGATTAACTGAAGCTTAACAGGTGAAAATTATACGAGAGTGGATGGAATTGTTCGTGTAAGTGGATTTCGTCGTGTTAGGAAAGAAAACGGACTGTGAAAATATTTTCTAGTGTGATAAATTTAATATTTCCTTCTTTGGTATTTTTTGTTACAAGACCGAACCTCGTTACATAATTGTCGTTATAGATTTGTGACTATGTATTGGTGTTAGATATAAAGTAAGGTTGTGGGTTGAGTAATTTCTAGTGTTTATTTTGAAAGCGTAAAGAAGTTTTGTTGGAATCTTGTTTATAAAATACAAGTTTTTTCGATTACAATTTAGTAATTTTATTATTGGTACTGAATTCAGTTTTGGATTTTAAATAGAAAAAAATCTTTTCTCTTTATTTGATTAAATAAAATTGGTCACACAATATCATCAGGTTATTTTCAAAATCTATTAAATTACATTTTGTTAAAAAATCTTAACATAGAGAAAAAAATTACAAAATAAGAAAAATTCTAGTTTTTCTAGCATTTCATTAAATGCTCCATTAAGTGATTTTTTTCAAACCAGTATCGAATAAAAATTTGAGAAATGAGAATCAATACCTTTTCTACAAGATAAAAATTCCATTTCTGCCAAATTTTTGGGGCTGCAGACGTATATACAAGAATTATACTAAATTTTATATCATATTGTTACTCTGATGATGATTATATTGCTATCAAAATGCGCATTAGCTTATAAACAAAAAAAGTCAATAAGTTATTATTGAATATTTTTTCAATATCTTGTGGTGTTGGAATAATAGTTTATTTTCGTGATAATTTACTGTTTGATAAGTTGGAATTCATTTACTACGAACAATTCTCTGAGAATTTTTAAATATGATGGTTTTTCTTTATCTTTGATGAAAGTTCTGGTGTCTTTAAAAAACTTGAACTACTTGAGATTTTTGTTTAATCTTTGATTATTTTCATCAAAATCATGTTTAAAAAATGTAAGTATTTATATGATTTTTTCAAAATTTAAATTAATATTTCACATAAACGTTTTGCTCATCAGGTCTGTCTTAAAAATTATCGAGGTAAAGAAACTCGAATTAGTAAAATTAATTGAGAGTGATCTAAATGAGATTAAAGGACAATAAATGGTAGTATGCAAGTAAATGTATGTCTAAACCTTTTACTCTCATTTGGGCCGCCCTATACAATCAAAACAAACTCAACAATAGTCAAATTGTGGTCATATCAACTTGTTAGTTTCTTATACTTCTTAAGATTGAATTGCGTGCAAAATCCAAATATTTTTTGATCACACTTTTCATTTGGATAAATTTACCAACCTGTCTCTTACTCTCTCCCTTTTTCTCTACATAAGGTGTTTTATTAGGAGCGCACAACTTAATTTTAAAATAAAACACGTATGTTTTTGAATGAACCATTATGTTTTTTTGAGCGATGATGAGTGTGTGGTCTTGTTAAACACCTTATATATACAGGTGTCCTCAAAAAATGTACACACATTTTAGAAGTTGATAACTTACATAATTTTCATTCCTTTAAGTTTAATTGATCTGAAATAATGGATATTACAGTCATTTAAAGTGAGTATTCATTTTATTGGGACATTCTGTATATATACATAGTAATAAATATGTTTCTTTCTTTTAATACGGATTGAACTGTGTGTGTTATTTAGATATATTTTAATTACATTTTTCATATGGATAAATCTCAATTCCTTCTTCTCTCATTCCCTCATTCTCGTTCTCTCTCTCTCTCTCTCTCTCTCTCTATATATATATATATATATATTATATATAAATAAACCTATTAATAAAAATTTATGAATTGCTATTAGAATTTATTCGAAACTGAAAAATACGTTCCAATTTACAATACATTTTATCTTGTTTCTCCATCGTCGACGAAATCAATAAACACGAAACTCAAACAACGAAGAAAAAAATTAAAAATTAAGCTCTCATATTAAACGCAAATTTACATTCAGATCGAATTGATTGCCACCGTCGTCGTCGGACTCAACGCTTTTCTACCCACACGGTCGATCGTTACGTACAGGTCTACACGAAAGACCGAAGTTGCTTGGACTAAGAGAGTTAAAAATAAATTACACGTTTATATATATATATATATATATATATATATATATATATATATATATATATATATAATTGCAAGAAAATTGGTAAACACAGGATAGAGCTCGGATATATATAATTACATGACGACGACGACGACGGAACATTTTAAACAAAACCGACGTCGGATAGTGGGTAAAACCGTTAAAGGGGTCCACGCATAATAGAGTCCTTTATCTTACTTATGCGGTGTTATGTGTACTGTGGAATATCACACGCGGCGACGTTCTTGTTCCTCTGGTTAAATTGCATAGAATCAGTTTTAATTTTAATGAGAGCCGCTGATTACTCGAGAAGGATGTATGCGAAGCAAACGGGCGGTTTCGTGAATGTGCGACGCGCAGAGAACTTCTAGTAAGTTCTAGCCGCTCGTGTTATATGCAATAACGGCTGCATTATGGATAAACGCGTGTTAATTGTCTACAGTGGGGTTGACACGAAGAAGTTAGGTTCTATAGACTTTTTTTTTAAATATCAGTGTTTGAATATTTGATTAGTTAGTTGTCTGTGTAGATATATTTTTGAAAATTCGAATGAATACAATAATTAATTTTAGTTTTATTTCAAAAAATAAAAAAAAAATAAGAGAAGAAAAAAATCAGATATAACAGTTAAAAATCTATTTAAGTATCTATTTTTAATTCTTTTTAAATAAAATATTATATACATTTATTTTTACTTCAATGGCTAAAGTGTTTTTTTAAGATGGTAAAACTTTAAATTGAATCCCTATCGAAAGTTCTATCTAACCTAAAAAAACATCCCCTATATATACATACAATACATACATACACACACACACACACACACACACATACATACATACAAAAATGTTTTTGTAGGTTAGATAGAACTTTCGATAGGGATTTCTATTACGCTTAAAAAACATCCTAATTTTTATAAAACAATATTTGTTTTATAAAAATTATTTAATTTAAAATTTGATTTTCACACAAATGAATTATTACTCTAACTTCACAGGATTTACTTTTACTTTTTTAATATTATTTACTATCATTTTGTCTTATTTGGGCCACCTTATATAACTCTATCATAACAAAATGTTATTAAAAAGTGTTTAATAATTATTTATTGTTTACTTTGTCTATTTATAAGCAAGTTATGAATTTAGGATGATATAATAGAAAAAATATCCTCGTTTAATTATCTACAAACTAATATAATATTTTTTTTGTAATTATAACGAATTCACTTAAAATTCAAATTAATTTTTAATCCAAAAATGTAATATAATGTATTAAAAAATTGTTCAATAATTATTTATTGCTATTTTTGTTACTTTATAAACTGGTATGGATTTCAATGGTAATGACATTATTATTACAGCACTTTGTTATAAAATCTAGACTAATTGGTTCGTGTGTTGTTGTAGCCCTGAGAAGCTGGTGGTACTAAAGTGCTATCTAACTTTAGATTTTATATTTTATATTTATTAGATTTTAGATTCAATTTTTTATATTCATTAGATTTTTAAATAAAGGATTATCCAAATGTGACGCCTAAATTTGTTTTTTTATTTATTTAAAAGAAACTATACACATGTTTCTTTTTAATAAAACACAAATCTAGGCGTCACATTTGGATGACCCTATATAATGGTTTGATTATGATGGCATGGGAATTAAAATGTATATTAGCAAATAAACTGAACAATAAGCAATTATTAAACGTTTTTATAAAATCTTGTAGTATGAGATCGGTAATTCGTTTGTTCAGAAGTGAGTTAGTTAAATTAACAAAAGGACATTAAAACAAATCCAAGACCGTACACTTGAAGTAGCCAAAATAGAGTTCTATTTTTAAAAGTTTCCGAGTTGGAAAACACGTCGCTAAGACAATGGGCGCCCACTAAACTGTCGTACCACAATTCCGACCGCAACTGTTCCGCTATCAACACGTGGACGTTGAGAAACGAACGAGCTTACTCGCCGACACGCGAAAAAAATCGCATTTTCCGACCGCACACCGTCGACGACGAACTCGTGGGCAAACGAGTAACGCTAATCTGCACAGCGGGAGAACCGGGCCGCGTCGGCACTCGCGACGAGGATGTAGACGCCCGAGCAAGCAGGCGAACAGATAGGCAAGCAGGGAGGCGTTGTGGTTCGCCAACAACCACAAAAGTTATATGCCCCAGCCGCTATGTTTTAATTAATTCCCAGATGCGGGGTGTTTAAAGTTTACTTAACACTTCCTCTTGCCTATCTACGTACAGCCTTATACCACCTGACACGTCGCCGTCGACGCCGTCGTCGTCGTTCTCGACGACGACAACGGCGGCGGCCATTAAAGGTGTCCGATGTCGGACATCAGGCGGGAGCTAATGATAACAGCTGACGTCATATTCGGAGCGTCACGCTCGTGATATTATAATTTGAAACGTTAAGTTTATGACGCGTTTTACGCCGAAGATTGTGTGGCCGCACTTTACTTGAATATTAAAATGTTTACGGCGGCAGCTGCGCCGTGTGTCGTCGTCGTTACTCGTTCGTTCGATGCTGGTCGTCCGTCGCGTCGGATGCGCTGCAGCGCACGGCTGCAGGTGTGTTTTTTCGACGAACGAGCCGTACCGTTAAACGACCGTTAAACGACTTAATAATTAATTACGTTTCGACAAAGTTTCGACAAAAATTGAAAAAGTCACCGTCTCGTTTAAAACCAAACAAACGATTTCTAGAATATTTAGATGTTTCTTAATTGAAAGACTTAAATTAATTTCGAATAAAATAATTTGTTTATTTTTTCTCTGTTTTTAAAACTGAATAACGAGATGATAGTTCAGTAGTTAGGGTCATCGAAAAACTCACCTAAATGTTTCATGCGTGTACATCTAGGCGTCATATTTGGATAACTCTATATAATTGTATTTTATTTATTTTTTTAATTAAACAATCTGTTTGTTTTGCATTAAAAAATCATTTTAGTATAGAAAATGAAATGGTAGAGCAGTTAGAGTGGGAGAGTTTAGAAATTTCTTGATGAAATGACAGAGTAAGTCAAGCGGTGGAATTTAAAAAAATAGACAAGGTTTTAATTTAAATATGTGAAAATTTTTTGAGATTCCATCCGAAGAAGATTTTAATCACAAGACAACTTTTTCTATTTTTAAATCAGAAATGATCATTTATTAAAAATGAATTGAACTGTAATTAATATTTTTATATTTATTTTCATTTAAGATTTTTAAAAATTAGATTGAAAATCGGTAACATTTATTTAACTAAAAATTACTGTTTGTTTTAAAACTGTAAAAAAAATAATTTAACACAAATGAATTAATAATATTGTAACATTTCATATTAGGGGTGATAATTAATTTGTGTTAACTAAAGATTGTTGTAGTATTAAAACCTTTTCTCCCAGCTATATAATCGTAAGTAGAAGTATTAAATGTACTCAAAAGTAATGTCGTTTTACAAAATTCCTTTTTTGTAAAATGTGGGTAATTTTGAAGTAAAAGGTTCTTTGAGTGCAGTTTTGACACTGAAAAAACGACATTACTTATGAGTATAGCTAATATTATTGTTAGTAATTCATTATGAATTTTTGGCACTGTAGTAAATTCACATTAATATAAATTAATGAATTATTCCAATACAAAATTTTGTACGAATGTTGATTTTGTACAACCATTTGAAAAAGACCTGTTATTAAACTGTTTAACGATTCAATGCTTTTCGTTTTTAATCTCTATCGATAAATTTTCTATCGTTTTCATCCTATTTAACTATGTTTGGGTCGTTATTTATTCATAGTCTCTAAATAAATAACTTTTATTGTCTGTAGGATGGTATTTATTTATTTATTGATGTATTATCATTGGCTCATCTCGTTTTTAAATGAAAGATTAAAATTAAGTTCAAAATGAAACTAGTATATATATATATATATATATATATATATATATATATATATAACCGTCTGCAGTAGCAATAGAATTAGTCTTTTTCTATTCATTATAAAAAAAAAATTTTCAAAAACTTTCCATTTCCAAAACCTTTATTTTTGGCTTTATTTCAAATGATGAATTCTGTTTGTCTATTTATTATTCATGGACTTTTTGAACATATATTTGTATATATATATATATATATATATATATATATATAAATTAAATAATTAAATAAAAAGTAACTGTTTAAAATAAATATATTTTTTATTTGAAAGATTTGTCTATAAACAATTATAGTAGTACAACAATACAAAATTTTAATTAAATTGAGTAACTCTTAAATATTTCAACATATTTTTTATTAAAAATTATGAACTAATATTTAGTTGATCCTTCGTCTGCTTGTAACTGCTTGTAAACGTTTTTTTCATGTTACTAAATACATTTATAGTTACAAAGAATATTTAAGAAGAAAATTCGTGGGAAAATAAACAAGCACGACAGTTAAAAGCAGAAATTTAAATATATATATATATATTTTTTAAAAAATCTCAATTTTCTAATTGATAGAATTTTTCATCATATTTAAAATAAATATTTAAGATTTATCTAATCTTACTGTCTAACGAAATGCGATAAGTGAATAGAAGTTTTATTCAGAAAGCCGATAAAATAGTTCTTAATATTTCCATCTACATTTCCCAAAACGACACGAACCGTCGATAATATTTTTCACCGATTAAAAAAAAATCTTCTCGAAGAAAATCTTTTCTCCATATCCTCAAGTGACTTCCATCACGTCCATTCTATCTCTCTATCTCTCACATAACACTCACAAAAACCGCCCTTTCGCAGATAATCAAATATAATTAAAAATACTCGACGTCCGCGCAAAATTAATTAATAATCGAGTGTAGATGTCTTCTCTGTTCCTCCGTTCGATTTTAATTAAAAAAAAGTGTGTAAGTACCGAAGAAGAGATATGGATTTCATTACGACATCAAAGAAAGATATATTTTCAATTATAAAATGAATTTCGCGAACGGATAACATCTGTCGATACGAGAATTAAATTAATGCCGGTTCGGTCACCTTCAATTCAATCAAGTGGACTGTCGTCGTGAACCGGCGTCGCGGCGTGCGCAGACGACGACGATGACGATGGATCTCACGTGAACGACACGTGCGTCGTGTTGTGTTCTGTTCGATGGGGAAAATGCGTTGCGATGTGTCTCAGAATTCGGACTGTTGTTCGCGATAAATGAGTCTTGATCGGAGATAAGGGATGAATGATGGGATTTAGACGATTTTGTGCATGTCTCGGCGAATTTTAATTATTTTTTCATCAAAATATTTTTGAATTTATTTTTTTAAAAAAACTGTACACCATTTTTAAACACATAAAAAAAATTGATCGTTTTCCAAATTTCTTTTCATATTTGAGATGTAATATTGTCAATTTTATACAAATAAATCACTTATTATAAGAACAAAAAATTTGATAAATGTTCAATAACTTATTATTCGACAATATGTATTTAAATGCTCATATAGTCAGAGAAATATACTGATTTAATCATAGTGGGGTAATCAAAATGGAACAAAAAGCAATTCTTGAACCCTTATTAAATTTCGTTCTTTTAAAGCAAGTAATTTATTTTTGTATTTATTTTTTTAAATAAGATACAATAAATCATATTTTCAACTTGTTCTGGTTTATGACGGTGAAATATGGGTCTTAATTCTAGTATAATTTAATGATTTAGAATAATAAAAAGAAATATAAAAAGTGTATAATAGGGGTAGCACAAAAATATAAGAAAATAAATTAGTAGATCAAAAAGAGCATCATCATTAATAAGAATTAAAAGATTAAAATGAAAAAGGGTTAATAATGCAGCAGTAAAGGAAGATCGTTGAAGGATTTGAGATTTATAAAATGGCCTAAGAGAAGAGTTATTGATAGATGGAGTAGAGATATGAGAAAATTTGTAAATGTTGAATAGAAGAAAAAGACATTGGATTTTTGGAAGAAAAAAATGATTCCTGTAAGAGAAAGTTTTGGTAGAAATTCCAGCATTGTATAAAAAAAACTGAAATATAAAATTAATAATAAGTGATTACTTAGGGTATTTTATATACTTTTATAACCAATGAAAATATTGTAATATTTTGGGAAATGTCTTATTTTTTTTGTAGAGGAAAATCCGAAATTTAAATGTCACTCTTAAAAAATTTAAAAATATAATTTTCTGTAAATGAAAACTTGTTATTCTGCTTTAAGTGAAATTTATTTTATATACATTTTACTATTTTCTGTAAAAAAATCATTGCACTGTTTGTAGTAAAATTTATTTTAAACAAATCTCACTTTCAGATAATTATGTAAAATAGAATGAATTGTTTAACCCTTTAAATATTTTTAGGATTAAATATTTTTAGTTTTAAAACTTCTGTTTCGTTTGAGTTATTTAAGTAATTTATTTTTGGGCAAAAAACTGATTTTTATTTTCAGATTTCAAATTTAAATTACGGACACATATGTCCCATCAGTAGTTTAAGTTGGGCATATTTGTCCCAATAGTAACAATAAACATATTTTAGTGAGTAGCAAATTTTATGGGACACATAGGTCTCATTAGTAGCGAAAGGGTTAAGGACATTTTTATAATTTTTATTAAATAATTATATTTTCATAAAATATAATTTATAGTTGAGTTAAAAAATATAACAAAAAAATCTAATCTTAAATTTTTTAAGCAAAAAATTGAAAACGTTTTTTATACATTTTTGAAAATATATTTTTTTTGTACATTTTCATAATTTGAAAAGTAATAAACAATGATTATATTTGTATCAAACAATTATGATTTTATAATCGACAAAACTTATATCTCTAACTAAAAAAATCCATTTCTGTATTTTATATACAAAAACAATTTTTTTAAAGATAAAAACATATTTCAGTAATCTAAAAACGTTTCTGCTCTAATTTTAAATAGGGGTTGCTTTGAACCGACATCATATAAATATATACATATTTCGAAACATTTATTTATAAACCTAAACTTCTCTTCAAATTGAGTTATCCGAAATAAAAGAAGCCATTTATATTGAAGTAACGAATTTATAAATACGTATATATATATATATATATATATATATATATATATATATATATATAAATGTAAAATCACAAAGTGAATGTATTTTCATAAAATACAAATTTAAACTTTCCTCTTCAATTATAAATATAATGGATATGTATTTTTTTATGAAATTTCTGTTTATATGTATGTATGTATGTATGTGTGTGTGTATATGTATGTATATATATGTGAATATAATATGTATAATATGAGATAACCCAAAAAAAACAACAGTGCTCTTCAAGAAATCCATTTCACGTTTCCGTTCAGACAATTTCACTTAAACGAAAAATCATAATTGACGTCGACGTCTCGAGCGAGACGTCCGATCCCGTCGCGTCCATCCATCGCTTCCATCTCCGTCGCGACGTCGTCGCAGTTACTCTCTGATCGGGTTATGCAGCGTATAAAATTCCGTTTAGTATTCAGCGGGGATCTGTATATAAAACGTTCACTACTCTATCGAGTTATATTCTCCCTTCGGGCTGTTGGATATTTAATCTGCGGCAGCAATTTGGCGCAGTAATCTCATCATTCGATCAGCCGACGGGCACCGTGGACCTGGCTCGCGGTGTACCGGCGTCCGTGGCGCGGTGACGTGGCTCTTCTCGTACCACGAGTTCTCGTACACGTCATCGTTGCCCATCGATCTGACTACCTTACCCATGTGCCATAGTCGCCCGGAATACCCACCGACCGTGCCGATTCCCTTTTATACACATACACGACGCTCGCGCCATCAGTCAGTCGCTGCTGGATGACGTTTTACCTCTTCTACACCAGAAATCAATGATAGGGTGTTGTGGCGTGAGACGATATGGACGTTTCTCCACATGAGACCCTTTTAACAACTCTACTGTGACAGATATGTATTTTTGTATGAAATAATATTTTCATTGTTAATCATTCCTTAACATATCATACTAACTGTATGTAAATAAAACTCTTTGTACTGAAAATATATTCAAATGAGTTTATAACAAACTGACTGGCATACAAGTTCTTAAACAATGAGGCATTTGCTCGAATGAGAGGTCAAAATCTACATAATCTTTCATTTAAAAAGTAACTGACCTAAAAAAAATCTGATGTGTTTGAACAAATTATATAAAAATACTTGTCAAAGATTTTTTTCTTTGAAAAAAATGTAAATTTTATTTAAAAAATTTATACGAATTTAAAACAAATTTATCTCTTAATAAGAAGCCATTAACTGGTAATATAATTTCTGAATTGTGTTCAAAATATTTATTTGAAAATTCCAAATAATTTTATTTTATGGCAAATATGAATTATTTTTTTAAACTGAAATTAAATTCCAACTGAATTAATAGAGTAGATATTTTCGTCTGAATTGGAGATTTAGTTTAGATTGAATTATTCGTATTTGTAGATATTTAATAAAAACTCAGCTGATCATTTTGAATGAACTTTTTTATGCTTTTATATTAATTATTACGTTTCTGATTCACACTTAACACCAGCAAATCATTCCTAGTTCCATTTTCTTATTTTATTAATATTTGGATCTTCCTATAAACCATTTTCTTCCAGATATTTATTTTTGTATAGCTTTTTGATTCTTATATTCTTTTTTTAGTATATAATCCAAATATTATATTTTTTGGACATATTAGAAAAAAGAGTAACTCTTGCCTTTTTGGATTTTAAGGTAGGGTGTTTTTCTAGTAGATGGATTAAGGAATTGAAATTGGTTCTTAGTCTGGATAGATGATAAATATGATACATGTTTGTCTAAACACGAATCACTCTTTTTATACTAACATTTATTTATAATACTTAATTTTTTTAACACTAATGAATTATCGCTCTTAACATAACAATATGTCATAAAATGTTTAATAATCACCTAATGTTCACTTTGTTGTTTATAACAACAATGGGATAATATGAATTTCGATGGTAATGTTATTATAGTCAGAGCCTTTTTTTGAAATCGATTATTGAACATTTTATAGCATATTATGGTGATAGGGGTGATAATACCTTTGTGTTAAAGTGAATTTTGCACAGTTTTTAATTATTTTTTTTCAAAATTTTCTATTTCAAATCCATTCTACTGTTTGTACATAACTTCAAATAGTTTTTTTCCAATTTTGGAACACATACTATGAGAAGATATTCTATGCAAATATTGAATCGAAGTTTTTATAGTTGTTGTTTTAAATCG
This sequence comes from Neoneuromus ignobilis, assembly GCA_029203775.1. Classification (NCBI taxonomy): domain Eukaryota; kingdom Metazoa; phylum Arthropoda; class Insecta; order Megaloptera; family Corydalidae; genus Neoneuromus; species Neoneuromus ignobilis. The sequence goes on along the minus strand of CP092088.1, from coordinate 59,799,249 downwards.
ACGTCTTTTTATAGTAAATTTCTATTTTGAGAATAAAAAAAATACTAGAATTAATCTGTTGAGTTGAGTAGTTGGAGAGGAGTTCTCTTTAACATCGTCAGTTTTGTAATAGCAAATAGGTTCTGTCGATGCAGCACTAGATCTAAATCCGTATTAACCTATGATTTTTATAACCAACAAAGTAAATAAGTGATTATTGAACACTTTACAGTATATTGTGGTGTTGGGGGTAAAAATTCATTTGTATTAAATTGCCAAAATATGAAAATATTTTAAATTATTGGTTGTAGATTTTTAAACTTACTTACTACTTTACATGTGTAAATGTTTTATATATATATATATATATATATATATATATATATATATATATATATATAATCATAAAAGCAATAATTAACCCACTGATTCGCAAAAGCTAATCGAATGTTACTTATTCTTCTTAAATATTTTCTAAAGATTCATTCATTGTTTTCAGTCCGTAGACAATTTTATTCAAAAATATGTACATATCATAACCATCAGCCTCTCTGTACTTATTGCTAGATGAAAATATCTTTTAAAATCTTCCACTTGAACCGAATATGTCTATATATATTGTACATACATACATATTTGTATATATATATATATATATATATATACATACATACACATATACAATTTCATAGATATAAATCAAACCACAAAAATAATATTACATAAAAACATGAATTTATTTGACATTCATTGTAACCACGAATAAAAAAACACAGATTTAAAAAACCTAACCCCTCGAAGCAGTACTTAATCAGCTTTTTATTCAATCGAATGCCTTTAACTTTTTTTGCCTAAACAGTATATGATATTCAACTGTATCGTTTACGTACAAGGAGAAACCCTGATGTGAAAAAGGGACGGATTTTTTTTTAAATCGTTTGGATACAACGATACAATGTTATTACTTTTTTGAAAATCATCAAAGGAAAAATTGATCTTTGTCCACAGTCAAATATCATTATACACATACAAGAATATATATATATATATATATATATATATATATATATATGTGTGTGTGTGTGTGTGTGTGTATGTATGTATGTACATAAATTTTAAATAAAAATATACGAATTTTGACAATAATAATCACATTTATAAAATTGCAATGAACTTTCTGAAAACCATCTATTTACAAAACAATTATTAATTTTTTTCCAACTAATTATTAACTATTTTTTTTCATCTCTTTTTGAGAGAGTGATTATGTATTTTTGAGCCATGATGAGTGTGCGCTTATGATGGAATACCTATATATACCAGTGTGTTCCGTTCTTTGCTCTCTACACTCACTGATCTCCGAGATGATTACTGATTTTATTTTCTATCTGCTACTAATCTCATCCAAATTTGTGTGAAGGTGAATTTTCCACAGTTCCAAAACTATAACTAGCTTAAGAATTTGTCCCTAGTATAATTAAAGAACAAAAATGAGGAAAATTTAACGAACGTCAGCTTTTGATATATGTAATTTTGATTGATTAAAATATCTCCATTATATTTATTTTCTATAAACATTTCATTCATATATCGCACTCAATATTATCCATTTATTATTCTACTGTGAAAATCTCCATTCATATATAGGGTCATCCAAATGTGAAGTCTAGATTTGTGTTCTATTAAAAAGAAACATGTGTATAGGATAACATGTGCATAGTTTTTTTATTTCTTTTTAATAAAACACAAATCTAAACATCATATTTGGATGACCCTATATATATATATATATATATATGTATTTGTAAATATTTTTCTATCAACATGTGTATGTGTGTATATGTATAAACACGATTCCGATTAATTAACGATTTCAATAGACGGAGAGTAAACAGCACGGAATAAAAACAAATAAATAAATAACGATGTAAATAAATAAATAAAAATCTGCAGATAAAATAAAATCAGGTCTTCCCACCCGTGCGCCCACGCTTATACAACAACTACGCGCTCAAAACATTTATATACACGACACGAACAAACTGTGATCTGTCAACACGAATTATTAATAGAACAATATATATATATATATATAACGTTCTGAAAAAATATTTCGTCAACGCAAAATATATAGACTCTCTATGAAACATTATTCATCATAAATTACATGTATACATATATAGATACATACACACACACATATAAATATATATATATATATATATATATATATACATATATATACAAGTAATTCGTTAAACAGTATCAAAAAAATCCAGAGTATGAGCATACTCAGTCATGGAAAAAAATCTCCTTGCGCAGAGATCTAAAAAAAAAATATATATCGATTCGCCAATACAAATTTGACAACTCGAATCAATTTTTGATTCGTCGTTCGTCGTACCCCAACGAAATTTCGACGGACGCGCCGTCATATCCTCCCATACATCTCCCAGTTTTCTCGAAGCACATATCGTATGTCAAACGCGACGTCACTGATATATCGTCGTTCGATTCCCGTATTATGTGGTGGCACGGCTCGAACGCGGGACCCATGTACACGCATACATCAACGGAACGCATGAATGTTTGTGTACGAAATCGCATAGATGCGCGCGTGTGGGCGCGTACGTCGATCGTACAGAGCCCCGTTTGAATTTTTAACGATTCCCCAGCGCCGCTACCATCGATTCGACGATAAATTATTTATATTTGAATAATTGAATAAAATTATACGGGACGGGTAAATGTTGCGTACAAAATATTATAATCGTGTCGTGTTTTGTAAAATTAAATCGGACAGCTCTTCTACAGAGATTATTATGTTAACGCTGACAATTTTCAATATAGTACCCGGCGTCGCCACCACTCGCTTCACTACATACACACATTTACATTTATAGTTACATTTATTCAGAAATATACATACACCTGTATAAATACAAACATACACACACACACATACAGACACACACACAAACACACACACACACACACATATATATATATATATATATATATATATATATACATACAGTGAAAATAAAAATGAAAAACATTTTTAGATGTTACGGAAAATATGAATATTAAGGACATTAAGTATTTCAACGAGCAGTCTCATTCATAATTTAAATATACGGAATGGCCTATTTTATTTATGCAAATGTTTTTCAGAAATATTATCAGTTTTGAAAAAATATTTATTTTTTTTTGGTATATGGGATAACAAAATTGTGAATTCTTTCTCAACTGACACACAAATATAAATACACAGAGAATCACACTTGTGCATACACACACACACACACACACACACACACACACACACACAAATATATATATATATATATATATATATATATATATATATATATATAGGGTATCTTTTTCAGCGTGATAGAACATTAAATTAAATCTCTATCGAAAGTTCTATCTAACCTAGAAAACATTTTTATCATACCTATATAAGTTTTATTTTAAAATTATCGGAAATACGATTTTTAAAATAAACATATTTTTATTTATCAATCAATCAATTACAACGTTTAAAATCAGGTTCTTCAATTATCAATCAACAACAGTGACTTGAGGAGTTCTTCTTGTTGCATCTTCCATTTTAGAATTGATTTTGTCGTTGCAACGTCCAGTGTAGAACTGATGTTACCAAGTGTAATAAGTAACAAAAAAACCTCTAGTTATCATTATTATGATATTTTATTTACTTCAAAAATTAATTGTCGCGTTTTTTATAGTTCTATTTACTTCCTAAGGGAATTATTATTCAACAATCAAACATGTGGACAATGTATGCTGTTCCCGTGTTACTAGCCTTGAGAAAGTTACATGTGTTTCGTATAACTTATATACACATGTATATATATATATATATGGTATTTTTTTAGGTAAGATAGAACTTTCAATAGGGATTTAATTTAATGTTTTATCACGCTTAAAAAACATCTTATGTATATTTAAATAAATAGGAGAGAAAACCATTGTTGTACAAGAAAAAATATTTCCAACATTTTTATTCGTATATAAAAATTATAAATATATGTTAAATAATTTTATACTAAGAACATGAAAGCAAGTATTGACTTTGTTATACCTGAGTATAGAATGACATTTTTCACCTGGAGTTATATTTATTTTTTCAATTGATTACAGATCAGCACATGAGATTACATGTATTACAATTCACTAGATTAAATACATATTTTATTTTATTAGTTTTTTTTGTTGATTGCTCGTTGATTGTCACATAACGACATGAAACATGTTCAAACGTTAACTGAAAGAACAATAAATGAAAAGTATGTATTTATTTTTTCAGTACATATATATATATATATATATATATATATATATATATATATATATATAAATGATAAAACCGTACTTCACTGCAATTAATTAAGTAAATAAATGACACGAAGTTACTGTTGAGCAAAAGCAAATATTTAAAAAAAACTTCTCTGCATTCACATTTAATTGAATCACGCAACACGCCATAGAGATGGAATCTGACTTTGTCAATGGTTTTTTTTCTATATTCTGTTAACATAAGGGTATACATAATACTGTATACATATATATATATATATATATATATATATATATATATATATATTTATATATATATATATATGTTATGTGTGTGTGTATATATAAATAGATGTAGGTATGTATACAGGTGTGCATATATTATTAACGCGCTTATATACGATTGCACATTTATAATTCACAGACATAAACGTAGCGGATACATTTGGAGTCATTTATCATGCGCGTCGTTTGATAACAGTTGCATGTTTTTTTTTCTTTTAGCAATTACATTTATCGAACGCGACCGAGTATGTTCTGTAACAAACGGGCCGTATCTGGGTTAATCGTACACACGTTTTAATTGCGAATCGTTTATGTACGACGAATTAAAATTGAAATTGCTTCGAGTCAGGAATCTTCGCACGACGAATTGTCGGTTTTGTTTGGTAACATATTGCGATCAGCAAGTGTGAACTGTGTTTTGGGAACGTTATGTTTGTAATTAAATAATTATTCATTTGAATTTAATTTGGTATCTTATGTTCTGAAAATATTTACCAGGATTGTTCATAGGAGAATAGAAAATAATATTGAACTTTTTTTTTAATAGAGGACTGATTATAGTTTAAGTGAGGTAATTTTGGTATTGAAATTATTGTTAGAGAGAGATAAGAAAATATAAAGGTCATCCAAATATAACGCCTATATTTGCGTTTTATTAAAAAAAATAAAGGAAACTATATATATGTTTCTCTATACATCATCCTATATATATGTTTTCTTTAATAAAACACAATTCTAGACGTCATATTTGGATGATTTTATATATAGAAAAGTTTATTTGGTAATGTATATTTCGAATATTGAAAAAATAGGGAAAAAGTATTAAAATAATTAAAATTCATTTACAAGAATAAAAGTGCTGTTTTTAGATATGGAGAAAAATTATGAAGCAAAACTCAAAAAGGTGTATATTTTAATCCATATAGGGTGGTTTAAATAAGATTGAATGGTATAAATATAAATTTATTTGCTTACTATTATTTACTATCATTTAGACTCAGTTGAGCCATTCTATATATAAAAGAGGTAGTGAAGGGAATGAAAAATGAAATGTAAGTGGGAGTTAAAATAAAAGTATAAAGGTAAATATGTTAAAAAAATTTGACAATTGAGGATAAAAAAGACTTAAAAAAGTTATTGAATAAAATGAAAATGTTATATTTGGTCACCCAAATCTAGGCGTCATATTTGGATGACCCTATATATCCATTTTATTTGATGAAAATTAACAAAATTTAGAAAAGATGAGACAGTGAATAGAGAATGGAAAAAAAATGGAAGTAGGAGTTAAAATATAAAGTATGAAGTGAATATGTTTAAATTTGTCGATGATTAAAAGCAAAGAAAACTTAGAAAAATTATTTAAATAAAATAAAAAAATTATATATCTGCTTTGATATGAAAATTACCAAAATCTAGACTAAGGTATTAGTTAGGTAAGGTATTAATTTTTGCAATTTCTAAGCGTTGTTGAAGTGTTTAACGTTCTATAATAATTTTTCAAATTATACTGAGTTGAAGTTAAAAAATTCAAAAATGGCTGCTACCAGCTGTCAAAGTTCTGATATTCTTATTGGAAAACCCTATACAACAATGAATTTTCCTTCAGTTCGAATAAATCCCAAAATAAAATATTCACAAACTCTAAAGTCAGTTTATTATGCATGTAATGACATTCGTACAGATTTTCCTTTCATTAAACCTCGAACCGACATATCCAATCGCCAAAACATACACATGTACATAAATATCCATATGGGTGTACGTTTACATACGTGTCCAGATGTTCCGGGAATACAGCTAGTTTAAATACTCTCGAGCACATTAAATAAACTAACAGGAAATAAATACATAATTAATTTTCAAACTTCTAATAAGCGCGTGCACGTGGCTGACCGAATTAAACGACGAGTCACAATCGTAGCTCGTGATGTGTAGATACTAAACATTTATATGTAAATACGTTACATAAATATTAAATGGACAAGGGATATGAATGTGTACAGTAGTCAATCTGATTTGAAAAGATTTGATGACAGAAATATGTGTAGAAGAAGTAAGTGTGTGTATGAAAATATATTAGATCGTTGCAAATGAAATGGTCGTTTTTAATTTTTAAATTTGAAGTTTATTAATCGAACTTGGCACCTATGTATTTAATCAAAATAATCCTCATCAATGTGAGGATACTTCTCCTAATCCAATAAAAATGCATTAATGCTACTTTGATAAAAATCAGAAGAATGAGAGATCAGAGACAAAAAATCAGCTTTAACAGCATCCTCTTTGTGTAAATAAGAAAGTTAGAACTTTGACAGCTGGTAGTAACCATGTTTGATTTTTTAAAATTCATTTTTACATTTCAACTCTGTATAGTTTGGCAAATTATCATGGAATGTTTAATACTCCAGCAACGGATAGAAATTGTAACAACTTCAATAGACTTATTGCGACAAAAGTTTAATGAGCCCATTATTTCACGAAATGGACCAGTCATGTAATTTAACTCCATTTGATTATTTTCTGTGGGGTTATGTGGAATCATTAATTTATGATGATAAACCGCAAATAATAAAAACATTAAAAATAAACATTGAACGTGTGATTAATGAAATTGGATTACAATTATGTGAAAGTGTGACTAAAAATTGGATTAAACGAATGCGTTATGTCAAGCGAAGTCATGGGGGTTATATAAATAAATTTGTATTCCATCATTAATGCCATAGAATATGCTTAAAAATAAATAAAAAATACTAACTAATTAATTAAATACTTTTTGTTTTATTTCCATCTAAACTTCTGAAGTGCTTATTGGAAAACTATATAAAAATACAACAACGTAAATTTCAATAAAAGATTTTTGACGAAAAGTTAGGCTAGAGAAAGGGGTTATATAATTAACAGATTATTCTTGGTATTAATTTTTTAATTATAAATCGATTTTTATCACAAATTATTCAGTTTTTAAATTGTATTATGTTCAATCATAAACATGAACATTTTTCCAATTTATTTAAATAAATATCAAATATTTGTTAATTAAACGCATATAATATTTATTACAGTACATAAATTTACCACGTGTGTCATTTATAAATTATATTCAAAAAATATACGACAATAACTTTGATATACATATAGTGCAACTCATTTCGTTATCGTCGTTTCTCGAAAAGTAAATAAAACGCTGATATATTTTATATATGGATTAATAATTACGGCCATCGCTCAAATCTGGTTTCTGATATACTGTAGATAAATACAATTATGATTTTGACAGCGAATTATTATACAGAATCGCGACGAGAATCAAAACCGATCACATAATTAATATATACAGTCTGTTCGTGTAAAATTCATCGAAATAATTAATTTTTTATTTCGTCATTCGAAATGAATTATAATATTTATTGTATAATGATCGTGGGTTTTTAAATCGTTGCTGAAAAATATTCTTAAGTGAATTATTCAACAGTTATTTAATTATTATCATTTTATTTAAATTACTTAGAACGGTATTTATGAGAATTGATTGGTAGAGAAGATTTCTAATAGAGTGAAATGAATAATGGGGGTAAAAACAAGTTTTAACTTACATTTGGTACCCTCAAGTATTTAATTAAATATGAAAAAATTCAATTTCATGCGCACTGTTGTATAATTGTAATTTTTTGTAAGTTTTAGTATGAGTTGATTACTAAAGAACGATCAATTATATAATTTTTAATAATGGATGGTTGTGAATTCAAAAATGTTAAAAAACAGTTCTTGATGCCAGCCGCATTTTTATTCTATAAGTAAATTTAAAATGGTTTCTTTATCATAGTAATATATGTTCATGATTTATGAAATGCAAAGGCAATGATTTACATAATTTATTTAATAAAAAAACATTGATTAATCCTGTAAAATATAATAAATAAATATCCGAATATTAAATATAACCCCAGAATTTTTTTTCTATTATTTTGTATTTTTCAGAGTGAAAGGCATTGCTAACTCAGCATTTATAATCTACTCTATTGAAATTCAGACTTTTTATTTCTTTCACACGATTTTTAAATATAAATCTTGATTTTCTTTCATCTGAAATTTAATTCTCAATTTCATTCCTAAACTTTCAATTAATGTATCAAAACAATTTGAGTTATTTTTTTTAAATTTTATATATTTCTAATAACTTCTACTCTTATTCTCTTATTTATAATTGTAGTCATTTTTGTCTTTCCACTGTATTTTTGATGATATTTCATTTCTATTGTTATAATCTTGCTTATGTGTTTTGGTTGAACGGACCAATTTTCTACTTCACATAATAGAACAGTTTTATATAATCTTCATTTTTATATTTAATTTAGCTTTTGTAAATATGTAATAATTTGAAATAGATATACCTAGAATAAAGTTGTAAAACACAATTTTTTTATCTTGGAAAAAAGAAAGCTTTAGAAACAGCAAACAACAAAGTAAAAGATAATCTTTAAATTCTTAGTTGTTTATAATTCTCCATATAAATCTCTGATTTAGTATCTTCACATGTTTCCAATGTTAAATTATAAAAACTTCAATAGATTTATTGAAATAAAAGTTTAATGAGTCCATTATTTCATAAAATGGACTTATTAATTGGCCACCATTAACTCTATTGGATTATTTTCTGTAAAGTTATGTGAAATTATTGGTTTATGATGGCAAACTACAAACAACAGAAGCATTAAAAATAAACACTGAACGTGCAATTCATAAAATTGGACCACAGTTATATGAAATGCTGACTAAAAATTGAACTAAAGGAATGCATTATGTCAAGTGAAGTTATGATGGTCTTATGTGTGAAATATTATTTTATCATTAATGCCACAGAATATCCTTAAAAATAAAATAATTATTTAATTAATTAAATAAATTCTTTTTGTTTTACTTCCATTTTAACTTCTGAAGCCTTTATTGGAAAACCTTATATATATATATATATATATATATATATATATATATATATGACCAATTAATTGTTAAAATTAATTATTCATGATGTAAAAAATTTAATTATGAATCGATATTGATATATAAAATCATTCTATGTGCTCTAAAATTTTTCTACCCATCTGAAACTTTCGTCTCCCTTAGGATTTGCACATGCACTTGATTCATTCATCCGAAGATCTGATAACAACGATAATTCAAATATATCGAATGTATAACTTCTTCAACTACTGAGACAGTTTTGTCCCAGTAGTGAATGCAACATTCACACATACGTACATATGTATCTATATCCATAACTGTATACGTATATATGAAGCCCGTTGAGTACTTTTGTCCCACCAGTGAATGCATATATATATATATATATATATATATATATATATATGTGTGTGTGTGTGTGTGTGTGTGTGTGTGTGTGTGTGTGTGTGTGTTGATGTGAGTGTGTATACATGCATACGACACACTATCATTCAGCTCTGATACCCGTTTGTCGTCGTCGTACGTTGCGTGACTTCGACGAAAAGGCATTCATGGGGGAAACAACTCCCCGGAGAAATTTCAAACTCTCCTAATGTAATTGGATCGTGTTCTCTTCGACTCGTATTACGATCTTAAAACGTACTGAGAACTCGTTTAAAAAATATATTTCCTTTTTGTAATATGACGGGGCGGCGACCGGTTAGCGAACGCGGCATCGAGTATGAGTCGGATGGGGTGGACAACTGGCTGGAGTTCGTTTTCGTCCGCCCGCTCTTTTCTTTACGGTCGTCCTCTTTTCATCGTTCGTTCGTTTCTTAAGAAAAAGGATCGTAATAGATGCATTCGTCGGATTTTTTTCTTCGTCTTCTTTAGTCGACGGTGGAGTATGAGACGGTCGACTGATCGTCGATACACATGCACTAGGTGAGCTTTTGTAAATAAATAAAGAGTGGATGTGGGTGGAACACTCAGGGTAAATTGAAGATATTATATACATACATACATACTTACACTTACATATATATATATATATATATATATATATATATATATATATATATATATATAAGGCAGTGAAAGGAGATCGTATCGAATAATTTTAAAAAAAATATCAATGAAGTTCTATAATTAATTGTATTTTTTAAAAAAATCACCAAGACATTTAATCTGTTTAAAAAATTTTATCACAAAAAAATGAACAAAATGAAATAATAATATAGACGTTTTTTGTATCAATTATTTTTCCATATCATATTTTTTCTAATGTAATTTTATCCTGATATTTATAATACTGTTTTACTTTGAGAAAAGATAAAACAAGGAATTGTTATTCTATTTCATATATTTGAGTAATATTTGGCCGATAAATGAGTTTATTTAACTTATATCAAGCTGTTAACTTCGTGTTTAATATTTATGACTACTAAAATGAAATTATATAAGATAATTTACTACCAATGGAATATTATATTGAAGAAATATGGAATTTGTTGAATAATGATGCTAATGTTAATAGTTTTTGAAAATATAAAAAATTGTGATAAAACTTGGCATATAAGAATTAAGAGTAAAATTAAACAATTTTTTTCAAGATGAAAATATTATCAGATTTGCAAAGTTAAATAGGTTAAAATAGTTGAATCATATGGTGAGAATGGAAAAGGAAAGAATACTTGAACCAGGATGGGAGGGACAAGGGGTGGATGATTCGGGGGGTTAATAGCTTGATGGGGTGGAAATAGATTTGTTTTCGATGGATATAAGGAATTGAAAACAGAGTTTTGGATAGATGAAGACGGATTTTTGTATTAAAAAGGTTTTTAGAGTTTGAGAATATTAGTAGGTAGTTTGGCCATGTGGTATGAATGGAATAATAAAGAATATCTAAAATTTTGATGATGTCCAGGATAAAGGGAATGAAAAGAAAAGAACGATCTGACTTGATAAGATAGATAGGGCCTTGAATTCAATGTACATGAGAAATTAGAAACAAAAAGGTTTGGATAGTTAAATGTAGATGCATCAAGTTCAGGAGGTCAAGAAATACATAAGCCTTTAGAACTTAAAAATAATAATAGGAGTAATTTGATTAGAATTGTTTTTAAAAAGAAAATAAGCAATAAAATTGAACAGTATTTTTTGAAAAATAAACAAAAAGTGATTATTGAACTGTTATTAAATTTTTTAAATCACAAAAATCAATTTTTGAAAAATCACTAATAAATATTTCAGTACTAGATTATGTCTAACCAATTTGTTTTCATATAAATAAATTCACACACTACAACAATAAACGTTTTAAATTTTATAAAATCTTATTTTATGTTGAAATGGTTATCGAAATATGAATTTTTAAGTAAAATAAACTGCGAGTGATTATTGGACAATTATAAAATTGTGTGGATGTTCTTCCAGAAAAATAATTTCATTTTTTGCGACAGAAATAATCATTTCCAAATACCACATTTTTCATCTTAATAGATCCTTTTCAGCTAATCTTTATCTTATCAGAGTTAATTTCGTTTCTAATATCAAATATTTATTTCCCAACGGATAAGTTTAACGATTTTTCTTATGCCGTTTTGTGCACGTTTATTAAAGACGTATCGCGTGTTACACATGTAACGTTCAGATATAATCTTATTAAACATATGCATTATATATATATATATATATATATATATATATATATATATTATTTTACAAGAAAATGTCCTATAAAAATTGTTAAATAACTTTCGTGACAAAATGAAAAATAACTTAAATATGTTTCACATCGATTCCAGTTGAAAATTCCTGGAAATACATTAAAAAGAAAAATATATATTAATTTTTATTCAAATACAAACCAAATCTGAAAATATTTTTTTTAAATTTTATATAAGAGCTGGATTTATGAAAATTCGTTGATTATATGGATTTTTTACACTGCTGTACATTATTCCATGTCATTATTAAAAACTACATTTCTGCACGTTGAAAAAAATAATTTAACATCTTGAAATATTAATAAATAAGTACATGAAATTTCAACATGTAGTATATAACAGTTCTTTTGTAAAAAATCATAAAAATTGACTTGTAGAGTAAAATAACCAAAATGAATTATCACCCCCAAAACTAGTAGATTTTAAAAGTGTTTAATAATTATTTTATTTGTTTATAACAACAATAAACTAAATTATATTTCGATGAAATATTCATTTTCAGAGCGTTATGTTATAAAATATTTCGTTTGAACATTTGTTTGATAATTTATATTCAAGCAATCATGCCTGTACAGATTATTTAATTAATTTATTTATAATTCAGATTAATATTTCGAAATTTATTCATAAAAATTAGTACAAAGTTAAATATTATATTAGAATATTTTAAATAATTTTACGAGGTTATTAAACCTGTTTAAGTCTGGTTTCATTGAAAAAATCATTCAAGCAAGACTAGTAGGAATTAATAGATGTACAAAATATGGTCCTACATTCTCATTCCTATTACTGTTTTTCTTAATAGATTTAAACTGCGCGTTTTTTACTGCAATCGATTATAATTTTAATAAATTATCGTTGACATATAGTCCAATATTTTATTTCATCGACTTGTTCTAAGTATTGGTCCTTTGAATTTAATTTTCTTTCTCTACAAATCTATTAAACATGATTTTAATTTTTACTAGTCATATATTAGCAAATGATTTGTTTTTGGCTCATTCCAGAACCAATTTCTAGAAATTACCAGAACTTATGACTAGTAAAAACGAATTATATAAGAGTTCACCTGATTTTAGCTTTTTTTTCAATATTTATTTTTAATTCAACTTTTTTATTTTTTTTCTAAAAGTGTTTCAAGTTACATTTTTTTTGTGGATTTCACATACAAATATAAATTGTTAGCAAATTATAATCCTGAAAAATATTCTCAATTTTCCTATTTTGTTGGAATATTTTTATTTTTGAAGTTTTCTCCTTTAATTTTTTAGGGTTGCGTTGAATAATTTGGGAGACAAAGTATCTTTTTATAAGATTTATTTCTCTTGTTTAATTTTGCTTGAAATATCTTCAATTCTGATATATATATATATATATATATATATATATATATATATATATATATATAAATGAAACTGGTTTCGCTTCAAGACTGGTACAAAAAAAACCTTCGACTAATTAAACGACAACCAACGACCAAAGAGCACGTAAAACTCAACCGAACAAAAATAAACCAGTTGTGAAATATTTAAGACTCGTCAAAGATACAACACAATAATTCTCTCTATAAATACGCGTCGTTCGTACCGTATCTCTCACGGAATCTTGTAAATGATTCTAGTTCGTACCTCTACACACACACACGTGTCGTATAAAGAACGCACGTACGCGTGTGTGCAAGTATGTAGAAATAAGTACGGGTCGTATAAAATTCAACATTACTCGTTCGTAACGCGTTCAACTTCTTATTTTAGACGATTAAGTGGCCGAGTTTGCGGAAAACACGTCGCGGATTTCATCGGAAACGCGCGGCCGTTATAAATCACCCACCGCACACATTCGTGCGTCCGTATCGCGTACAAGAATCAACTTGTACACGTCTCGCGTCCCGTCGTCGTGTCAAACCTCCTCCTCGTTGGGTCGTTTTATTTTCGTCGTCGTAATTAAATTTCAGATATTTCGGTCGTGCGCTTTTTTTTAAATAACGACGAATATTTTCGCTGTACAAGTACATACTTTATCTATATACAATATTATTTTAAAAACTTATAAAAGTCTAAACATGTTTAAATAGAATGAAACGTGCAAGGTATTTTAACTTTTTTATATTTGGAATAAATTGAGACTATATTTTCATTTGTGTGAAAATGACGTCTAATTTTCTTCCAATTCAACTATAGGATATTTTCTACATAAAAAAGTTATTTTATTTCTTTCTATTTAAACATGTTTAAACTTTCATACGTTTTTTAATAATAATATATGGGTAAAGTATGTACATGGTTTTCCAATAAGAATGTCAAAACTTTGACAGCTAGTGGCAGCTATGTTTGAATTTTTTTTACTAGTCCTGAGTCACTTGTAACCCAATATTTGTGTACTTGAAATTTTAAAACTTATTTTTAAAAAACAGTTTCTATTTCATTATTAGATTAAAATATATTATCAGACTAAAGATTGAATAAAAAAAATGATTATTAACAATTTTAAAACAGTATTTAATATTTGACAATTTCAACGTTCGTAAGATCAAAATCGACTAACAAACCGTACAGTGCTCACCTCTACAAAAATCTATAGTTACTTCCTTATGATCCGTCACAGACAGAACCGATTTTAAAACCAGACAAACAGAATTTCGACAGAAATTGTGTTTATACCGCGTCGACGTCTCCATACGTTTTTTTCTCATGTCGTTCACCGTCCGCCGAAATAAATGTTATTTGAAATTGCTTTATATTTTTCCTTTATCTCTGTATCCTCGGGGTGACCGTACGGCATCGCTCGAGCAGAGATAAACGTAATAGAAAGCCGGCCGGTGCTCCTCAACGTATTTATGGTCGACGGTCCGTGCGGAGAAAACATGTAACGACCGTGAACGAAAGAAATTTGAATTCGACGGGAATACCTTGTTATGGTGACGTTATTTTTACCTCGGAATTGTTCTTCGTACGTGTTACCGTTACGGAACGAAAACTGATGTTGTTTGATGTACGGAAGCGATTAAGAAACGAGTCGGATGTCTATGACGCAACTAGACTGGTTGTGCTTTAGAATCTTTTTTACAAAAAAAAAAATTATAGAAAATGAAAAGATGATTTCGCATAAAATTATATTCCTCTTATACATCTACTTCATCATCCCAGTAAAAATTAATAAATACCTTAGCATTCGTTTGACAGAGAGATTAATTTAATTCAACACAAATTAATCACTCGCCTCAATTATCCAAAATTTTATAAAAAATCCAATTACTATTTATTACACCCAATAATTATTATTAGCTAATACTCTAATCTTAAATTATGAAGTCATTTGTAATCTAACGAACTGAAAATATATACAAAGTTCCCCAAATGAGAATAAAGGATGTAAACCAGGACTGAAGTTATATTTTTTAGTCTCATTTGAACTGCATATTTATTAAAAAATGTATTGAGTAATTTAAACAAACTGAAATTTTTGATTGTTAGAATTATTAAACCAACATATACATGTATATCATCAACATCTCTTCATCCAGGATGAAGGGTTCTTCCAAATTTTATATATACTCGTATATATATTTATATATTTTATACAAATTTTATATATTTTATAATATATATTTATGCCATCATCACCATAATCAGTCTTTTTTATCTATTGCAAAATTAATGCCCCTCCCAAATCGTTCCACTTCCACCTATTCAATATCTTTCTCTTCAAATTCATTCCGACTAATTTCACATTTGGTTTCACATCAACTCCAGAAAATGGAATTAAAAAATCTAAAATCTTGAACATTTATCTCTTAATGATGATTATTGGTTTAAAAAAATGTTTTGTTTAATAATAAAAACAATACGCGCTCTTAAGATAAGATATTAAAAGAGAAGAATTTCCATTTTCGAACCATTTTTATACAATAATACATTTTTTACCTTTTCGAATTATAATTATTGATTTAATGATAATAATAATTTTGCAAAACCAGCAGCAGGGAATTTTTTATAAATCTTTACATTTTTTAATTGTTAATTTGATTTTTATTTTTTATTTTGAGAAAGATCTTTCGAAAATACTGGACTGTTAAATTCCTAATTCAAATACTTTTATAAAATATTGAATTTTTCAACTTTTTTTAAATTTTTTTACATCTTTTAATAGCAAATCAACTAAACATTTCTATTCTATTAGAAACAGTAATAATTATTGTAGCTAGTGTAAAATATTCTCGAGTATCAATATCAATTCCAACTTTAAA
This sequence comes from Neoneuromus ignobilis, assembly GCA_029203775.1. Lineage (NCBI taxonomy): Eukaryota > Metazoa > Arthropoda > Insecta > Megaloptera > Corydalidae > Neoneuromus > Neoneuromus ignobilis. Next base: position 59,782,740 of record CP092088.1, on the reverse strand, counting down.
TACATGATGAGTTAATACAATAAAACCTAGTAAACCAATTGCTAATATTGCATAAATTATGCTTATTGATTGAAAAGTTTCTTTTTCCTATGTCTTAGCTAATAAAATTTATATTGAGAAATAAAGTAATCAAGAGGTAATTATTGAACACTTTTATAAACATGCAAAAGTATTGGAATGAGTAATTATTCATTTATGTAAAACTCTCATCATTTTCAATTTTTTAAAATAGAATTTATAAAATATTTTTTTAAAAAAGAGATTCTTGAAAAATACGTTGTTAATTTCATCCGATGATATTATCTCGTTCCTTCCATTCCAAATTAGGTCAATTCGACCATTAAATCATATGATTGTCCACCTGCACCAATCATATTAATGCAGTACCAGAATATATTTACGATATACAAGCATAATACACAACTGATCAATTGTATGCGAAAAGCAAACGGGCCCATAGAGACGCGTCATCTGTTCCGACGATGACGTTACGTCGTCCTCCTATCCATTAAAACAGACCTGTCAGTTGTACGCGTGCACGTTTATTTTTTTTTTATTTGTCGACCGGAGACTGGGGAAAAAATACAACGGTGCCGAAAAAAAATGATAATACAAAAACATCAGGTACGGGAATTCCATTATCGATTCGAGTCCGTCGATTATAAATGCAAATGTACTGTAAATGTGAGATTATGTCGAATTTGACGGAAACAAAAATAGTATACAGGCGTCGATAGGAGAATAAATTGATCGATGGCTCGTTCTGTTGTCAGTTTGTTTGATATTTTTTTTTCGTTCGTGTTTCCTGCGTCGAATAAATATTCCCGAGACGTGATCTAACTTTATATATATATATATATATATATATATATATATATATATATATATATATATAAAGAGAGAGCTAGAGTTGAAAAATCTGATAGGAATCAGTAACAATTTGTTTTTCAAAAAATGAAAATTATCAACATTTGATTCCAAAACATGATATCGTTTATATACGATTTTCCAATAAATATGTCAGAATTTTGATAGCTGGTGGCAGCCATGTTTAATTTAATTTTTAAAGCTCATTTTAAGATTTCAACTCAGTATAGTTTGACAAATTATCATGAAACGATTAATAATTCAACAATGTTTATAAATTGTAAAGATTTCAATAGACTTATTGAAGTAAAAGTTTAATCAGTCCATTATTTTACGAAATGGACCCACAAATTGGCCTTCAAGATCATGTGATCTAACTCCATTGAATTTTTTTTTGTGGAGTTATGTAAAATCATTGGTTTATGATGATAAATTACATATAACAGGCATTAAAAATTAACATTGAATGTGTAATTCATGAAATTGGACAAAAATTATGTGAAAGAGTGACTAAAATTTGACTAATCGAATGCACGATGTCAAGAAAAGTCTTGACAGCCATTTGAGTGAAATAATGTTCCATAATTAATGGCATAGAATATGCATAAAGATAAAATAAAAAATTAATTAAATATTTTTTATTTTATTTCCATTTATACTTTTCAAGCGTTTATTGGAAAATCCTGTCCAAAAATATTCGTTGTTATTTTTAAAAAACGCGTTGGACAGAAATATCTGAATGACTTTTCTTACCTACTGTTTTATAAAAATATGCATTAAGAAAAAAATGTGTTAAAGTGGCGTTGGAATGAATGATTCATTGATGTTATTTTTTCTTAAGAACACAAAAATTCAATTTTTATAGATCGATCATCCCGTTGTATATGCACTGTTTAAATAAACTCCGATAAAAAATCAGTTCGAAAAAATATACGTAACAAACATATACAAAACACTGCTCCAATTACGTAATAACGACACGAGAGAAAACCATCCGACGAATGGCCGGAATCCGAGCGTGTTTCGAACGGCAGAACATGTAAATCGATTCCAGATGCCTTGCACCGTAATGAACAACGTCATTACGTACTCGACGTGTTGTACGTTCATAATTCCATAATAATTTCATGTTGATATCGTTGCGACAACGGCGACGGCGGCCGCGTCGTTCGCTATGCAGTTTTCGAACCAACGACCCATGTGTTGCATCGACGTCAGCTTTTTTCGACGGACGGATTTTCAACGTGCGGTTGATATGTGCAACGATCGTTTTATAACTCGTTTGATGTGTGGATTATTTCCTCGCAATTTACATTTTAATTATCTTTTATAAATTGTAAATTGTGATAGTTGCTTTATTTCATATTGGAACAAATACATACATACATACATACATACATATATATATATATATATATATATATATATAAAAGAAAAAAAGATTATTCATGGATAACAGAAATTAATTATTTTGAATTGGATGTATAGAAAGGTGCAAGACAAAAATCATGAATAGATAGAAAAGAGACATAAGAATTAATGAGATTTTTGATTGAACATTGTTTTAAAAAAATATAATATAATGTTAAATTGACGATAAAAAATTTTAAAACGTTGATTTTAATCGATTTTATAGAACAATTATGAATTATATCAGTTGCTCAGTATCGAACTTTGACCATAATTTTAATAGAGATAAAATCAGTAAGAAGATTTATTAGAAATTTCAATACTCTGGACTCAGGTTTAATGAATTATTCAATTAAACTTTATAAAGATTTGAAAAAATCATTTTAATACAGATTTTTAAATAGATTTTATAATATAGTACTTTGATGATAACTGCATGGGTACTGAAATGCATATAACCGAATAATGTGATTATTGGATATTTTTATAAAATCTTATAGTGTTTAAGAAATTGAAAAATATCAACTTTTTCTTATTTAATCATGGAATTGTTTTTTTTTATTTTTATCAAATTAATTTGACTTTGATTTATTAAAAGTTGATGATTTAAAAATCGTTTTTTCTTTCAGATTTTTTTTAAAAAACTATTAAATTAAAACAGAAATGAATTAAATATCATTGTGTCAATTTTACCCATTTTATTACTAAATATTATAGTACTGAACATTAATCAAAAAGTTATAAACACAGATATAATAAACCTCGTTGCTGCTCTTTGACGTTTTCATCTTCGAACGAAAGATTATAAAGAACTGTATTAAGTGACACATCGTTTCGGTTATAAACAACACCGATCCCCGTACGTCTCGTCTAAACCCACCCTATCCCGCTGTCCACTGCGACAAAAAACGACCGGTCTCTCCCCCTAGATATACATCCACCCTGCATCCCTTACGCAATAACAATACTATTAAAATGAACATATTACATGTCGGTGCGGTTTTAGCGCGCGAGCGAGCGAGACGGAACACGATAATAGGGTACGAGACGGAATCGGCGATGGATCGTAAAAATTATTATCGTCGTAACTCAGAAAAGGTTAACAACGTCCCCGTGGGGCGTCGAACAATACAAAATAATGAACATGTCATCGCAATAACACATGCTCTGAGACATTTCAATGGTTTAAAATAGTCTCTTATTACGGCGCCCTTCGATTATGTACGAGCGCGGGTGCGTCGAACGAACGACGCGCCGACCCACAGACCCTCGTGCGCCGATATTGTCGAACGCCCACGAACATAACCCATACCATCGAGGAACTAGTCCGGGTGTCGTAAAGGCGCGCCAAGCACTAACTATGTCGTTACAGCATTGTTTGGCAGTACATAAAACAAAGTGTAACATTGTACATATATATATATATATATATATATATATATATATATATATATATATATATATATAGGCTGTTTCAGAAAGTTTCCATACACGTATTGAATTAATTCATCTTTATCTTAATGAGTGGTGTTTGATGATAAATGTACTTGCTTGACTAAACAGTGAATTTGGGTTAAGAAAACTTCCATGAATTCTTGCCAGAAATAATAAATAGGTTCTATGCAAATATTAACATTTAAGAAATTGAATTTTGGCAATTAAATTTAATTCGTAAATTTTTCTTTGCTGTGAACACATTTTTCCTAATTAATAAGAAATTATTTACAAATTTATTCAATTTACGAATCATGGAATTGACTTAACATCATCATTTGATTTGTAGTATGGTTAAGTTATACAAATAAATCGTTTACTTCATCATATTTTTTAAAAAAAGTATTTATTTTTTTTCTTCAGTGATTGTAATTGTAAAATCGTTGATTAATGAATTTATATAAAATTGTTATAATTTCAAGGGGAGTAATTAAAAATATTTGGTAAATATGTTTTTCTATTCAAGTTATCTAAATAATTTTTAAAAAAATAACAATAAACTTACTTGTGATTTTTTTTACATAATTTATATTCAGGATAAAAAGAATAAAAAGTATTTTTTCAATGACTACATGAAAATAATGCATGTTATATGTGTGTATATATATATATATATATATATATATATATATATAGCCTGTTTAAAAAAAATCCATACACTAATTGAATTAATTAATTTTTATCTTAATGAGTAGTGTGTGATGATGAATATGTTTACTTGACTAAACAGTGAAAATTTGAAGAAAATTTGCATGAATTCTTGCCAAAAATAATAAAAGATTTTATATAAATATTACCATTTTTTATAGAAATTAAATTTTGCCAGTTAAAATTAATTCCTATTTTTTTTCTTTTTCTATGAAGAAATTTTTCTCTAATAATTAGATTTTTTATTTAATAAATTTTTGAATTATAAACTGATTTAAACGGCACTATTTGCTTGGAATTATATTAAAGTATAATACAAAAATGTATCGTTTATTTTAACACTATAAGACTTTTTTTTAAAAAAAGTTTATTTCCTTTCAATGGCTGTTATTATAAAATCATTGATTATTGTACAATTATAAAATTGTTATAAAGTCGAGGCTAGTAATTAAAAAAATATATTTTTTCTATTCAAGCTACTTTAAATATCTCTTAAAAAATAAGTATAAAAAAACTTGAGATTGGTTTTCTGTGTTTTTTTTTAAATTTTATTTTGATAATTAATTTTCAGCAAAAAAAGAATTAAATAAATTTAGGCCATACAATAAAAAGTTTTTTAAATATTATGCACACTTTTGACTGAATATAACCAAAATTAATTTCAGTGTTATGTTATTGAATTAAATTATATTTTTGTTTACTTTACTAAAAGCAGAAAGTTCTTCTATTCAACCTAATGATGGAGTAAATATTATATTTTTGAATGTAAATATTTTTGAATTACATTACAATTATATTTATTATTGGGTAGATATATAGCAATTATTTTTAATAAAGCCTAGATATGTATTTATTTTTATTTCTGATAATGATTATTTTCATTATTAAAATTTTCATTTCATTCAAGTTTCATTACTTTAAATTTCCGCACATAAAAATCAAAAAACAATTCTGTCACACAAAAAAAAATACAAAACAAAATTGTTACCAAAAACCGAAAATAATATTCTTATTCAATGATTCGTCATGATATATGATTTTTGATGATTTTTAGTAACCGCTTATATAATTTGTCCATCAAAAAATTTCAATTCGTTCCAGAAAGAAAGATACGATTATTACGTACTCTCAAGCTAAATAAGGACATACAACCTGGCTCACTTTCATGCAGAAAAAGCGTTATAGCAATATCGTCCGGATTGTGTGCTTTATGGCGTTACGTATGATCGATCGACGTCCTCCGGAAAATTCCTGTTTGGCCAATTGATTGATATGCGTTTGTTCTGCAATCGATTGACAGAGATAGAGGACATGTATGCACTCCCTAGAAACGTATATATATATATATATATATATATATATATATATATACACGTGTGTGTATGTGTATGTATACATTATTTATGAGATCGTGTGTTCAAAACATACATGTGAAATCGACTCATAAGAGGAACTGTGTACACCGACAGAAATCTCCTTAAGGGTGTATATATTTTATACGTTCCGTTCCCTTCTCCTAGTTCCTGTCACTATCAGATAGAACGTAACGAGATACACTTTGTGTTTTTATTATACATGTATATATATATATATATATATATATATATATATATATATATATATATATTGTGACAGGTTTAAGATTGCATAAAGCTTGATATTTTTATGAATTTCATTTAAACTCATATAAGTCTTTGAAATTCTATTCCTATTTTTTTTTTAAAAAAATGGAGTAATAGTGCATTATATATTTATTGATAACAGAATCTCACAAATCTGTACATAGTACTGATCAAATTTGTATAAATTAAATTGTTTAATATTATGGATTAGACTCATGAATGGTAATAAGGGATGATTGGTTTTAAATATAAATCAATTATAGATTTGTGCTTATAGCAGCAGTTTGTAATATTTTTTTTAATATTGTTGAGTGAAATAAGTTAACATTCAGCATGGAAATTATTTACTGATTTCATTTCTATGTGCAAGTGGCCCAAATGGAATTAAAAAATATAACGTTTAATCCTGGTTTACATCTTTTAATATAATTTGGACCACTTTGTATACATATTTTAGATCTGTACACAGCTCTAATTTCAATTAACTGAACAGTTTTTTAATTAAATTGAATTGGACATAATTATTGATATTTCTTTTCATTTATTCGATTTTGTTATTAAATGTTTCAGTTAATTTTGAGGAATTGACTAATAGATAGCCATATTTATGGATTATATCAAATAATTTTAATAAAAGTTGTTGAGTTTTACATTTGGATTATTTCTAAGAAGTGTTTAACAGCAATCATGTCAGAAATGTCAAAATATTGATTGTTTGTCGTAAAAACTCTAGAGAGTACTAAGAATTATTTTTGGCATCTATTGCTCTTTTTGTTTGATCAAAAGACAGCCATAGAATCTTATCAGAATATCACAGAAACTTATTGTGAATCGGTTGTAACGATTAAAATGAGCAAATATTGGTTTAGACGAATTAAAAGTTATGATTTCAATGTGGAAGACGAGAAACGCCTACGACAGATGAAAAAGTTTGATGATATGGAATTGAAGGTTTTATAAATTAGAATTCAGCTCGAATTCTTAAAGAACTTGCCAAAGAATTGGATGTTGGTTGAACAACTGTCCAAGATAATTTAATAATTTAAAAGGGTTGAAAAAGGTCCAAAAGTATGACAAATGGGTTTCACATAAACTGTCTTTGTTGGTTATCCAAAATCGTTAAAATGTGTTTTAATGAATCAGAAGCAGTTTTTGAATCAAATTGTAACTGGTGGTGGAAAATGGATTCACTATGATAATCTTAGAAGAAAAAAATCGTCGATTAATCCTGGAGAAATATCAACATCGACGCCTAAAAGCAAATATTCATAGAAATAAGGTTATGATTTGTGGGATTAGGGTGTCGTGTATTACGAGTTTCTAAAATCAAATAAAACTGTTTCAGCTGATCGTTATCAACAGCAATTATAGAAATTGAAGGAAGAATTAAATATAACTTTTACACGAAAATGCTAGATCACATATCTCGAGAACTGTAAAAAAATTATTGAAATTGTAATGGGAAATTTTAATACATCCCACGTATTCTCCAAACATTTTAAGTTTTGATTACCACTTATTTCAGCTGATGTAACATGAGTTTTAAGGTGTAAACTTCGAAAACTTTGATAAGGTCAAAAAATGGGTCGATAAATGGATTGTTTTTTAAAAAAAGGATTTTTTTAACCATGGAATTTATTTCTTGCTAAAAAAGTAGTAAAATGTTGTAACAAAAATAGAAATTATTTTGATAGAAATAAAATTTACACTTTTTTAAAAATAAATACATCTTTCAATCAAAAAATCCTCGAAATTAACCGACCTATCTAGTATATAAAATAATAATTCACCAATTTGTAGCTATAATCTCTTATGTTCTACATAGTTAAACGAACGAATATAATATCAACATACTATTATTGCTAATACAATTTCGATTACATAATTTCCTTTTGTTTCTATTATTTTTTCCCATCCCCTTTATATCTATATAAAAAGATATGGGTGTGAGTTGTGTATGCAAGCAACGTTAGTTGTATTTCATCTGATTTTCCCCCATACCAACATATTGTTATTACGACCGTTCGAAACTTCTCAATATTCAAATACAAGAAGAAAAAGCTCCATTGTGTGTACTTAAAAGCACGAGTACCTTTGTTCCTGTCTACCTGTAACAGATAAGCGTATTGCTTCTATCGTTCTGATATCAATTGAAGTTGATTCGTTTCTGTATCTTTGTAATATGTTATTTGTTTGGTACACATATTTTTTATTAAAAGACGATCTGATCGTGTGTAGAGTACGTTTTTGATATAAACGTTTTCTTGAAAGATTAAATACGTTTTTTTTTGTACTTTACTGAGATCGTCGTTTCGATTGAATGGTATGAGTTTGATTTTGATTGGATTGAGAAATCTGCTACGACGTGGATTTAGAGAAATGATTTCTTTTGGATAGACGTTCTGATTTTTTTTGTAGGACGAGTAGTTTTTTTTGACTTAATGGAATTAAAATTGAATTGAGAATTGATGTATGAAATGAAGTATATCGGATATGTGATATGGTTTTAATATTAAAATGAAATTTATAGAATACAAAAAGAAATACTGTTTATTTTGAAGCTATGACGAAATCATTTCCGGAAAACATTTAAATATTTCATTACTGAATAGTAATTATTAACATTTATTATTGGGTCATTTTTCAATACTTTGTAGTGTTGAGTGATAGTTCATTTGTATGAAATATGAAAAAAAAAATATTGATAATATTTTAATAAAATAAGATGTTGAATTTAGTTACTCAGTGATTATTTGTGTTAATAAAGTTAATTATCTTAACTCAAATTAAATTTTCAAGCAATTTTTCGATATGCTTGATAAAATAAATAATCGAATCGATTTATTAGCTTTGATGATAATGGCATGATCGTCGAAATGTGCATTAGTTTTATTATTTAGTGAAAGTCATTTTTAAAAATTCTTGTAACGAATGATTCGTTTATTTAAACAAAATATTTTATATAAAAAAATCATATAGAAATTTTTTGACATTCTTTGAAAATAAATTTCGATACAACAAAACAAATTCAACAATAACTAAATGGATAAGTATATACTTGTTTAAATATGAGAACAAATCTAAAACGTCGACGCGATTGTCTCAGATAATAGGAAAAACAGCCAACCTAGACGTTATGTTTGTTCGTTCGTATCCCGGTGCTGGAACGCAAGACGAAGGTGCGCGTCTCATTTGTTAAGAAACTAATAACAATGGACTTTCATTCCACGACATCCGTAAAACACTTATAACTGCTATTCATCGAACCGACGACTCTTTTGTATATAATTCATGTGCTAATTAACAATGATGACAGCGGCGCGTTACAACAGCATCGGTTTTAATGCAGTGCTCTGCACCCTCGCCGTCGACGATGAACACAATGACGATTGTCCGGACGACTTGTGTGTTTATGAAATCAGATTCGGTCGAGGGTGCTTCTCGACGATTTTTTAATTCTTTAATCGGATTGGTTTTAAATTTCGATTGAAGAATGGCTAATGCGTTAAGTGTAATGTTGGGATTTTTATAGAATACGATCGTAATTTATATCGATCATTGATTATAATAAGATTTCTTTATTCAATTCGTCCCAGTAACACAATATTGTATACTTATGTCCAATAATCAATTACTTCAAATGACGATGGCTGATAATCATGTAAGAGTGGTTTAAATATAAATAAGAACTTAATTATTTCTCCTGTTTTAATCAATTTGTGTCTCTGTACACTTTTTGACACGTTCAAACATGTTTAATCTTGCAAAATGTAGTAATTTGCACACTCACCAACTTATCAATCAGTTGATGTTACGATATTTTAATAAAAAGTACCAAACAATATTTTGCAACAAATCATTAAATTTCTTAAAAACGAATGGATTAAGCCATTTGAAATTTTCACCAAACTTCAAGTACAGTTTTGGATTGAATGTTTGTCACAGACAAGTGAATATGATTAGACAAATTACAATGACAAGATAGTCATTGTGTGAAAAATTAATCTCATCATCAATGATCAAGAACTTCTAGTAATTCTTACTACATTTGAAGACTTATTTGAGCTAATCGTTGAATAACTTGTCTACTTATCTCAAGAGTTAGGAATTAGTCTTGAAAGTATTAAGAAAATACTGCACATGGAATTAAAGTAGAGAGAAGTGTATGTAAGATGACTTCCATATCTTTTTACATTGAAGTACAAAAGAGATTTTTAATGAAAAATATTTCAACTTCTATAAGTTTTGTAAAAGAAGGATATGAATTTTTGAACTCTATTGTGACAAGTGATGAGATCTGAATCAACTTATTCACTTCCGAATCCAGAAAAGGAGTATAGAATGGAAATATGGTGAATTCTCCTTTGAAAAAATTCTAAAAAATTTCTTCAGCAAACAAGATTATTGTGGAAGATAGTTTCAATGTTTCTTTACATAGAATCATAAAGAAAGATGTTCAGTAACCGTTATTCAACTTCTTCAAAGTTTTGTAAAATAAACAAATAGATTTTTGAACTTCATTGTAACTAGTGATGAGATTTGAATCCACCGATTTGCTCCTAAATTCAAAAAAGGAAGTATATAGTGGAAATATGGTGTCTACTCCTCCAAGAAAAGCTAAAACAATTTTTTAACATGCAAGATCATGGCTATTTTTTTGTGATTCAAAAGGTCTCATATATCTGGATTCTTCCTCAAGTCAGAAAATAACAATACACAGTATTATTAAAATCTACTGAATGAAAAAGTAAAGCAGGAGAATTCACTTTAAACGAAGAAAAATGTAAAATTCTGTTAATTTTCTTTATGATAATACTGATTTTTATTCTACCGATTTAACAATAACAACTCTCTGATAACTCTAGTAGAATGTTCTGTTTCACAGTTCTGATTTGCTTTTACTGATTATTATTTGTTTGGATTACTGAAGGAATTTTCAGTAAGCAAATTTATTATAATAACGAGGTCTCTATGCAAAGTAGGTTTTAGAAGTATTTATAATTTTTCTTTGAAATAGAAGTTGAAAGGAATTCATAACGATGGAATAGGTGCAGTACAGTCGAGAGAGGTTATATTAGGAAGAGGTGTGTGAAAAAATTCAATTTTGTTATAAATAAAAATTACAGACACAAATTTTCATTCATATTTGAATCACAAAATTGTTATAATATTAAACAGTAATACTCTATCAATGACAGAATGATCATAAAAATGTGTATCAGTGATTAAAGTGAACATTTTATTGAACATTTTTAAACAATGTTGTATTGCTGGTCTATGATTAGAATTACTTTCGAGAAAAACATTTACTTTCTTTTCTAAGACTATGTTTTTAAATCGATTATTGAAATTCACTTACCACAAACAAAAACAAAGTATTCTCCATAAGAGCCGCAGCGCATCCAAGAAAACTGACTACCATAACGCCAAGACCGCCAAAGATCAGTAAATAGAGACCGATGTAATATTTGTCTAGTTCAAGTGCAGTGACCCATTCTTCAAATTCGGGCTCGACACGAAGCCAGATAGATACTGCGAAGATGGAACATCCTAACATCTGGAACAAAGATCATAAGTTTGAATTTAAACTTATCATAGCTTACATTGAGCATGAAAGAGATCAAGTAAAGGCAAAAGTAATGAACTTTAAACTTTTGTTTCAATAAGTCTATTGAAATTTTTACAATTTCTAAATGATATTGAAATGTTAAATATTTCATGATAATTTTCCAAACTATAATGAGTTGAAATGTCAAAATGAGTTTAAGCAAAATTCAAATAAAGCTGTCAACATCTGTGAAAGTTCTGACATTTCTATTGGAAAACCCTATATAATAAATTATGACTTTGATGAAAACAAGATTTCTGTTTTTATTAATTATATTATTCAAAATAATAACTTATTGTAGTCCTTGGCGATTATTCATATTATACAGATAATTATATCGATTTCAATATATATATATATATATATATATATATATATATATATATATATAGGGTGTTCCAACAGGAGCACAAAATTTAATTTTTATATAAAACGCATCTTTTTTGAGTAAGTGATGGTATTTTTTTGAGTGGTGATGAGTGTGCGTTCCTGAATGGACACCCTATATATATATATATATATATAATCGTTTTGTGAACACGTACACCAACAACAGATCTACGTACGTCGCCAAACGCTCGTTCAGCAAGCAAAAGTCCTCGTATCGCAATTTTGTAATACTAGTGTAATGAGAAGGAATGGCTGTTGAAATGGCGTCGAGTCGCGTATAATCAAGGGTCGCCTCAATTGAGATATAGTGCGGTACATAGCCAAACTGCCAAATATAACAATACAACGCAACGTCTCTCTATAAATACGATATTTATTGTGTTTAATTATAACGGATTTCGATGGAAACGAACCGACGGTCGTCCATTCGCAAATGTCGTGCGCACGTTAATTAAACATTATGTATTCTTCGAGAGTCAAGTCGAGTGATACATCGATGGAAGATATTTATATATTTGCAGACATGTTCAAAGATCCATATATATTAATCTATATTTATTGGTATCTGTAATTGAGATTAGAGGAATAAAGGATTTACTTATACAGATCTTTTTTTAGGTTAATTTTTTTCTTCAAGTTTAGGGTGAGAGATTTATTTATATAAAAATATATCAAATGATTTAAAAGGATGAATATTTTTAAATGAATTAATTTGAAATTCTATGTTAGAATTTTATATTATTTTAAATCATTAGTGAAATAATTATTAGGTTATTGTATATATAAAATGGCGGATTTTGGGATGTAGGAAGTTAGTTATAATTTTCATAATAAAATTCATCAGATAGAGGGTTATGTTTGATATTAAAATATATTTACCACTTTAATACAAATAATTTTCACCTCCAACACCACATTATGTCATAAAGTGTTCAATAATCACTTATTGTTCACTTTGTTTTAATAACAACAATGGATTAATGTGCATTTCGATGACGATGCCATATTATCAGAGCCATTTTGTTATTTGTCACTATACATAATTATGAAATAAATTCTACCTCAGATTTCAGTGTAAGCGGATATTAAAAAGATTAAAAAGTATGTAAATTAACCAAAAACATATTTTTTTTCATTTTACACAAATGAATTTTCACCCCAACACCACAATAATTTAAAGTGTTCAATAATCAGCCACAGTCCCAAAACAACTAATAAATATTTTTTTTATATACGAGTTTTAAATTTGATACAACCAAATAGAAATAATCAGGAATATTAGTGGAGTAATTAGAGTTAATAGAGTAAGCAGTAAAACATATAGTAAAGGTTCAAATAATTTCGTCAGAAAATATAAACCTGGGAATTGAGCCTTGCAATGCTGAGGATCATCTAACGAAAACGATATCCAACTTTCATCAATCTGTAACAGATATTACAGAAAAATTAGGCATATATTACTTGAGTATTTTCTGTTACTTGCAAACATTTAGGAGAAGTTGGTTTCTCATGAACTAACTGAAAGAAACATTACATGTCAATTGGAATGAATTTGCAATTCTTTATTTGCTTGGAAAAGAAGTGAGTTATTTTTGAAAAAATAGTTACTTGTGATGTAAAATGGATTCTGTACGATAATTGTCGTCGATCTACAAAATGGATGGATGGTTGTGAGGTTTTGAAATAAATGCTAAAATAGAACCTTCATCTAAGAAAGATAATGATGACTGTCTGGGGGTCCATAATTGATTTTATTCACTATTAGTTTTTGAAACTTGATGAAATGATTAATGCCGAGAATTTCAAAAATAAAAGTCTAAAAATTGCATTAGTTGAGATTCTTCCTCATATACAATATTGACCGGATTTTTTGCCAACGATATTTACATTTTTAATTCGGATCATGAAAGATCCAAATTAAATTAAATTATTATAAGAGATTTCTTTATATTTAAAAGTTGACAAATTGCAAAAAATCAATCATGTGATTTTATTAATCAAAAGATAGTTTCAACTCGTAATTAAATTTATTCAGACATGAGCAAAAGAGACATAACCACATACGTACATAAACCGAATTCGAGTAAATTGGCAAATGGTTGAAAAAAGAGATTCTGCGAGATCGTGTGAACGCGAGAGATGGCAATACCGGCGAGTCTTGCGGGCACTGAACGCCTTCAGATTTATGATTGAAACATAAATAAAAACTTCGTTATAAAAATGACGTTTTCAATTTGAATATGGATAAATCAAAAACGTCCGCCCGTTCGGTCGGTCGGCCATAGTACCGACGTTTCGGGGGGAAGTCGTCGGTCGCCCGTTCGACGTCGAACGAACCGTTGTACTCTCGGTCGAAAGTTTTCGAACGTCCGAACGTCGCTCGTTACATGCATGCACGCTAAAGTTTGGTGGCCGTTGCGGGGCCATGCGGAGATTTATTGCTGATGTGTGATAACGTTGTTACACACATACAAATATATATATATATATATATACTTGTGTGTTTGTTTATGTATGAGCATGCATGTGTTTAAAAGCGGAGATCGAACAAAATTCAATGAAGACACAGAGTATTGTCAATGTCATGTGAACTCAAACAAGAAGGATTATTTTCATCAGCAAATAAAAAATGATCTATATATCTAAACCAGCAGTTTTCAAATAAATAAATCTCTAAAGAATCTGTTAAATGCTTTCTCACTTACAAAAGTCGATTAATTAACAGCCAGTGTTATTTTTATAAAACATATCTATCTTTGAATAAAATCTTTAAATTATATATTTTTAATGCCGTTTTCAGTTTTTATTCCCAGTTATATTCATGGTTTTCTGTAAAACTTAATTATAGAGTTCTTATAATTTTTACAAGTAATCTAATTAAAATATTGAGATTTTCATATAATCAAAATTTTACGTCCTCTCAAATCGAATTATAATTATAATTATTTTAATTAAAAATTGATTATTGTATATATCTTTGGATTACAATGGAGTCATCTTTGTTATGATATGGACAATTTTCAAGTATTGTAAGAAAGAATTATAAAAAACAAAATTTTTCAAAATGAATAATTTTTCTTCTGTATCGTTTTTCCATTTCAGTTTGTATTTTTTTCAACTTTCTATTTATATGAAACGATGACTCCAAGAAAATAATTGAGTGCCAGATGTAAAACTCCATAATCGGTGAAATGTTTGTTCTAACAATGGGCACGAACTAGATTACATGGTCGCCAGGTTATGAATCTTGTTATTCGCGGGCCTCATATCGATTTATATCAATTTTAATTCCAAAATTGTCTCAAAAAATCATATCTGTTTTAAATTATTGTTAATTTTTATATAAAAAAGATTTATCTTTTTAAATTGATATTAAACAGAATGTAAATAATCATAGAGATTTGTGATAGTAACAAAGATGGTATACAAATCTCGTTTCTGTGGTAAAAAAGAGAATTGGTAATAAGATGAATGAATCTAAGTAAACGAAATCTATGCTAGTTGTTTGTTCGTAGTTGGCAAATATTGTTAGAACTTTGTAAACGTTGCGTAAGCACGGTTCTGTATACAAATAATAATTAATTATCGGCTCATTCTGTTGTGCCGATTCAACGGCACGGATCCGAACAAATATTTGTTACTTCATTTCAATACTTGTTCGATGAAGACAAGTATTATTTGCGGTCAACTCGACAAACAGAACGCAACAAACGAATGTAAAACAATATCGAGGAAAGATATCGTCCCAGGCCTCGGTTCGTCGGAGCGAACCGTTTTCGACACGAATAGTTGCAAGCAAACTAATATCGCCGCATGTTGATCAAAGACGATGGGCGGTGACGGCGTCGAGATGACGACGATAGGGAAGTCGGTGCGGATCCATTGAGACGTTATTACATGTGTGCGTCTAATTGAAAACGTTTGTAAGCAACAAAGACGTTTCCGCGTCTTTGCCATTCGATTTGAAATTCGTTCGCGTAATACTTTATATAAGTACAGGTTGACGTTGCGTAGGAGCGACGCTTAATTACTGAAAATCTGCACGTGATGATGGGTATGGTCTTGAAACGGCAGGTCGGGATGTTACAATGATATAAGCAGTTTGTTTCATTAGAAAGTTTGTTTTTATTGTTTCGTGGAAGATACGAGAATAATTTCAACTTTCGTATACGAATATTAATATAGATGTCAGTTATTCCAAAAATTTTAGTCAGTTAACTGGCGAGGATACAAAATATTAGGATACAAAATATTATCTTATAAGAGAATCAATAAAATTTGAAAATAATTACCAAAATTGACATATTAAATAGAGATTCAATATCACTTCAAAGATTTTTTAATGTAAGAAAATTTAAATGATTATTCATTAGCCAAAATATATTTAATAATACAAAATATGTACATAAGATTGGAAAAAATTAAAAATTAACAATGGAGTTGAAAATTTTCCAGATAATAATCATGTTTTTTAATTTATTTAAAAATCATTTTTATTTTCAAAAATCAAATTAAGAGATAATAGATTATAAATGACTCAGTTTATAAAGGGTGTCCCATCAAGAACGCACAGCTTAATTTTTAAATAGAAGGTAAAGTATTTGAACGCGTGATAATGTTTTTATTTCATTGTAAAGTAGACAACCTGTGATTGATTTTAAAAATATTTGCCAAATTTCCTCCATGATTTTTTTTGTACACCTGTGTTCTTTTAATTAAATTTTGTATGACTTTTGCTCAGAGATGCGACTCAAATCTCATCAATCTCTTATTGGATCTCGGCCCCGAGCTCGTAAATTGCTGTGGCTTGCTGGTATAGACCTAAGACTTTACAAAACCACAAAAAAAGAAATTGCACAATCTTGCTGGCCAATTGTTAGCGTTTCTTGAGATGACACATCCTGGAAAATATTGCTGCAACAAATCAGTTGTTTCTTGCACAATGTGACAAATCGTTTGTCCTACTGGAACCACATGTCATGAAAGTCCATAAAAACCAAATAAATCTACAAGAACTCTGTTATTATTGTATAGTAACGAAAAGTATTCATGGTTACTGAATTTTGAAAAAGTACGGCTCAATTACTTTGCATGTCCAAAATTTGCACCAATCGCTTAGGATGAATCGGTTTCTTATAGGTCACTCAAGGATTCTTTGAGCTTTAATTTTATTTGTTTATGAAGTCATCTAGTTCAAAATGCACCTCAACGCTGAAGATGATTTTCTTCACAAAATTTTCGTTCTTATCTTTGTTCTCCAGAACCCAACTAACGAATTTTCGGCGCTTAGATTGGTCTTTTAGTTGAGTTCTTATATCAACCGAATTTTCTAAGCAGAGAGGTATAGATCTTTCTTCAGAATTCGCTATAGAGAGTTTCTTAAAATGTCCAATTGTTGTGCATGACGTCTAATCAATGTTCCTGGATTTTTAGTGACACTCATTCACCTCGGCAATGTTCTCCATTGACCGAACAGGACTAATACTCACAAGAGTTCGTTGATCCATAATCAACACAGTTCCTTCAAATTTCTTAATTAATTTTAAAATTATTAATCGATTTGTTGCACTTTGTTGACCAAAAATTTCACGAATTGTACAAACTGCCTCCGTATATTTTTTTTATCAAATTTATAATAATTTATAATGTTGTTTCTTTGTGTAGGATTCCATGATTAATAATTGCAATCAAAGTAGATGACAAATGTTATAGTTTGAGAGGCGTCAAATTTACAGAAAAAATGGTATGCATTTCTGATGGGACATTCGATCTGGGTGCACAAAAGTGTTTAAAAAGTCAAACATCCATTTATTCCCAACCACATATCCCAATCGTTTCAATTTTAAACAAGTATACACTTCCGACATCTGTCACAGACCTGGAAAAAGGACCGAATGAAAATAAAAACTTTTAAGATTCGTACGATTCCCAGGTAAAACTCCGACGCAGTAGCACGACGGCGACCTGCGTCGCACATGTCTGCAATACAAACACGCCGACACTGAAATGATAAGTTCCACCGCGTAACAACGTTCCATCCACAATATGTTTTTCACTTTCGTCGTGCCGGTCCCGTTTTTAATATGACAAGTGAGTGACAATGGAGGAAAAGTCGACAATAAAAGCTGAGAGCATCCTTTACAGTTACGACGACGTTGAGGCTTATTTATTTTCATAATCAGTTGTCGTCTTCGATTTCCGATAATTCCTTTTGGCGGCGCGCTAATTACACGGGTGGGCGTTAAAGCGAAACGTCGATAAGACATTCCAGTTCGACTCGAACCTGTGTAAATGTGAGCGTGTGTCTGCGCTCAGAACGTTCGCGTTACTTTAAAGTGACGGATATTAGATTTTATATTGATGAAATGTAAATGAGAATTGACACGACGCGATGGAGATGAAGAATTGAATCAGAATTGGGATCGTTTTGTTATGTTTGTATTGGAGATTTTCTTTGAGAATAACATGTACTTGTATTTTAACTCAAATTTTATATATACGTATATAGGAAGAAGACAAATTTGAGTTGAATATTTTTAAATAAAATTATTATTAAGAAATAATTGTTTATACAGGGTGATCTAATAAGACTGAATGATAGTAGAGAATAATAAACGATAATAATCAAGTAAATGTATATCTAAACCCTTCAGTTTCATTTAGATCACTCCTATATTTTCTCAAAATAATATAACGTAAAAAATGTTTCTAAATTTTCATTTTTGTAACTAAAAATGTTTAAAAAATTAGAATTTCATCAAATATTATTTAATTTACTTGCAGTTATTTCACATATATGTAAAAATAAAATTTGTAAAATAATACATCAGTAACTATTTTTTTAATTGTTTAGAGATATATCTGATTTATTGAAAAATAGAAATAAAATACATTTCTAATGTATTTAATAATAAACTGAATTTTATTATTATAATGAAGAGGATTTTTTACATTATTAGTAAATATATTTTCTTAGAGAAATTGTCTTAATATATAAGGTTATCCAAATGTGACGCCTAGATTTGTGTTTTATTTAAAAAAAAGAAATTATACTCATGTTTCCTTATAGATCACCTTATATATATGTTTTTTTTTAATAAAATAAAAATCTAGGCGTCATATTTGGATGGTCCTTTATATAAATATACGGGGGTCGTTTGATAAGTATGGTAAAAAAAATTACCATAAAATTTAAAAATTCAAAAATTCAATAAATTTTCAAATTTATCTTACTTATCAAACGACGCTCGTAACTATATATATATATATATATATATTATGTATTTGAAAGAAAATAATGGTTATAGATGAAAATATAAAAATAAAATGGTCATATAATAGAAAGAGAAGTCCACTGATGGACAAAATAATTATTGATGGGAATTCAGAAAAGTAAAAAGATCCTAGAGTAGATTTATATAAAACAAAGACCTAAGATATTTTTGGGTATGGAATGAAATGGTTTTGAAATTCTGTAAGTGGAAAGTTTTGGGATAGGTCTTCACCCAATTATTGATAAAAAAGGTTGTTGATGATATTGATTATCAACAAAAATATTAATATAAAAATATAAACTTTTAAAAATTATTTTTCTCTTTTTTAAGTAGATAAATTGCTATCATTTCTATCCATGTATTTTTTATAATTCAAAAATAAATATTTTTAACAGAAATAAAAGATCTAATAAGAGAGTATAAGAGAGCCCTTCAATTAATAATTTTTTAATTTTTAATCTAAATTGTTAATATTTAACATGTTTTTTATTCTGACCTTCTGCCTGTTTTATTATTATTTTTATTTTCAATATTACTCCAAAAATGTATCAAATTCATGCTTCTATAACAAAAAAAAATATACAATATTATACGATGCTTATTGATTTTTTAAGAAGAGTTCATCTTCGTTACAAAAGTGTTTTTCGTCCTAGAAGATAGTAAAAAAGGCTATCCGTCGGAAATCTCCGTAACGACGACACGGACGTGTCATGTGCATCGAGTTCTTTTCTTAAAGCGTTTCGGACATTAATAGCGCACGTGCCGCAACTACTGTCGCAAGAAACGCTCTCCGGCACTAATAAAGAACGCCGTCGGCTCGATATGACCGCGCGGACGTCGTCGCGCTTTTTTCTCTGTACACCGAAACGAACAAATGCGAACTATGGATACAGTCCATCCTACGTGTCGTCCTTTGACAAATGTCCATAGGCGTGCGTGCATCGTTCAAATGTTAAAGAAACGAAACGACGGCATCGACGAGCGTCCGTCCGCGCGAACGGGACGGACGGTCGTTATTTCGCTAATAAAAAGACACGAAATGTAGAAATGATGAACCATCTGTTTGTTTGTTGCCGCAGCGTGCGTCTCTTTCGCAACGAATAAATGTTTTATATCAATATTAAAGTTTTCTTTTAGTTTTACTGGCGTTCGTACGTACATACGTGACCGTATACGTTTGTTATAAAAAGAACGTATCCATCGTCGGAACGACACACATAACCTCAATAATATGACATTATTTAAAAATGTATGCGAAATCTGGACAAATTCGGCCATAAGGGTAGTTGGGTAAATAACAGAATGACGTTGTTGTTCGTTTTATTTCTTTTGTATTGTCAGTGGTGTTCGAAAGTTGTTTAACTATTTTAAGACTCGATTTTTTTTATCTTTATTGATTTATTACATAAAATAATACTTATTTAAGTAAAAAACTAGAGGGTTTAAACAAAAATATTAGATTATTTTATATAAAATGGACGACTGTTTATGGAAATTAAATGAGAGTTTGACTTTTTTTATAATAATTTGAATTTTGGAAATATCCAAACTGATTTTAATAGTTCTTTTATTTATTTGTTGTTTTGTAACTGTGGCTGATTCACTTTACACAAATGAATTTTAACCCCAACACCACAATAATTTAAAGTGTTCAATAATCACTTATTGTTCACTTATTATTTATAATTATATAATTTATAATTATATCGGTGGATGTATTTCGATGGTGACGCCATCATCGTTAGAATGGCTCTGACGATTATAGCGTCGCCATCGAAATGCATCAGCCGATTTAATTATAAATTATATAATTATAAATATAAGTGAACAATAAGTGATTATTGAACACTTTAAATTATTGTGGTGTTGGGGTTAAAATTCATTTGTGTAAAATTCTTTTATTGGAAAATATTTTGTAGGATAAGAAAGGATTTAAATATTTCAATGGTAATCAGTCTCTTTCGCTCTCTCTCTCTTTATATATATATATATATATATATATATATATATATATATAGAGAGAGAGAGAGAGAGAGAGAGAATACCTGTCTAAATTATTAGACCCAATTTCTTAAAAATGTTTTTTATAATAATAAAGTATTTTATTTTGAAAAATACCAATAAATTACTGAATTTTTTAACAGATCTCAATCCTTCATTGTATTGACAAAGCTTTATCATAAAATTTATTCCACGAAATACTATTAGCAGAAATTGAGTTGTTGAGTGGAGAATATTTAAAATATATAATGGGTATTATTTGATAGGTAGTCGTATTTTTTTATATTTAAGTGGTGATATTAATAATCTTTTTTTTCTAAAGTATAGGGTTTTTCAATAAGCGGTTTAGAAATTTAAATATAAATAAAATAAAAAGTATTTAATTAATTAATTATTTTTTAGTTTAAAGTATATTATGTGGCATTAATGATGGAATACAATTTTATTTAACTGACTACCATAGTGCATTCGTTTAATTTAATTTTTAGTCACTCTTTCATATAATTGTGATCCAATTTCATGAATTACACGTTCAATATTAATTATTAATGCTTTTGTTGTTTGCGGTTTATCAGTATAAACCAATGATTTCACATAACTTTACAGAAAATAATTCAATGGAGTTAGATCACATGATCTTGACAGCCAATCGATGGATCCATTTGGTAAAATAATAGATTCATTAACTTTTGCTTCAAGAAGTCTATTGAAATTTTTATAATTTCTAATTGTTGAAATGTTAAACATTCCATGATAATTTTCCAAAATATACTTAGTTGAAATGTCAAAATGAGCTTAAAAAAATCATGGTTGCCACCAATTGTCAAAATTCTGATATTCTTATGGGAAAACCTTAAATATATATTTATATATATAATATGAAAATATTTCCATAAATGAATTAACTCTTCCACCCTCTCTTAAACATCTCCAATCGCTTCAAAACAACCCTACACTAAACCGTAAATAATTTCAACGCACGTAATAAAAACAACTGTTAAATGGCCGTCGCACGCAAATCTTTCGAACTCATTACCATTTGTAATATCGGTTTACAAATAAACACGCCGGATAATAATGACCTGTGCATTTATTATTACACGTATTTTTCACTCCACGCAGTCTAAACAACTTTCCAAGTAATAATATGTGTCTTAATATGTCCGAGCGTATATTGAAAAGAATTGCATTTGGGCGGACGTTATTTTCTATCCGTACGGTGGAAAAAATGCCTCCGAACCCGCGCCCTGCAGGAATTATATGTATATACAGCAGTTACATATTCGATCTGATAAAGGTTGACGTCGTTTTAATATTAAACAGGTGAAACTAAACGACGGCTGAATATGTGTGTATGTGTGGTAGAATTCTAGGAAAAAGTACATACACACACACATTTATAAATATATATATATATATATATATATTTGTGTATGTAAAACTGTGACTTGTACGAAATTGTAACGTTGCATGACAGAAAAAATAAACAACTTCTTATGTCTGACAGCTGTGAAGGCTTTTCATTCATCCGCTTCGGTGAACAACAGCGTCGTTTAACGACCGTTATGTCGTCGGCCGTCATCATTGTGTTTTAAAATATGTATTGAAATTTTTATGATTAGAATCGATGTTGCTAATTAGTGCAGAAGACAGTTTATTAGTTTTTTTTATGTCGACGTCTGTCTTATTTCATTATGAAACATTTTAATACTTGAAAGGTACTTATATTTTTTTAAAAAAAATAATACTTGATGGTTAATTCTTTTCGTTGTTTGTATTTTGGAATTATTTTATATCTTTTAATAAAAATAATGTTAGGATTATAATCAAAAGACTGATGAAAGGGCATTTAATTTGAGATAATTTTTACTTAAATAATTGTTAATGATTTAGACCAGTGGTGTCAAACACACAGCTCGTAAATCATTAGAATTCAGTCCATGACTCGAAACTGAAATTGATTTTATTGAAATAATAAATTTGAATACATGAAAGTATAAAATACATTTTTAAAATACTATTAATTCTAGTAAATATGATTTTTTAAAATTTTTCTAATTTAAATTTTATTTGTTAACACCTAAAATTAATATATTTATTTTAATTTTTCTGAATTCAGTAAAAAAATAAATCTAAAATTTAAATGAGTTATTTTTGAATATCCATAAAAAACTTTTTTTCTCGTTAAATTTTTTTTAAGGAGACTTTTTTGTCTACGGTTTGCAGACTTCCTTATGTGGTCTGTGTTTATATATGAGTTTGATACCACTGCTTTAAAAAATAACCTCCTCACTAAAAATAACTTTGATTTAACAGCATTTTAAACTGAAATATTTTCAATAAATTCAATAAATATTATTGAAGCATTCAACGTTCCATGATAATTTGTTTAAAAAAAAATTCAAATATCACTGCCACCAGCTGTCAAAATTTTAACATTCTTATTGAAAACTCCTATACAATTTATCACTATGATTAACTCGTTCGCTACCAGTTCTTCAGGAGAAAAACCGTTACCACAGCCCAGACGTTTTATTATTTAAATATGATACCAAATTGTCATTAATTTTTGTGCGTTTTATTTATAACGTTCTAAATAAGTGAAATTAGCAATTTTACAAACCGACACACATATGTGACACTGGGCTATAGATAGTAATATACTCATAAATTAATCAAAAGAAATTTTCTGTATAGTTTTATCATAAAAATATTATATTAGAAAGTGGTATAAGTCCATTTATTCATACATTGAGATATTTTAAAATTATTAATATAAAAAAATTTCAAAATTGTTTTGAAAAATTTGATTAATTTCTACGGCCAAAGCCAAGATTTTATTATGATGTCTGATAATTATTTATTTTCTCTCTCATTTTTGAAAATAATATATCCGATTTTTGAAAATGACAACATCGCCCTTAAAAATGATAAAATTTGGGTTATAAATAATTATTGAAAAATTTTTATAAGGGTGTTTAAAAATTACTTATTTTCTTTTACGTTTGATTTTTGAAAATAATGTATCTGATTTTTAAAAATGACAACGTTGCTGTTAAAAGAAAATGTTGAAATAATAAAATCTGAGTCATAAATAATTATTAAACATTATTTAATAATATCCACATGGGAGAATATAGCAGTAACGTTTCTAGCATTTCAATTTAATGTATCATTGTTCGAGAGGGGTTATTTGAAGGTGACAATAGCCATTAGCACATCAATAAATGGATACAGCTTTTATGTGGACATTTCTAGATCTTTATGGTCACACCTTATATATATATATATATATATATATAATGTGTGTATGGGTGGTGTATATATCTATGAGTGGCATAAAACTATATTTCCGCGACAATAATCATTCCAAAATAATGCACTAACGATAATAACGGTTCAGTCAAGTCGAATATCGTCGTCAGAACGAACTCGAGCATCACCGTTCTCTCTATACGTCCGTCGTTATCGTCTCTGTTACACAAGAGATATTGTCTGCCGGTGATAACTGATATAAGTACGAGGCCGCTGCATTCTCGTGTAAATCCCGAGACCCCCGACGAGATACAGCTCGTTTAACGTCAATGGCGCCACTTTATTACGCCGAATGTCTACAATTACTGTTTGTAATTGGATCATTTCGGGTTGTCGGTTCGAATCGATCCGCAGATATAGTTTACGAGCACGGTTCGTCGAACGCACGTGTCGATCTCGTACGCCTGTTCTTGCACATATTCCATCCCTGTTCTATTTTAATTGTACGGTTGTGAATCGCGTATACGATTTCCTGAAGTCGTTTATGTACCACCGACCTGGTTTCAGGTTCGGTCGAAGCTCAACTATGGTTTTTTACGAAAAAAATATAATCGTATGTATGTATCGGTGGAAGGCCAGCAAGTATTTTTCTTTAGGAGAACTAAACGGATAGAAAACATGAAACGTTCGACGGAATTGCGGCGTTGTAGTTTCCCTTTATCGCTGTCAACGGCACGGTGGTTGCCTCTATTGCACGGGATTAATTATTCTAGGAAACTAATAAGAACCGATAGGGCGTTTGTTTCGTGTAACAATAGATGTGTGCGTTTGTGTTGTTTAAATTTTAATTATCGAATAGGGAGAACGGTTTTTTTATGAAAGAGTAGCTTAAACAATTTCGTTCCAAGACTAGTGTAATTTGTTCTTTGTTAAATCAAATAAAATTAAATTAAAATACTGGTATAGAAAAATAACCCTTATAATCGTTTTTAATAACAGTTTTTTATCATTTTTAATACAAAAATTAACCCCTTGTAGTAATATTTATTGAGGGGTTTTTTCAGTACTGGGTTAATATATAATGATGGATTAACCCTTTGATATTCTATTTTGAAGTACATTTTTTAGAAGAATCAATGATTTAATACCTCTTAGAAACATGGAAATTTATAAGACGTAGAGCTGAAGAGTAGTTTTAAGTTTCTTGTTCTAAAAAACAGTTTTGGTTTGGATATTAATGTCGATAGTCTAAGATCATTTTATTTTGTTCAAGGTACAATGCAGAAAAAAATATTTATAAGTTTTGAAAAACGTTTTTTCACTATAAATTAAGGTTATTTTAACAAAAAATAGAAATTTTGATCTTATGAAAAATGGTGCGTTATGCCACACTATGAAATTAATTAAAAATTTCATTGGATTGACTTGTAAATTCACCGGACTTAAATCCAATCAAAAATTCGTGAAGTAAATTAAAAAGGAAAGTTTATGGCTGGACAAATAAAATTAAATCAGTGTTGATGAAAAATATGCAGAAAATATGATATCATGGCATCGAAATAAATTTGTATTGCAATTAAATCTTACTGTATTAAAGATGTAATTAAATTCAAGACCAATATAACTAAGTATTTATAAGTAATTAATGTTTTTTCAATTTATTTGTTAATGAAGTTGATTATACTTTAATGTATTATTAATTTTATTTGTTTGTTTGCAAATTCAAAAAATTCTACAATAATTTTTTGAAGTGAAACTTCTTTAGCGGCGTTGGAGTGAAATTTTTATATGCAACGAGGAAATTTTTACACAGTGATGAAAAATGAGATTCTTACATAGTATATATAGAGCATAGAAAAGAGGGGTAGTGAGACCCATCACGCATGCACGCCGTGTTAACATAATTACTTTTGCAAAGCAAATAAGCAGTACGCTGTATTTATTATTTAATTGTTGCAACGACAAGATATGGTACTACAATTGATGCCGTATTCACGAAGTATTTAGAAAATGTGACCTAAAAGGCATTCATATCTTACTTTACTTATCACAACTCAATTGTATCGTTTATACCTCTTCAATTACCACCGGAGGAAGCAATGGAAAACGAAGAAATTGAAAACGAATAAATTTTCATAATTTTTAATTACTTTACGGCAAAGAAGTTTCTGATGTGCGTACATAAGTGCACATACCATTTTTTTAAAAAAAAGATTAGT
The DNA here is from genome assembly GCA_029203775.1 of Neoneuromus ignobilis. Classification (NCBI taxonomy): domain Eukaryota; kingdom Metazoa; phylum Arthropoda; class Insecta; order Megaloptera; family Corydalidae; genus Neoneuromus; species Neoneuromus ignobilis. The sequence continues at coordinate 59,755,952 of CP092088.1, read as the reverse complement.
GGCAATAATTCAATGTCTCTGGTCGGTACATGGGATATATTTTTGGTGATTTAAAATTTTTCCGAAAAGAGTCTTTTCTCGTTTATATAAACGTTTTAGTTTCAATATGAAATCTTTTCGAATCGAAAATATTTCGTCTATTCTAAACGCACTCATCTTACATGTATTCTCAGCATCCAGAATGTTGTTCTTTAATTTCCATCGAACAAGTACCTGTCAATATTTTCATACGAGACAAACATTCCATACAAAGTGAACACTTCGACATATATATATGTATGTGAACTCGTACATACATATCTGTAGTAAATTTTTCCGCACGGCTGTTCGTTGCAATTTAATTTCGGCATTGTTTTGTTCCGTTAAGTGTTCGAGCGTTCGCCGTCGCCGTCCTTCCGCTCTCGTTCCCTCGCAAAGATACAAAGCACAGAAACGAAACCGACTGCACGGAAAAGGAAATTCACACTCGTATACACACGTATTCCGTAGTGACATGTACAGACCGCAACGAGCAAGCAAACAAACAGTTTTGTTTTCAGCAACTAGCGCCGCGGGCGCGCCGGAGCGGCGCACCCCAGTTTGTTTAACACTTCTTCAGATTGTGAGTACGCGTTGCGCGTCTCCGCCGCAATAACGGCAACGGCGGTTCGTCTCTAATTCGCCACCGGAGCGGCAGATTGCGTGAGATGAAAACCATAACGAAATCGAATTAGTAAAGTTTCCACTCGGTAGGTATATATCGAGGTGTGTAAACTGGCTTTCGGGGAGCTGTTCGAGCCGCGCGTTACGATCTGCCGCACACCGATTCCGTCTGGTCTGTTTCTTTAGCGTCTTGTGCGAGTATCAAACGGTTAAGGGCGGGAGGGTCGATCGACGTCGTAGCGCGCGCGCTCGGTCTATCCGACCCTCTAAGTACGATGATGTACCTGCCACATCCGCCACAAAATGGAACGTAGCTCCGAAGTATGCGTGTGTCTGTGTATGTGTGTGTATAGTACGAGTGTACGAAGCACGAATTCCCTTACATAGCGCCGTCAGGGGACGTCGAGGCGGGCCGACGCCGCTGCACCGCGAATCGTTTCACATCGTCGTGTATGGTTCGCCGTGAGTGCTCTTTTATGTTTTCCGAGATGATTCGCTCGAATTTGGTGGAAAAATGATGACACAACATTTTTACAAAATGACGTTTGATTTACATCTGTACATTTGTCAAAAAGAGCGAACGGTACAGACGCGGCTGTGAAGGATGAACGGAAGGACGGACGGATGGATGGATGTGATTCGGGGATGGGGCGGATGTAGGTCGCAATTGTGGATGAAAGGAAAACATGTGTAGGCGTTAGGGTAGGTGCGAGAATTGCAGCGCGAATTGGGCAATTTGTCGATGGTGGCGGAGGCAGCGTATCGAGACGACGTGGGTTCAGTGAATCTGTTGTTATAGAGGAGGTTTGAACTTGCGATAACGGGAACTTATGACATTCAAATATCACATATGTATATATATATATATATGTAAATCATAACAAATATTCTTAGAGATATTTGACATTATTCGATTTGAGTTTATTGATTCATGTTATCAGTTTTCGGCACAAAAACGGATTAAAATATCACAAGTGATGTGTTTTCAGGAAACAAATTTTCATAAAAAAATACAGAATTTAAAAGTTTGAATGTTTGTTTTGAAAATTTGTCACAATTTTTATTAACCTGTAATTTATTTTTTATATATGACTTTTCATGAGAAATTAAAATAAAATAATTTCCTACAATCTCAGAAAATATATAATTAATTTGTGTAATATGTTTTTTTTTTAAAAAAAATATCAATTTTTTATGTACTTTTTATTCAAATTTATATAAAATACGTTTTCAATATTTGATTGTAATATATAATTCTTTTTTTTCATAATAAGGGAGAACTACATACAAGAAGTTCGTTTTATTGTAATGTAAGTTTGTTATTTTATGATTTATTATGTATTTTTGAGCTTGAGATTCTTAACAATAATATTTATAAATTATTGTTTAATTGTGAAACTGATTTAATTAATTTTTCACATGAAATTTTGTCAACTTATTTTGTTAAAATAAATTAATATTATTTTTTTAACTTTTTTATACTCAGTATTCTAATTTATTTGATCTTCATTTAAATTTCAAATTAATAATTTTTACTAATATTCAATAAACACTCCATTATGTCAAAAGTACATTTTTATTATTTTATTAAAATCATTATTTATTAATATATATATTTCTTGCACACATACACACATCATCATCAAAGTTAACAGCCTTTTTTATTCATTACTGAATGAACATCTTTCTCAAAACTTTCTAAATACATGTTCAAACACATTTCACTTCCATTTTAAATAAAAAAATTCTTATGTCTTCATCCTACTTATCTATGAAGGAATTTTCAATCTATGTTTTAACAATAGAAGAATATTACACTTCTCTTTCAGATTGATACTATATCATTTTTAATCTCTTATTTATTTTTTCTAGAAATTTTCTCTTTATGTTAAACTATGTACATATGTTTATATACGTTTTTTATGATTAAAAAAACTTCATTGTAGTTCATACAGAAGCTCGAAAAATATATTATTTGATAGGAAAAGTTGCTGCGAAGCTACACAAGTGAAATTTGATATTTTTTGTTCTTAATTAAAATATAATTTTATGCAAAATGTAATTACTATATTTGTATTTTGATATAATTTAGAATTGCATTTATATTTCTCTCTCTCTCTCTCTCTCTCTCTCTCTCTCTATATATATATATATATGCGAATAATGAAATAAAATCGGTTTTATAGAAGAACAGAAATTGTTTGTTCGATGATAAACGTTTCACATAAAGTGTATCAAACATTAAATGCATCGAACGTCGTCGAATCCTTTTCATTTTGATTATTCTTCACAATAGCGAGTACAATATCAACTTCATTCGCGGTATTCGAATCAATCAACTCAACGCCGTTCCAATAAAATCATCCGTTCTCGATTTGCAGCGACGCGCGTCGTGGATTCATCCACTTGACAGATATCAACAGTGTGTGTGTGTGTGTGTTTGTCTGTTTGTGTTTCTCGGCTATTGTTTCATAATACGTCTCCATTTCGTGTCGACTTAAAAGTCACGTAGGAAACGAATTTCAATAGGAAACACTGAACCATCCACTCGGCGTCAAATGCACCGGTATCGTGCTTGTATCGTTTTATTAAATCCAGAAAGACCGGAACGGGGATGTCGTCTGCGACGAATCGTACTTATCAATTTTGTCAGTCATTTTATCCCTTAATTTATATATATATATACGATTATCTTAATATAAACTTATATCAGTTCTTGATAGACTAAAATTTCATGTTAGCATTTACTGATATTTGGTTAAATTTACCATATTAACTATTACATTTGTTGAGATTATATACAGTGGCCCAAATAAGATTATATTAGATTATGTTTTATAAAATGTCAGATTTTTATATTATTTTCAATATAAAAATCCAATATTTACTATTACACGACCTAATATTTACTAACTTACTATCATTTTTTATTTTTTACTATCTTTCAGTCTAATTTTGATCACCCTATATATATATATATATATATATATATATATATATGTTTGTGTGTGTGTATGTACATCACTATAAAGTGAAAACAATGAAATCTTCTTTAGAATTTGTATAAATTAAAAAATTGATCAATAAGTCAGTTAAAATTTCTATAAAGATTTTTTTGAATCAAACTTGATATATTTGATTAGGAACTGTATCATTGACAAATTTCTGGAACAACTTATAACACTGATACCTTTTTATATTCATATAATATTAAGACCCAAAAATATACTGTATTAAATGAATTAGAATTTTCACTCAAATGTCATTTTCAGTTATTATAAAATCTTCCAGAATAATATTTATTTTTGAAGTCGAAATTGCTGGAAGGATTTTTTTCGAATTAAACTTGATATATTTGTTCAGGAATTCCATGATTTCCGAACATATTTCTGAAACAACTTATTACACTGATACCTTTTTAAATTCGTTTATTACTAATACCCAAAAATATACTTTATTAAATGAGCTAGAATTTTCATCCAAATGTTATTATCAATTATTATAACAAATTCCAGAATGGGATTTATTTTTGAAGTGAAAATTGTTGGAAGCATTTGTTTTGAATTAGACTTAATATATTTGTTCAGAAATTCCATCACTACTAAACATATTTCTGAAACAACTTGTCATCCTGATACCTTTTTATATTCATTCAATATTAAGACCCAAAAATATATTGTATTAAATGAATTAGAATTTTCACTCAAATGTCATTATCAGTTATTAGAAATCTTCTAGAATAGAGTTTATTTTTGAAATTAAAATTGCTAGGAAGATTTTTCCTAATACTGTATTTTTATTAAAATAAAAAGTTGTTTTTTTTCTTTCAAACACAATTCTAATTTTTGAACTAAGATTCAAAATAACGATATTTTATCTATCTTTTTACATACCTCAGGTGAAATTAAAATTACTTTCTCACTAACTGCGTATACAAATAAGAGTGTAATAATTTCCAGTTGTTATATATTAATCAACCTATTGTGTTTTCTCTAAATTTTATAAAAGAACATTCGTTTTATATACACATTTATATTTGATACAATTCGTCACAATGTGAAATTACAGTATTGTGTAAATCTGTGTAGAATTTGAGATACATTTTCGTGCACCCACATAAATTCATATATATATATATATATATTTGTGTGTGTATAGAATAGGATCAAAGATTTGAAGTCTTTTCGCAATAAACAAATGCTGCGGGATATGTGAACGGGCTTTGTATGCGGCCTTTGAAACATGGACCAGATTTGAATTCTTCCGTAAATAAACGCTTTTGTGAACTGGTCCCCGTGGCAAACAATCGACTAAGCCCGAGGACGTTCCGAAACAGGATACATACATACATACAAACATACGTATACATTTATCTACAAATATATATGTATTTTTCCGTCTTGCACGTTTGGAAAAATTTTTCTGACGAGATAAATGAAGAGAAAATATATCCACGTGTGTCGTCGTCGTCGTTGTTGCTTCACCGTCAACGCGACGTTTTTACTGTTACAAAAGAATACGACGGGAAAAAGTTTAAATAATGTTCGAGAGAATATTATAGATGAAAAGAAAAGTTGACAGAGAAATATTTCACGTTTGATCTATACTTATATATATATATATATATATTTGTGTGGATGTAAGAATCGGATTTTGTACATGTTTATGTTTATATTTTTCTATATTGAAAGATTTATGTGTAGATATAGAGAAGAAAAGTATTTTAATACTCGTGATAGATGGCGAGAGCTTTTATGAATTAAGTCGACGGATTTGTATGTTTTTTCAGTGTGGAGGAGAGCGAGTTGATTGATAAGAGGTTCGATAAGATCGTGGAAAATTTGCGACGACGTATCGGCAGTTTTGCGAATGATCTGTACGGATTTAAATGGAACGGATCGTGTTTTTGCGATGAATATTTGTTGATACAGTCCTTTGATGTCGACGAAGTTTGTTTTCAAACGAACGGACGAAGAGTATCGGGAATGGTCGTAAGAAAGAAATGTTATTCGGATGATATTCTTAAATGGAAATACGTGGAAATAGTTTTTAGAAGAGATGCGGACGTAATGGAAATTGAGTAATTATTTAAAATGTTCTTGAAATGATATTTTTGTATAGGTATTGTGTAAGGAAAAAGGTTTATTTTGTGATAAAATTTTTTTTTAGGAAAAAGCAGAGTATTTTAAGAAAAATACTTTTCAGTAATTTTTAACTTTCATGAAATAACATTATAATGATTTAAGAAGTTGATTAGTAATTAAAAATTTTAATTTATTTATAAAGCGGTGGTAATTTCTATTTCTATTTTTAAGTCACAAATTTAGTTATTTTTCAATTGAGTTTTTTCTGAAAAAATAACTTAAAAATTATATTTTTTATATTAGACAGGTTTTGAAAAAAAGATAAAATCTTCCATAAAAATGATATTTTTATAAATATTCTTAATTTTTAATAATAATTGATTGTTTTTACAGTATATTTCATACAAACGATTAAAAAGATCAATGTTTTTAACTTCAATTTTTGTCCTAAAAATGTAAACGATATATAGTATATAATTTTGAGATTTTTTTAAAAAAAATTTGATTTAAAATATGTAGTAATTAAAATTTTTATTATATTTTTTAAAGACACAATGATTTTAAATCATTTAACACTAATATTTTTTTTAAATTGCGTGTTTTGACTGTATGGTTTTTATTTCAAACGTTATTTCTAATTGAAAAAATTTAATAACAAAAATAAGTGTTTTATTGCTTTGTTAGTCATCAAAAATAAAAAATATGATTTTTTCTCCTTTTCAAAATTTTTTCATACCATAAAAACGTACAGATTATTTTTTTTAGTTTTTTGAAAGAAACAGATAATTATTCAAAAAACGTTTTCAGCTATAAAATGAATATTTTCGATTTAGAAAAAAACATTTTCCATTCCACGAACTTAGTATCGAGCTAAATAGTCATTGTATAGTAAAAAAATTGAATTTTGAAAACTTTTATTTTTTGGCTCAAAAATGTGCACGACCTATAGTATGGAAAATTTGACGAAAAATCATGATTTTTCAGAAACATATTATCTTGTTCAGAAATGCGTTTTAATCCTTAATTATGATATGTTTTTAATAAAACAAGCGTTTAAAATAATTTTACAATGATTTTTTATTTCAAATTTGTGTTTTTTTCAATATAGGGTTTTTAGTCTAAAAGTTATTTCAAATTAAACGATTTTTATTATCAAAAATAATTGTTTTATAGCTTTATTAATCATCATAAATACAAGTATGACTTTTTTCTGTTTCCTAAAGAAATTTCATACCATAAAAATATATAGATTATTTTTTTTTAATTTTTCGCTGTTTTGAGAGGAATACATATTTTTCAAAAAATGTTTTCGTACATAAAATTAATATTTTCGATCCAGAAACAAAATTTTTCATCCCACGAGATTAGTATAGACCTAAATAGTAGTTGTGCAGTAAGGAAATGTAATTTTTGAATCTTTGATTTTTTAGCCTAAAAATGTGCACGACCTATAGTATGGAATTTTTTTATCAAAAATCACATTTTTCAAAAATATTTTATTTTAGTCTAAAATGTTTTATAATCATTAATTATGATAATTTTTGAATAAAACAATGATTTTAAATCATTTAACAATGATATTTTGTCAGAAATTGCGTTTTGTTAGTGTAAGGTTTTTAGTTCAAAAATTATTTTCGATTAAAAAAAAAATAATATCAAAAATAAGTGCTTCATTGTTTCATTAGTCATCAGAAATACAAAATATGACTATTTTCTCTTTCCCAAAATTATTTTATGCCCTAAAAATCTATAGATTATTTTTTTATTTTTTTTTTGTTTTTGAGAGGAACATACATTTCTTCAAAAAAACATTTTTGTCTGTAAAATCAATATTTTCGACTTAGAAACATTTTTTTTACCGTTCGAAATTAATATCGACTTAAATATTCGTTATATAGTAAAAATTATTAATATTAGAAACATTAATTTTTTGGTTTAAAAATGTGCACGACCCATAGTATGGAATTTTTGATGAAAAATTACAATTTTTCAAAAACAGGTAATTGTGTTCAAAAATGTGATTTGATCATTAATGATATTACATTATTAATAAAAATTGAGTTATGCTTAATTAAAAATTTAAATTTCATTATATAATTACATTTTTTTAAATTTTCAACTTCAAAAATTTTTCTTCAACCGATTCAATAACTTTTTTATCCAATAAATTCCATTCAATTTCTTTATATATCTCTCTCATTCACTTATAGATTTCTTTTAGGTCTTTTCAAATCTCTGGAATCCAAATAATTTTTTTTATTCATCAATGTTTTTCTCTTATTATAAAACTAGCAAATTTCAATGTTCAACTCTTCACTTTTGTTATAATTTTATATATATATATATATATATATATATATATATATATATATATATATATATATATATACATACATACATATACATATACACATACATACCTTTATGTTCTGTCTTATATTTTAGAGACTAAATAAACTTTCCCTGAACTTTTCGCCCAATCATACCATAAAACATTCTCTTCTATTTCAATGTTCTAAATTTTCCATTCTCTACTTTATATATAGACGTAGTGTCTGTATAAAATGATTAACACCAAATGTGTCTCGTTTCGAATAATATATATATATATATATATATCCCAGTGAACGAAAGTACAATACACGCGATAAGACAGTTTCGAAGTGGCAACTAAATAAAGGCGCTGACCGAGCGATCCGCCACATTGGCGACGATGCCATTATCGTGAAATAAAGAGGTGACGAAGGTCTGCAAGGCGTTCACACACATACCCATTTATATATATATATATATATAAGTATGTGTGTGTATAGAAGTTTCAGATAGACGTCGGTCGGTGTTTGTCTCCAGGCCATATTGTATCGGTGTTGAATTACACGTGTCCTTGTTGACAGAGTTCGTATGACGATCTGTTGCCTTCGAATGAACGGATCACCGTAAGGGAATTCTATTTGAACGAGCATCGGTTCAGTACTCTGTACTAGTAATAATAGAGCTAGTTATATCGACTTGTTATTCACATCTCACTACTTCCCTCATCAATCTCTCAAATGAACTCATTTCAAATACCCCATCGAAAAAGAACATCAAATAAAAACCAATATCCAGTACACTTTTCTTTCATACTGGAAAAAGTATCTAATCTCAATACAATTCTCGATAGAAACTTTGATAAAATCGTACGAGTAATTCTGATCTTCAATTCGGAATATCCAAGTTTGATGGTTGTGCTAAATACTCTCGATTTCCTTAATGCACGTTCACTTGTCGTCTATTTCGGTCGTTTATCGATCGTACGAAAAACACATAACGTCGCAATCTTATTTTCCTTATCAGAACCTGTCAAAATAAAATATGACGTAACGGTCTATGAAAAATGATGTAAAGAAAAACACATATTGAGTGGAGCAAAACTGTTCGGTGTCGTCTGACAGCGATTCATTGGTCGTCGGTTCATCATTGATGACGGCGCGGTACATTAAAACGTTAAGACAAACTTCTTTTTTCAAATACACAAATATAGATATATATATATATAACTCTATATAAATCTCTATATTATAGAGATTAAATAATTTTTTGTTGAACTTTCCACCCATACATAAAATAAAATATTTTATTCTCTCTCTTGTAAAATTTAATATTTTTTTATTTATAATTATTTTCTAAGCTAATTATATTTATGCGTTGCTTTTTACTAAAATCTAATTATTAGATTTGTGTAATAATTCTACCTGTTTTTATGACATAAATTTCAAGTAAAAAAAATGCAACAACAGATGATATATGTTACAATCTAAAAGCTTAGATGAATGAGCTTTAAATTAAAACTAATTACACAGCTGCATCTCAGTTATAAGAAATTGCACGTGATTTAACATTTCGAATTATAAGGTTCATATTAGGAATTGTTTACTTTAAAAATTAGATAAAGGCAATAATATTTGTGTAGATTAAAGTACATGTCGCCATTGGTTCTGGAAATTCCAAAAAGAAAACAGAAGCTGAAAAGATCAACCCCATTCTGGATGTCAATCGGAGATTTCTGAAGAGGATCTCATTCAAGCCATATTGAATAACTTACAATTGATTATTGAAGAATTATCAGAGAGGTTTTCTGCACATAGAAAAATTGAAAAAAGGATGCATGCGATTGGATTTGTCACAAAGTTCGACTAATGGATACCACATAACCTTTTTGAAAGGATTTTTCAGACAAAAGTCAATAGAAAAATATAATGGACTAAAGTAATTCGTTCAATTTGATGAAAATGTAAAAAAAAAATTTTTTTAAATTCAAAAAATATATCCAAACATAAAATAGGTTTTTCAAAAGCAAATATAAATATAAAATATATTAAAATAATTAATAGAAGTTGATTATTTCATTTTATTTTATATTTCAATGAGTTTTTAAAACATTTTTTTAAATTTTCATATATTTTAAAAATTAAATTTTACATTTTTATCAACTTTTATTAACACTGATCTACCAAAAACTGAAAATACTGAGAAAAAACTGAAATCTAAGTGTCCAGCACTTGTCAATCATAAAAAAGTTATATTTTATTAAGATAACAAAAAAATACTTCAGTTTAATTCACTCAGACAAAATTATTAGATTTTGATTAGGAAGTTTCACACCTCCTCGTGTACTCCCCGGATAAAATAGGTACAATTATTTTACAGAAGAGAGATACAATTGTTACTGGAGATGGTAACAAATAATAAATAATAATAGCGATTACATAAAATAATAAAGAAGTTTTGTATAAAAAAATTGCTTTTTTTCTGTTCGACAAAAACAGATAGAACTTTTGTACTCCTAATAGTATACGGAAATATTTTTTTGTTAATAATATCTAATAGAAATAGTTAAAGCAACTTTTAGTAAATTTCTCAAAACTTATTTCGTACACAAGCATTTATTTATTTGTTAACTGTTTGGCAGCATATTGCATAAACAGAGACAGAGAATGAAAATTACAGTACAAGAGAACTGTTCATAAGTTAGGTCGATGTGTAAATATCCGTGTAAGAGAAACTTGTGCTACACAAACATACAGAATCATTAATAATGGACCATGCGTATCGAAAATGTTCTAGTATTACATTTCTCTCTATAAGCACACACACACACACACACACACACACACATATATATATATATATATATATATATGTGTGTGTGTGTATATATGTGTGTATGTGTGCATCAAAGTTGAGAAATAGTGCTCGAAGAGAAGACTCGACGATATCCTGCAGATATGTACACAAACAATGACGACGTCGTGTATCTTATTCAATGGTCGAATCTGTCCTGCTTCGTCGCCGATGTGTCCGGTCGTTGTGTACTTGTTGGTATCAATTTCAAATGACATATTGACAGCAACTGTACTAACATCCCTTATTTCTCTTCGTATAAATATATATATATATATATATATATATATATATATATATATATATATATATATATATATATGTTCAATAAAAGAGATGAAATATTGTGAATATAGACAATATTATTTCTGAGAATCAGTTTTAAAATTCTCAAAAATTATCTACAACTCTGTTATAGATTTTAATATTTTAATATAGGGTTATTCAAATACGACGCCTAGATTGGATTTTTATTTAAAAGAAACAAAAAAACTATACAAATGTTTCCCTATACACATGTTTGTTTTTAATAACACACAAATATAGGCATCATATTTGGATCACCCTATATAATGCTTGAAAGAAAAAATTTCCAGAACTAGCATCATAAAACTCTATTAATAAAAATATTTTCAATTATAATAAAATGTTTTTTGAAAAAAATAATCTTTGCAATAATTGCATAACGCTACTAATTGATATTCCGCTTCTGGTATTACTGGAGGTATTTTTATGAATTATTCTCAATTAATTTTAGAATTTCTTTATTATTCTTTCAATCATTTGAAAATTTCATCCTGTTAACTTTTAACTATGAGTACTTATATGAAAAAATAATTTATAATATAGAGTGTTTTTAAAGCGTTCTATCTAACATAGAAACACCTTTTATTTATATATGTGTGTATGTATATATAAAGGAATGATAATAGTTTTTTTAAGCTAGATAGAATTTTTGATAGGGATTCAATTTAAAGTTATAACACGCTTAAAAAACCCTGTACTTGAAATGAAATTGAATATTTAAATCTATACCAGAATTAAATATGTTAATTCAAATAAAATTTCAAGTATTAGAAAGAAAATTATAAATAAAGTTGAATATTTTAACTCTAAACAAATATTATTTATTTCAAAATTAGAATAAAAAAAATTATGCTTTATTTTCTACGAATTTTTTTAAAAAAATAACTAAACGTTATCAGTTCGTATATCAACAAAATATCAATAATACTGGATATTGGATTAAATATAGATAATTAAAAAAATAATTAATAGAAAATATTTTTTCGGAT